>JASVER010000027.1:6215920-6587908 GCA_030449065.1 Oceanodroma leucorhoa | reverse complement strand
TGCCTGCCTGCCTGCCGGGCGCCGGCCGCTCGCCCGGTGCGGACCGCCGTCAGCACAAACGGGCGTTCAGTGCGTACCGGTACTCGTTTTTCATACCTAATTCAATCTGTCCTACGACAAACAGGGACAGCGGCAGTCAGCAAAGCAGGGACTTTATTCCTGACTTCTGGACGCCGAACAGGGTGCAATGTGTGTAGTACTGCTGAGACAAAAATAGCTTTAATTAGGTTATTAGACATTCTTTCAGGTAGCAGGCAGGCTTTGAGGCTTTCTAGGCAATTCATAGATTAACAGCTACATTAGGCCAAGCAGCACTCACCTAGGGGTTCGGATAATGAAAACAACTGACAGTCTAAGGCAACCTATTGAAATTCTCCGTTGTCAGTGCTCCAGAGAAGCTCCCTCCGTATAGGCAGTGATGCCCARGTGCAGGGACTGGAGAGCATTTTCTTCATACTCATAAACCCTAACACACAGTGGAATGACATAGCTCTCCCATTTTTGATTTAACAGTGCAGTATGTTATCAGAAACAACAGAAGTATCTTCTGGTAACACCTACAAAACACCTGTTTTGAAAGTATTTCTCAGCTTAGGTTTATAATAAGCACGCAAAATGACAAATCATTTTAAAGATGTCCAAGAAGAAAAATATCTTAGCAATGTAACATTTACTTTGGCATTTTACCACTTGTATTTCTAACACTTCCTTTCCAAGTCCCTCTTTACAATCACCTACCTTGTTTTTTCACGACAAAGTTTCAGCAGATACAAGTTTGCAGCCAAAGGTTTTAAAATACTTGTTAACTATTTGATATTTAAGATTTTTTTATGGGCATGATGACTTCGGTTGTTTACTCCCCCCTTTCCCGTAGCTCCCCCCCAAAGAAAACTACAACACACTGGTGCATTTATTTAATGCTTTAGTCATTGAAATTGAACAAGTAAATTAGTTGCAAGGGAAAATATTCAAATATAAATATGGTAAAGTACATTCTCCTCACAGAGGACTAACCATGTGCCACAGACCTGTGCGCAAAAGAGAGCCTATGAACAATTTTTAGAGCATGGAAGCATACCCTAGGGTGGAGGATTAATATCAGAAGTTTCAACCTAAGAGGATAATAAACATGAAATTCAGCTCTGGAAAACAGAAGCGCTAACTACAGTTGTCTTGTCAGTCATAGTTATACATCACTATCCCAAAGCTATTACAAAAGCTGTAYTAGGCTTCTCCAATTAATATGACTAATCCTTAGCAGGTAGAAGTCAATATAGCTCTACTAAAGTCACTGGAATCTGTGACTTCATGAGAACTGATGTATCCCTAAGTGTGGCTCCAAAAAAGCTACTGCATGTACTTGTCACTGAAGCATGACAGAATAATGGCAGGATTATTTAAATAAAGATGCACAAATACTGAATAATACAAGAATACAAAAAATATGAACATCATAGAATGTTAGTTCAACACTACTGTAATTTTTAAAAAGTCTACCATTCAGTACGTACTTGAAAAGTTAAAGCAGAACAATAGATTTATAAAGAGATTTGTACCAGTTTTTAAGTAGAAAATACAAGTTATATCTTCCAGTTTGTATCAGTCTTAGCAAATTTCATACAGCCTTTGGTTTCAAACCAATGCAATGCAATTAACATTACAGTGCTTACTTAGTATTCATTAGGAGAGGACGCTGTACAATTGAGGGAGAAAATGTGAAAAACGGGAGTACCAAAGTACTGTATTATAGAAAGTAATGGCTGAAGCAAAAATACTCTTGGGTATATCCTGTACATCATGTAAACACACATTCAAAATAGTAAACAGGCTAAAATGTCTTCCAAGCTTCCCAAACAGTTACAATATAGCATACATATATATATAGCATATATAACATMATCTTTAGGAAACGTAGCCCATTACACCCTAATTCTGTGCTTAACTTGTTTGCGATTCAGACAATACATTCATATATTAGCAGTAGATCTCATTTATTATTTTGAGTTTGCTGGTTGCCATAGACAAGGACAGATCAAATAATACTGAGCCTCGCTTTTAACTCAGATACTATTAGTATATAAGCAACGCTCAACTGTTCAAGAACCATCTTTATTGTTACCAAAGCTGAGAATTTTCAGATTTATGTATAGCAAATCAAGCTGAAATTCTGTTCTTTGCAGAACAGTAGTTTTCCCAATTATTTTTCATTAATTGGGTAGAGCAAGTAGTTAGCTTCTATTTTAAAAAGCAGATATGAAAATTAGCAGTAAGCACACACCAAAAAAAAAAAATTACTACTTGTATATATAACATTCAGTCACTATATTTTTTTAGAGTTTTGGATAATAACACTTTGAAAAGAGACCAAATTTTTTGAATGTTGTAAGAAGCAACTTACTTGCTCACCTACAACAAAAAAGAAAACAAAATGTTTACTAATTTTGCAATTTATCAAAATGGCTTTTAATAGCATTGTGATATATGCAAATCCACTGCAGCAAAATGTTATATAGTACTAGCATGAATTAGATATTAATGCAAGAAATGAAGCTTAAGAAGTTTGTGATTATGTTTTTAAGAAAGATCTCAGTGCCTCATACCAAGAATTCCTTCTAGCATTAAACCTTCCTAACTTCTGGGTAAATCATGACTGACTATCTTTCTTCAAAGCTTCTAGTCTTTGTAGTAATGCATTTCCAAACACCTCTCGATATGCAGGGCTGAGAGAGTCCAGTAAGGAGTAGACAGTTTCATGGTATGGAGTTTGCAATCTGTCATCAGTCTGATCAAAATCATAAGCTACTACCTGCAACAAAGAAACCACTGGTTAAATTTCTGTGGTTAGGATCACCTTGCAATGGGAAACAGATATCACAACATGTAACTTTGCCAGTCAGGGTAGTACAGTAATGTGAGAACAAAAGATACTGGATTTAAATCACAGTCTGTGCTTTCTACTATGGGGCTTAGTGGTAATACAGTATTTAGACAATTTCAAATACCTTTTGTCCAAAACTCAGAATATTAGTAAAATCTATCATTATGACCTTTGAAAAGAAGTCTTACATCTACATGTTTGCACAAAAAATACAAATGGTGCAAAAAGRAGTTGTATACATGCTGTAATACTGACTTATCCAGGTACCCAAGAAACCCAAAGACCGACATGCCTATAACAAACTGCTGCTTCAATCTTCCATCATTTTGTRTCTCAAATAAATGCCTGGTTTTTCATCAACTTCCCTCTTGCTTTGTTGGAATTAACTAGTTAAAGTTCCACTTTCTAAGAGAAAACACGTAGAACAGGCTTTCATATGAGTACAAGAGGAATATGTATGCTGTTTTGGTGTCACTGAAGTGTTTTTCTAGGCACCTTTTGAACACAATCATTGTTCAAAACAAAGAGACTTAAGAAATTATAWACAAATTAGTTTACCCTGAGTCCTGCTTCGGTGAGCTCCAGGCAGTATCTGTTCCTTTCCCTGGTTTCCACATTGATATATGCCACATCCTCCGCACAGGGAAGGGTTTTTGAGACAAACATGTTGCTGACAGCGAACAGAACATCATTCACAACAGCTTCGGCTTCCAGTCTCATGTCTTTCACATCTGTTCCTTCAAAGTCTCTATAATCAGAATCTTCTTCAAACACCGTATTATTGGGTAACTCCATAGGATTGCAATCAGTCTCCATTCTGCATATGGAAACATTTATTTTAGATTTATCATACCACTACACTCAATATATGTTAACACCATAAAAGAAGAGTTGTATCTTAAGCAGACATATTTAACATCGTCCAAAAAAAGGAAAACATGAGACACAGTGGCTTCCGTAAGTCATGAAATGTCAGTCCAGAGAACTCAAAACCAAGATGTTGAGAACAACTGCTTAGGAAGGTTACATTAGCACACAGAAGCAAAATCAGTATCACTGAAGTTGCTTCTTCTTACGCAAGTAACATGCATTCTTTTGTATAAGACTCTGTTATGGTTCAGCAGTAATTAATTCTGCACTTTGCTGATGCAGAATGCAGTAGGAAGACAATTCATGCCTGGAAAAACTGAAATCAATAGCTGTAGAAAACAAAAACCTATGGTTGGTGAATTTAAGAAAGACTTAGAAAGGTCTGTGAACTAAATGAGTTATCAGAGACTGCAAAGACATATTAACAGCAGCTTTTTGTTTATAGTCACTAAAGAACTTATGGACAACTGTCAATACATTTCAAAGATATACATAGCTGGCCTGCGTAAGCAACTGTTACCAAAAAGGGACGGACCCCGGGGGGGTTACCACAGCGGCTCCAGCTTTTGCCTCTCAGGTACCAGTGTCACCATGAGGCCTCAGCTAACTTACACCCATAGAGAAACCTGCAAAGGCCAGCAGGGAAAGCCCCTTAGGACGCTGCCCCGAGCGCTTTGGTAGCCGTGCACTGCTGCTAGGCGGGAATGGGGGCTGGCGAAACCGATCTGCAACACGCAAGACATTCACAGCATGAGATTCATCCCTTCCTGACAAATCCCACCTTGGACCTACAAACAAATTCCAAAGAAACCGAAGGCAACAGGGGAGATGGCTACCGAGCTGCACAGCCTCCCATTCGCAGTGAATCACTCCGATTTAATAGCAGCAAAACAGCCAGKGATCACACCCGCGCCACTGCCCCGAGCAGCGCGGGCAGGAGCAGGGCGCCACCCCCACCGGCAGCCCCGCGCCCCGGTAGCCCACCTACCAGTGCCGGCGGCGGGCAGCCGAGGCCCTGCGGCCCGACCCCAAACGGCTCCGGACTCAACGGCGCCTGCCGCTCCGCCCTGCCCTGCCCTGCCGGCGGAGAGCGACCCGCCCTGCTGCTTCCCCCGGGGCCGTTCGCTAGAGAGGCGGCCCCCGCCGCGCGAGGGCTCCCGGCCCCCGCCGGCCCTCGCAGCCTCGCCCCGCCGCCACCCGCCAGCGGAGGCCCCTCGGGCGCGACACCGCCCCCTCACGCACCTCCTACGGCCGCTTCCGCCCCCCCCGCCTCCGCTCGGCGACGCCACTTCCGGACGGACGTCACGGTGCCGGTGACGGCGTTCGACGGGGGGGGGGCGCGCGGGGAGGAAGGAGACAAACAGCCTGGATCGGCCCGGCCGCCCTCGCCGGCGGCGGAGAGCTGACGCGGGGGGGGTCCGTCCGCTGGACCCCAGCCCCTCATCCCGCTCCGCGCACCGTTCTGCTGCGCAGCGCGGCTGCGGCGGCCCCCTCCGCGCTCGCGGGCCGCCGAGAAGATGGCGGCGACGGTGTCCGAGTGAGGATGGAGCTACCTGTCAGCGCGTCTTCACCCTGAGGGGAGGCAGTGCCGTCCCGCCGGCGGTGTGAGGGGGGGCGGGGGCGCCGCCTGGCAGCGGGAAGCCCCTGCGGTAGCCCGCGCTGAGGGGCGAGGCTGGGCCCGGCGGCTCACCTCCCTCTCTGCGCCCGCTGGAGGGGCCAGCCCCGACCCCGTCCCGCCGCCTGGCCCCGCGGCCGCCGGCGCGCAGCCGCCATGCCGTGGCCTTTCTCGGAGTCCATCAAGAAGAGGGCCTGCAGGTACCTGCTGCAGAGGTACCTGGGTCACTTCTTGCAGGAGAAGCTCAGCCTGGAGCAGCTCAGCCTGGATCTCTACCAGGGCACCGGCTCCTTGACGCAGGTCCCTCTGGATAAGTGGGTAAGAGATGCCGGCGCTTCACCCCCTCGCCTCCTGCTGTGTCTGAGGGACCAGCTGATTCCCTGCCCCCGGCTGCCACCCACTTTATTTTCAGTACCCAGCCTCCTTTATGTAAAAAGTTACAGCCATAATTAGCATTTCATCCAGGGAACTCTTCTCTGATATGTGAGCACTTAAAAAAAATAAAAGAAACTCTGGGCATTTATTACGGATATGTTTTTCTAGCCACACTTTGGTTTCATTAATTATGAGAAAGGAAACAAAAAGAAGGTAATAGCTGCTGATATTTCAGGGAGAAGGAGCTAGTATAGCCCAAACTACTAGAAATTGCTGCTGTAGTTACCGAGGAGCATGTTTACTGACTACTACTAGAGATGATAAAAACATAAAACAGTATCTGTGCTTTGTCTTCATCTTGGAGGCATCTTAGTTCTTGTTGTGTGTTATGCTGAGCTTAGTCCATGTAGATCTCTAAAAGCTGTCCCCTGGTCTTGCAATGGTGAAAGTACTTGTTGACAAATGGAAAGCTGTGTTTAGCTGGAGTTTGCTTAGCAGGTGAGCTGACACGCTTTGAACCAACTGAAGTTTTTTCCAGTCCCGGTGTGTATGCTTTTATATATATCTATATATGTATGTGTGTGTATGTGGCTATACACAACACGTACGCATACTTCCAGCCTACCATAGTAATCCAAAGGCCTGTGTCTGTGTTTGTAGTATTTCGTAAAGTTTCTTGGGTTAATTACGAATGTTACTGAATTCTACCTGCTGGTCAAGTGACTGTCATGAGTCTTTAAGCACTGCTGTGCGTCAGTCATTGACTTCCAGGGTAGAATAGATGATGAACTAGGTACACAGGCTTATTGATTTACAAAGTACTTTCAAAACACGTTTTTACTATGTTTTGGTGTTAGACCATGCTGGGTACATTTTAAAGTACTTCTGTATATGTGATGTTTTCAAATAATGCTTTTCCAGTTGTTTGTGTGAAAATATGTTTGAAAGTGGCAGGAGACAGACTTTTGCAGAAATGCTCAATATTACCAGGGTTTTAGTGTGGGTTTTTTTGTTGTTTACTTGTTTGTTTTYTTCTTTTCTTTTCTGGCTGTGTCTGCAGCTTGTTTTCTGTGGCAGGCAGTAAGGTTGCCTCGCTTTAATTGAATTATTATGCCCTCTAGTGGGTATCACAGCACTCTTCACTAGTCAAAGTGACGTTATTTAAAATGTAAATACTTTGAAACAGCAGCAGTTATGGACCAGTACTATGTGAACAGTCAATTATGTGTACACAGTGATTAAATGTATATACAATAATGCTTAGGTTATCTTCCCCATTTGTAGATCAGCATTTTCCTTTTTGGCTTGTAAACAATGACATGTTTGAGGTTCTCTGCACGTGACTATCTCATGTATGACAGATTGCAAAAACAGATGTCGCGGAGGTACTACAGCTCTTCCCCCCCCCCCCCCAGTCATTGTAAGCTTGTTCTCTATGAATCATCAAGCTGACTGTATTTTTACATACTATCTTATCAATTTTTGTGGCTATTTATGTTCATCTTAACATTGTAGATACTTTAGCCAATATTGTACATGTTTATAGATTATAGAGATATGTAGGAATACCTAGGGATATTAGCGTAACCCCTTTGCTTCTTGGGACCTGGACTGTTTAGAAAAATCAAAATGTAACCCATGATGTTTGTGGTTGAATTTTAACATAATCAAATAGTACTTTCGCTACTAGAATTACTGTGATTCCAGCTGGAGACTTTCAGTCAAAAACGTGGGAACAAGTCCTGATGTGAAGACGGTGCTTCAGTTTTAAAATTTCACTTGGAATGCTCTAATTGCTACTTTCTAGGAACAGCTGGCTTGTTTATGAAGTAATTTAGCTATAAGAATACTTGAATTTTTTTGCTTTTAGATAGTAAATTTCTATTTCAAAGTAATAAGGAAAGTACTAAAATACACTAATTTTTATTGCCATGTATGTAGGTTAGCAAAAAGACATCAGAAATCAGATTTATTCACAACAGCTTTTGGTAACTAGCTTACTTCCTRCTATAGCAAATTATTTTGTAATGGTTCAAGTAATTTAAATTAATCTGTGATATTTTCATGCCAAAAAATTATTTTTGCCTTATCTTATGTTATTACCATTTCTAGAATTCTTACATTTAATTCAAAATAAAGTTTTAATGTCACTGAATCTTAGTTGATTAATTGATTCTTAAATAGTTTCCTGATAGAACTGTTTTAGATTCTGTTTCTTTAAAGTTGGTGTCTTTTTCTGCTGCTTGAGTGGACTTTGGAACAGAAACTAGAAAAACCAAACATGCAAGCAAACAAAATTCTAAAGGCAAAGTTATTAAGAGCATAAGCAGAGCAACAAGTTAACATGATGGGAAAATTGCACCTGGAGACAWAAGAATGAAAAATGTAATTTTCTGAAGACTTCTTTGTTAATTTTTACTTTTAAATTAATCTATATAATTAGAACAACATTTTAAACATAATTAAAATGGAAAGCAACTTTTAAATCCTTATTTTTTAAAAAACTTTTGATGTTGAGTTTATGCATTTTCTCAGGTAAAATCAGTGGTCCTGTTCAACACAGGAAGGTGAAAACCACACTTTTTTTGCCAGTTGAAAATTATGTCCTAATATTACAACCACAGTCTTTAGTAGGGTCTTGTATATATTAGAAAGTTGCACTCACTGAATTTGTTATGTGATTTAGACTGATTTGTATTTTATTAAAACAGCCTAGATAGTTCTTACATAATATTTTCAGTTTTAACTGAAGTCTTGAATGGGGGCACAAACGGGGATTTGCCTTTTTTTTTTTTTTTTTTTTTTTTTGACGTAAATGCGAAGAATTTGTTTCTCTTGAAAATAGGCTCTTTGGACTCTATGGATGTAATGAAAGCTATGTAAGTGCAACAAGTGAGTCTTTTCTGAGGATTATGGAAAACTTAAAAATCTTAAGTTACTTCTTCAGAGCTGGTGTTCCATTTTTCTCATCAATTTCACTTACTCTGTGTGATACTGAGGGCAACTTGATTGTAGTTTTGTTTATAATGTCACTATAAAGGAATGGATTAATGGAATAGTTTCTGTAGAATATTGGTCTGTCCACTGAGCTTTGATTTTTAAATGTGATGAACATTGAACACATTAAAATATGATTTAGAAATGGCAACAATGTTACACAGCAAGAGATGATTATTTGGTTCCATTGTTCCATTGTCACAGAGAAAGGTAAAATGAAGATTACATTGAAATTACATGCTAGTGAAATACTATTGCCAAGAAACCAGGTACTTTTAGTGTTTTTACTGTCAGCCTGTTTTCAGCTTTCTTCAAGTATTGCCAGAGAAAGAATAGATTAGCTGTGTCAGTACTGCAGTATTTATAACAGTAGGATAGCAGATTTTTTTGGTATAGTACAAAAATACAGGTTATACAGCTACCACAGAGAAATCTGTATTATGCTGAAAGCTAAGTAATTAATGTGAAACAAGTTGTGATGGAATCAAAATACTTGAAAGTGGCCAGTTTATTGTCTTTCTGAGTATATTTCTTTTTCTGGTGGCCTCAATGTTTTATTTGTTATACTCAAAATTATGGATGTGATTTTTTTTTTTTCTTTTTAATTATTATTATTTTATTCTCCTCTTTTAGTGTCTTAATGAGATCCTGGAGTCTGCAGACGCACCTCTGGAAGTTACAGATGGATTTATCCAATCAATTTCTTTATCTGTGCCGTGGGGGTCATTGCTACAGGATAACTGTGCATTAGAAGTAAAAGGATTAGAGATGGTCTTCAGGCCAAGACCAAGGCTTGGTAGGCTTATTTTTTAATTTTCGAAAAGGAGATTCTTTACAGTTTTTCAGAGGCAAAAGGCTACTTTTGCAACTAAGGCAAAAGGCTACTTAAGGCAACTGACTTGCTTTAGTCAGTTCTTAGTCTTATTTAAAGTGCCATTTAATTTACATACATTAATGACAGAGAATGTAAGAAAAAATAAACTGTCAGGTGTTCGTCGGTTGTCAAGTGTTTCTCAGTTGGTTGTTGTTCTGTTAAATAACTTATAATGTTCCTACTGTTGYATCTCTTCTTCCAAACTGTTTCAGACATATTGAAATGAAAATAATACTGTGTGGAAAGAAGTTTTGTTAGCTAGGGTTTTTGGGTGTTGTATGTTAGTCAGCATTGGTAGCTGGCTATTAGGTGGCAGTGAGATAACACGGTAGTGTAAGACTATGAGGGGGGTTACAGTGAGGTGCGGGCTTTCTTTGGCAACTTTAGGGTGCATCTTTTGAGAACAACTAACACATTTTAATTGCTGTCACAGTCTGAAATAATAACTTTTACGTACTCTAAATACTTACTACCTTTGATTATAATGCTGAGAGGATTGTCTGAGCTCTTCTAGCTTGTCTGTATCCATGTGAGTCTAGCTGATCTATAGACTGTCCTGGTGATACAATTTCACTATCAAACCTCCATAAATTCTGTTAAGATGTGTTGTTACAGCATGTGTAGGACATGTAGTGCATTTTTAGTGTGTGGAAAATTTTGAATGAATGTCTGAAGGATTTTAATTTGTTTTCCTTTTTATAGTGTAGAAAAGATGGAAGAAAATACTTCTTTAAATGCATTATAAAGAAGAGAAAAAAATGCATAAACCCCGTGTTCCATCTTTTGCAAGTTACCTTAAGTAACTTGCTTATATATACTCTGCACTTCATTCTTATTTGTTTAACTGGAACTAAATTTTGAGCTATCTTACTTTCTGATATAAGATTATTGCTTTGAAAGAATGGTAGTATTAGGAGGAAGCTTTATTTATTCACTGTAGTAGAGTAGGCTGGGGTGCACAGAAGAAGGAAAGGGGGGACGTTCGGAGTGAGCAGCTGTGTGGTGCTTAGGGGTGCCAGCTGGGGTTAAACCATGACAGTCGCAACTAAGCCCCACACAGCTGCTTGCTCACTCCCCTGCGGTGGGATGGGGGGAGAATCAGAACAGTAAAAGTGAGAAAACTCATGGGTTGAGATAAAGACAGTTTAATAGGTAAAGCAAAAGCCGCGCACGCAAGCAAAGCAGAACAAGGAATTCATTCAYCACTTCCCATCGGCAGGCAGGGGTTCAGCCATCCCCAGGAAAGCAGGGCTCCATCACGCGTAACTGTTACTTGGGAAGACAAACACCATCACTCCGAACGTCCTCCCCTTCCTCCTTCTTCTCCCAGCTTTATATGCGGAGCGTGACGCCATATGGTGTGGGATATCCCTTTGGTCATTTGGGGTCAGCTGTCCCAGCTGTGTCCCCTCCCAGCTTCTTGTGCACCACCTACTCACTGGTGGGGTGGGGTGAGAGGCAGAAAAGGCCTTGACTGTGTGTCAGCACTGCTCAGCAATAACGAAATCATCCCTGTGTTATCAACACTGTTTTCAGCACAAATCCAAAACAGAGCCCMATACTAGTTGAAGAAAATTAACTCTATCCCAGCCAAAACCAGCACATCTAGTTTTATAGTATTTGCTCACAATGGGCTTGGCATTAGCTGATAGGAATTCACTGTCAATTAAATTAATCTGGCTGCTAAAAAACTTGTGCAGCTGAATGCGTGCTGTGCTCTCGGATTTTATTATGTTCTACTTATTATGTCAGGTCTGTGTTAGACATTTAAAACGTGTTCTAATATGCTAAGATAACATGTTAAATCTTGTTTAGTCTTTCCCTATCTAAGTTATGTTTCAAATGGAATAAGAAACCTTAAAATAATTCTTAATAAAAAAGAGTTACTTCCTTGTTTTCATTTTGCTGATTGTGCCTGCAAAATCATACCAATATAATAAAAGTACTTGAGAAATTATTCACTTAAGCCAGTGCTGAAGATTGGTTACACTAAATCCTTGTTTCATCTTGTCTATATTGAGTTTTCAAATATCAGACTCTTACCAATGCAATCTAAATAGAGTAAAGTAATTTTAAAGTAGTGAAGTGTATAAAGAGAGCTTGTAACTAGATTTGTTTTTAAATATGACTTCTTACTAAGCTGTTGAAACTCTTTTCTGGATGTGCCAAATGCATTATTTCATTTTGTCTTTATTGTTTCAAAATGTTCAGAGTCAAGTTTATTAAGACTTCTCTTACTCCACAGCATCTGGGTCTGAGCCTATGTATTGGTCAAGTTTTATGACCAGTAGTATGCAGCTTGCAAAAGAGTGTCTTAGCCAAAAATTGACAGATGAACAAGGAGAAGGGTCCCAGCCTTTTGAAGGACTTGAGAAATTTGCAGAAACTATTGAAACAGGTATGAATTAATTATTGAGATCTGAATGAACAYCTGAGATTAAATCAGTTTATGTTGTTTCTCAGTTTTACAAAATGGCATCTCATTTGCCATAACTTGTCTCACAAATTTTCACTTGTTACYTGTAAAATTTAAACAGGAAGGCAGGACAATTTATCTTGTTTTTGAAGGGGGGAAAAATACCCCATTTACTTACTAAAATATGTGTATACTTCCCTCAGTGGACAGAATGAACCCTACTTCAGGGCAAATTGGTGTTTGTTTACACCAGAACAATTCCAGCTAAATCTGTGCTTGAGTGATTGGTGAGGTGCCTTAGTTTTGGAGGTTCCAATTCAGTTCATCACACAAACTTARATTGTTAGTGGTGATGCTGCTGAGGGAGAAACAGAGAATGGCTTTTCRGCTATTGCACAAAGCTGACTTGTTACAACATATGTATCTGAGTAATCACACCATATTGTTAGAAGTACTTTAGAAACTCTGGTTTTTGTTGTTGTTGGTTTTTTTAAGTGGAAGAAACTAAGGACTTATGACCACATTGTGCGGTGGAGAACCTTGTGCTGAAGTGTCTGAGCTAAGGGAAATGTTTAAAATCATACCTAGAAATAGAAGTATTCAGCCAAAGTAGCATGGTGCTATAGCAATGTTTAGGAGTTCAGACACAGTGCACAATGAAGCAGGTACTTTCTTTGAGGACCATCCACACTGAGCCATAGAACAACTTGGTCTGGGTTGTCACTTGCTCAAATACTCGTGCATTAAAGGTCTATTACTTGGTGTGGATGTACATATTAGACATTTAATAGGAGTTTACGTGTCACTTGATGACTTTTTACATTGTTAAACTCTATTGATTATTTCTACTGAAATGAATATTGAGAACTTAATGAAAGACCATTTTAAATTGGTTATAAAAGTCATTGTTGAGTAACTTGACTTAAATGCTTGGATGGTATCTTTTTGTTTTCTCATTTAAGTTCTAAGAAGAGTGAAAGTTACCTTTTTAGATACTGTTTTGCGAATAGAACATGTCCCAGAAAACTCTAAAAGTGGAACTGCACTTGAAATCAGAATCGAAAGGTAAATATTTTTTAAAAAATTTGTATTTTTTTTCCTAAGGCACTTCTTGCCATTTCCTATATGATATATTTTACCCATGCACACACATTCTTAGTATACAGTCAGACACTAGCTCTTGAGCACCTCTTTTATAATGCCAGCAAGCATTTTCTCCACTCAACTTCTACTTAACGTTTAAGCTATTTAACCGTCAAATTAGAAGAGGTCTAGATTTTCCAAAGATAAGTTAATGACCACTTCTACAATTAATGAATTCCATTTCTCAGATGCTCAAGTCAAGGGATATTATTGGCAAATCAGTCCATCTCTTACGCAAAGGGTTTTTAATATCTTAACATTTCCTCTTGTATATTGAAGACACTTTAAATATTTTCAGAAAGAAAGATACAGTCCTGAAAAAAATTAAACTGGAAGATTTTAGGTCCTCTGTGAGCTTTCAGAAGAGCCCATGTGTATTCTGTAATTACTTTGAACTTGAATACTGTACATGATCTTAAAGTATTTTTTTCCGACCTATGGSATAGTGTAATCAACTTTCTTGCAAAATGTTGAAATTATTACCAAATAAAACTGATTCTTACTGAGAAATTCTAAYGAAATATATTTGGTTTTAAACATCTATAAGCTTCAGGTCGTTGTGTTCAATTTAGGAGAGATGTCAGTAAAACTGTAATTACTTTTCTTATGGAAGTCGATTCCCAGAACAAACCTCCTTTTCTGTACTTTACAAACTAGATTGAAACAAACTAAATAGAATGTAGTTTTGATGTTTGATACATTTTATTTATGGAAGGGTAGGTGTATTTTTCCACTGTAGATTCTATTATGTGTAGACTTGCATCTTTTTAAGAGTTTACTGTTTATGCTGTCTGTCAGTATTATAATGTAAGAAATATAATTTCACAGAAATTTTGCAGGATTGAAGCCTATTCTCTTAATTTTCAACTTTCATTTTGACACAGAATGTTACTTTCAAGTAGTACTTTTAGAGAACAGAAAAATGTTAGATGGCAGATCTAAAAAAAATTCAGATTCTGAAGCAAGAATTGTGTGTGTCCTAATGAAAACGTTTGCGTAGAAGTGTTGGGCGGACTCCTTCACTTTGTGGTCAGATTAGACATAAGTACTAGGATAACACACTAGGATATATTCACACTGGAAGCATGTCACAATTGTCCTGTGGTGTCCTATAGAAAATTTAAAGACTTCCACCCATTCGCAGAGAGTGGTGGTTTCTCCTTTCAGGACAGTCAATGGCATTGTAAATAGTATAAAGAGAGAGAGCATGTACAAACTTAGAGGCTGAATAGCACAATAAAGGTAACAATTTGCATGCAYGTACTGTATTTATAATTTCCTTGCTTTTGTCTCCCAGAACTATGTACTGTGATGAAACTGCAGATGAGTGCTCTGGAATTAATGTACATCAGCCCACAGCTTTTGCTCACAAGTTACTGCAGCTCTCAGGTGTCTCTTTCTTCTGGGATGAGTTTCCTGCATCAGCAAAGTCCTCCCCAGTGTGTTCAGCTACACAACTGGTAAAATTAAATACATTATATAAGAATGTAAATTGATGAAGGATAGAATATATTGTTGCATTCATATATTAGATTCATTCTGAAGGATACAGGAGTTGAACTTTTACTTGAATCTGTGTTCAGTAAGTTTCATAATCACTTCCTGTTGATTTTGAGAAGGGGGAAGGAAATAGAGACTTTAGGACTGAGTAAATTTTAGGATGTATTGTACTGGAATCTGGTTGCAACTTTAATGTGTAGAAGTCCTCTACAATTCACTATTCTGTGGAAACTTGCTCCACTTTTTTGCAAAGGCCTAATGTTTTACATTTCACATGCCTTGTTTCTTTCACAGTTATCAATACATGTTTTTAATGCCGCTGACAAACTTATATTTGTGTAAAATGATTATTTGTGATAAGCTTATTTGAAATGCTTCGTGGATTTTTTTTTATATAAGAAATGGGATGCATTCTTACTCCTTTCTCTGTAACATTTTAAGGCAACTGAACCAAAGCTTTCGCCTAGCTGGAATCCAAAAATCATTTATGAGCCACATCCGCAATTAACAAGAAACTTGCCAGAAATTACTCCTTCTGACCCTGTGCAGATCAGTAAGCTGATTGGTAGAATGGAATTGAGCCTAACATTAAAGCAAAATGAAGTACTTCCTGGAGCTAAGGTTAGTCATGCTTTCCTGGTCTTTAGCTAAATTAATAGTTATGTAGGATTTTATTTTTTTTCAACTGCATACAATAAATGGTGAGATTCTCAAAGGGGAAGAATCCCCTTAGTTTTGTTTTAGATTCTCTGCGTTCAAAACCAATATGTTAGACACAGTATGTCTAACGAGATCTTTACAGTGGCCAGAGAAGTCAATAGTACACTGAAATCTGTTAAAGGAGAATTCCTGTATGTTAGAGAGACTGAATTTATGTATTGGAGTAACTCCTGAGAAAGTTGTTTTGTTTTCAGTAAACTCCTGCTGCTATTCATTTATCCTATTTTCTTGTAACACTATGACTGACTTTGCCTGTGTATATGTGGAATGTTTAACTGGTTGATTAAAATCACTTTGGTTTTAAAAGGGTATAATTTACTTCAACAATTACAAGTAAACCTTAAATGATTAATTAGGTTGCAGCATTGCAGCGTTATAAAACTAACATGAACATTTCTACTCCTGAATTTTTATATTAAAATTTATACTAAACCAAATAATAATGCCATATTTAAGTGCTACTAGTTAATATTTTATTTGACTTTTACATAAAGATACAGGCAGCAGAGCAGTTGAAAATAAAGCCCTATTTTTGTTTAAAAAGTGTAGGTATATAACTAAAGTTGTGTAAATATATTCCCCTTGTCTCCAATTTTAAAATTGGCTATTGACCTATCTTGTATAGTGCACTATAGTCTACAGAAAGCAGAAAGTTTCTACTGCAGTAGAAAAGTTCCTTATGTCCAGCAATTTCTAGTCAATCCTTATAACTTGTTTATTCAGTTAAGAAAAGCCCTTGAAAAGTGAAATAACATATTTTGTTTGGTGTGAAATAGAAAAATGCTAGCTATTTCAAAAGTATGAATAGTTAATGCAATTAACATATTTAAAATAACCGATGTCCAAATGTTTCTAAAGATCAAAAATTTTCCACTTTTATATCWTGAGTTGTACTTTAAGGTAGCCAGAAGAAAAATGTCAAGGTCAGAAATGAGACTAATTTTTGTTTTATAGAAGTTGAATATAATAGAATGCAAGCAGTGGCTTGAGTACAGGCAAAACACTGTTCATATGTTAAATAACAGCAACATCTGAGCTAGTGAATGGATGTAATACTACATGACAAAATTCAAGAAGAACGTGGTTTTTGATTTATCAGGTGGGGTTCATGCAGGTTGGAAAGAACATAGACGTGGTATACTGAGTATATTGCTTAGTCTAGGTTAACCTTTTTTTTTTTTTTTTCCCCCCTTTACTCTGGAAACTGTATTATGTTAGAACACCTTTGATTAGAATAGCTGTTTCAAGCATGTAAACTACAAAATATACTGTATAAGTTCATGTTAAGTATGACAGACTTCAATAATTTCATTTTGTTTCAACTCTTCCCAAAGGATGGAAAAAATAGTAGGAAACAGTATACAAAACTAATTGATCATTTATTTTCCCTGSTTAGGTAAATATTCCCTTAAGGTCTTCATGAGCAAAAATATATTTTCATATAAATGCATTCTACTGTATGCCTGTTTTGTTTCCCCATGAGTGTGGTGGATTGACCTTGACYGGCTGTCGTACACCCATCCAGCTGCTCTCACTTGCACTCCTCAACAGGACAGCGGGAGAGAATGTGATGAAAAATCTCATGGGTTGAGATAAAGACAGGGAGACCACTTAGCAGTTACTGTCACAGGCACAACAGACTCAACTTGGGGAAAATTAATTGAATTTATTAGAATGGAGTTGGATGATGGAAAACAAACTAAAACACCTTCCCCTCACCYGTTTTTCTTCCCAGGCTCAACTTGACTTCTTCATTCCCAACTCCTCTACCGCCTCACCACCTTGAGCAGTGCAGGGGGGATGGGGAATTGAGGGGTTGCAGCCAGTTCATAACAGTTCCTCTCTGCTGCTCCTTCCTCCTCACGCTTTTCTCCTACTCCAGTGTGGGTCCCTTGGGCTACAGTCCTTCACAAACTGCTTCTGTATGGGACCTCTCCATGGTCTACAGTCCAGCAGGATAAACCTGCTCCTGCATGGGTCTTCCATGAACAGGAGAATCTGCTGCTGTGTGGKCTCCTCTCCATGGGCTGCAGCACCTGCCTGGAGCCAGCTCCTGTGTGGGCTCTCCACAAGGCTACAGCTTCCTTCAGGGCACATCTGCCTGCTGCAGAGTGGGGTCTTCCGTGAGCTGCAGTGTGAATATCTGCTCTGGTGTGATCTCTTCCATAGGCTGCAGGGGAATATCTGCTTTGGCAGCTGGAGCGCCTTCTCCCCCTCTTTCTTCCCTGACCTTGGCGCTTGCAGGATTGTTTCTCGTGCTGTTTTTTCCTCGGTGCACACATAGCATTTTGCCTTTCCTTAAACTTGTTTTCACAGAGGCACCACCGGCTTTGCTGATGGGCTCAGCTGTGTCCTGAGGTGGGTCCATTACAGGGCTGGCTGGAACCAGCTCTGCCCAGCGTGGGGCAGACCCTGACCTCTTAGCACAGAGGCTGCCCCTGCAGCATACCCTACTGCCAACACCTTGCCACCTACACCCAATACAATGAGTAATAATCATGAATGGACAAACATCTGGGAGTACAGGATTCTAGAATTGAAAAATAAATCTATACAAGTTCCTACGATAAATTTAGCTTGAGCTGCTCTCAAAAGATAAGTGCTTGCTTTGTTGTATACCATATCAAACTAATTAGAATTCTATAAACATCCCACTCTTTGTGAAGAAAGTATATGAATTTATTCATCTGTATACTAAAGAAAAGTCCTGAAGAGAAACTTTACAGTTTTTAAGGTCTACTTCAGAAGGTGTTGACTTCAGTATTTTGTAATTAGTACATAATGCTAACTTTATATTGTTGATTACTTATGGAATTATTAAAGAAGCAAAACAACTAGCAGGTTAATGGTATTCTTGAATTTTCCTATTAGGCGATTGTGTATTTATTTTAAGCTAATAAATTGTCAGTGACACACCTGCATTTATCCTGCCAAGCTATGGATTGGAAGCAATACACAATTAAATTTCTAGCTGTTGTTGTGTAGAAGATGAAGTTACTGCTGGAATGGCTGTATCCTTTCCAGCATCAAAATCTATTATCAAAATAGTTGATTCAAGACTTTTAAAGAAAAATTCCTTAAGTGTTCTTGAAATTTTTTTCTTTCTTTTTTTTTTTTTTTAGTTGGATGTAGATGGACAAATAGACTCTGTACATCTATTTCTGTCACCAAGGCAGGTGCATCTTCTGTTGGACATGGTAGCAGCTATTGCTGGACCAGGCAAGTGGTCRTTCTGTAAATGTTAAATATGTATTACGGTGGTCGAAAAATAAACTTTGCAAGATAAAGAAGTTTCCTCGGTGGAAAAAAAATATTTGTGGTTGTAGATTATTTTCATTTCTATCTGATCTTAGCAAAATGTTTTGTAGCTGCTCTGAGTAGGGCTATGATCAATTTATTGACTTCAGTTGCAAATTGTACATGATGGTAATGAAAATCTAGGTAACAAATAAGGCTTGACAAGTGACTATATAATAGGACAAGAGATGGGGAAAATGGTAGGTGGAGAAAATCAGGAGGCCAGAACAACTTTGGTTCTCGTAGCTTCTGTTTCACGAGAGGGGCTTAGCAGTCTGGTTCCTTCTCTGTCCTATGCTTTAGTGACAGGGACAGAAAACGTAGAACAGACAGTAACTGAGTTCGTTTGTCTATGTTTGCTATATAATAGCAGCAGTGTTTAGACTACTGCACTAGCAGGATGAGGGTGTTTTGGTTTGTTCCCCCCCCCCCGATCTACCTAATGTACTTAGTATTAGGATAGATAGTTAATCTTCTTTTTGAAAAGATTTGTCATGTCCTGGGTAGATGCTTACTATTCTTCTAATGATACTGATATATTTGTTGTACTGGACTTGTTCATTGTTTTTAGATAACTGGRAAAGCATTACATACAGTTTCCCATATATGTCATCTTCAAACCTGAAATTTTAATAATTCCTTAATAGTAAAACCTTTAAGAGATTGTGTCCTTAGTCCCTAAAGCTGACTGAGAAGAGAAATATATGCTGAAATTATATGTGAATACATTTGCATATCTGACCTTAAAATATTTTCTTCAGACTTGAAATTAATGAATTAAGGGAGAGCATAATCTGTTTTGGACAAGTAAAATCCAAAACAACAAAATGCATGTATATACATATCTGATATACAACAGATATATGCATCTGTGTATATATACACACACATATATACAACAACAACAACTGATTAATTTTCAGGTTCATTTTTTAATTTTCTTTGGGATACTGGTAAGGAAATTACAGTGACTTTATGTCCTTTTTTTGAATTCAGAGAGCCTAAGCAGGATAGAATTGTCAAATAAAGATAGGAAGAACCGGCCAATGCAACAGGAAGATGAGTATCGGATCCAGATGGAGTTGAAACGTTATTTAAGAAAAGAGTCTTTATCTGCAGGAGCGTCATCTGAACAAAGCTTCTATGAGACAGAGAGTGCCAGAACGCCTTCTAGTCGTGGCAAGTATAAAAGATGATGCAGCATAGTAAATAACCTGTTGTTAAGATTATATAAATTCACTGTTCATCTTTTAATCTTACTAACTTAAKCATCAAAAGAACTTTGACATAGAATAATTGTATGCTATTAATTGTACTGTTGAATAAAAAAATTAACACCTAGTTTAGGTATCAGGCTAGACTTTATTCAGTATTTCATTAAAACTGTTCAGTAATCTGCATGTTACTGTGCAACACGGTAAATACACATGCAGTGTAACATTTTTTCAAATCCAGAGTTGAGGAAATTAAATATAGAATAATAGTTGCATTGTCCTGATACTTACATTTTTATTTGAATAATTTTTTGCTGATTATTTTAATGTGAAAATACGAGCTTTGATTTGTCAGAAGGAGAGTGTATGAATTTATAGAAATTATGCCAACTTGAATATGAAAATGGAACATTTAACTGGTTTAGTATTTATTAGTTTTTTTGCCTTTTTTTTTTTTGTGTTATCTCTGTCCATAGATACTACTAGTCTCAGTGTCAAGGGAACTTGGAACTTCTGTAAATAATACATTTAGCTGGTTATTCTGTTTAGCAGTTAGATTTCTGAACTTAGGAATACATTTCTGTTAAAAGTAAGGTTATCTTTTTTCATTAGAAAATAAGTCTTTACTATCTATGGTTCTCATTAGAAGAAGAAGTTTTCTTCTCAATGGCTGAAATGGACATGTCTCACAGCCTTTCTTCCCTTCCACCTCTTGGAGACCCTCCAACTATGGATCTAGACTTGTCTTTAACCAGTACATATACAACTACACCAGCAGGATCTCCACTGAGCACTACAGTGGTATAGTATTAACTACATCTAAAATCTTTTTTGAAATTAACACTTTTGTCGATTGAAAATGTTTAGAGCTGCTAGTATTCCTTTTCTGCTATGGAAAATGTACTGGAAAGTTTCTCATCTGTTTGGTTACCAAGACAGGAAATGGAATGTATTTGTTTTCAAATGCCTTGAATCTTGTATAGACACTTTATGATTTATTTTCTTTTTAATAACTGCGTGTTTGCCATCTTGGTTTTCTTTTAATGTGGACTACACAGGCAATGACGACAAAAAGTACAGAATTGTTGTATTACATTATTCCTCAAAAACCATAAAAAATATGCTGTTGATATCGCCATCTTTGCCAAATTTGTTATGTGCCTAATGTTTTGCCTAATGAAAGCCATGGAGAACAGCTGTGCTTTTTACAGAGAAATAGGAGAATGTACGCTCATGGAGGGAGCAACTTTAGCTTTAAAAATATGTGGGTGTAGATGATCATAGAATTAGAAAGCATAGCCCAAAGTAAAGCATATCTACATTGTTTAGTTGAGCACTAATATGCCATGAAATGGCGTGCTGTTGATTGTTTATGCATGTATTTTCTTTTTGTTCCTTTACCTTATTATTTACGTTTGATCTAATATCTAACATCTATTTGTCAAATTTAAGATCATCTATATTTTTCTTTTAGCTTCAACCAACTTGGGGTGATTTTCTTGATCGTAACAAACAAGAGCTACAACCTCCAAGAGGTTCTTCACTTACAGCCAATGTGGTTCACCAGACTTCCTTAAGAAGGACATGTAAGTAAAAATGTTGTTTTGCATTCTGCTCCCTAGATAATTCTGGAAATGTTATGCAGCAACTTGGTAAAAAGAAATGAAAATCAAAAGTGAGATGATTTTATAAATGTGTTATTGCTGAAAAATTACTTGAACTTAATTTTGTATTTCAGCTATTCCATCCAGATCTGTTTCTGTGGATGAATCCAGACCTGAGCTTCTTTTTAGACTGGCAGTTGGAACTTTCTCAGTGTCTGTACTTCATATTGACCCTTTACCCCCACCTGAAAGTTCACTGAACCTTAACCCATTGACACCAATGGCTCGGGATTTCTTTACCCGAATAGAAAAGATTGAGCCAGTTAAGTTTTCAACAGAAGATTTTCTGTCCTTCCGAGAAGTATTTGCAGAAGCTTGTTCTCATGATCACCTTAGGTATAACTTTGCTTATTAATAAATATAATTAACAAAAATACCTTTTAAGTAAMTTTGAATAAAGTAAGTTTATTTCCATAGGAATTGTGTCACTTAATACTTGAATTGCATTAGACTTCTTTTGTTAATTTCAAAATAGCCTTGAATTTTGACATCTGTTGTCCAAGACTGTTTATTTTTTTTTTAATAAAAGAGGAAGAAAAATGCATAAACATTAAAATCAACCTAGCTTTTCAACAATAGATGAATTAAACTAGGTACAGTTTCTGCCACAGAAATCTAGAGAGTCAAGAACCGTTAAGTAAATTATTTCTTTAGAAATAGCTGTATTTTACAGGACCATCTTTATTCCAATATAGGGATTTCTGCTTGAAGGAGCTTAGGGTTTTAGTGCAAAATAGTATATTAGTAGGGATAAAAAGTAAGTGTGAGCAAAATCGTAAAGTTAGTCAGCAGTCTTTTTTCCCAGGAGTGTTAACTGTCCCAGTACAGTGTATGAAGTAACATATTTAAGGGTGGTATATATATATATATTTATTTATTTTCTTACCTTATTCATGTAATTTAGACTTCCTGAGGCATTTGACTTTTTCATTGTCTATATAAGGATGTTAGATTCCCAGCTTTATGTGAATTGCACCTTAGGTTAGATGTCTAAAGTGTTCTTTACAAATTTCTCCATACTGACCATTGTTGAACATGTAACTTAAGTGAGCTCCATTTTCTTTGTTGCTAAAGCTATAATCTGTTATAATTAAATTTTTTTTCTTATTTTTGAAGAAATTATGGCGGTTTTAATGATTCTTTTAAAAAGATTGTAGTGATCCTTTTTTACATATTTAAATCTTGACTTTTAATAATTTTTATTTTATGCTACTTTTCATAATTCATAATTTTCATAATTCAGATTTATAGGTACTGGCATCAAAGTGTCTTATGAACAAAGACAAAGGACTGCCTCTCGAAGTTTTAGTACTGATCTATCCATTGGGGATATGGAGTTCCTGGAATGCCTTTTTTCTACTGACACTCATTCCATTCAGCCTCACTATACAGAGGTATGTRAAAAATACAGAGAGTTCCATAGAAAAGAAAAGTTAATTATATAACTGAGCATGCCAAATTTTAAAATGGTTGTAATTTTAATTTTTTTTTTTTTTAATATGTTACGGTTTTAAGATGCAACGTATATTTAAATGGCAAGCTCAAATAGTGAACCAGACTGCTGTCATACCTGATAGGAGTAGCGTTAAGTAGCCAGACTTTGCTAGTTTACTTCTCTTTTAAATATGCTTAACACAGTTTGGGAATTAGAGTAAATGTTTTCCAAAACCAAACCGATGGAGTTGAGCAATGCGAAGGTTTCTTTGGGTGATTATTATTCTTCTAGCTCTTTTAATGGTCAGAGACATCCAATAAAGTGGCTGAGTAAGTGGATTGAGTAAGCGGTTGGGCTGGGGCTCTGTTCGCTGACTTGAATGTAGGGTTACCTACTGTATATTCTAGGTAAAACATCATACATATTTTTTCCTGTGGCAACTCTTTCCTCCTTATCTGTTAAGTATTTTTAACTCTCTTTTATTCTAAAGCTGCTGACATTTCATTCTGAAGAAGGAAATGATTCGCAAACTATGCCATGCCTTCAGCTTCATTATAAGCATTCAGATAATAGAGGACCTCAGGTAAGATGGGAGATTAAAAACACCAAGTTTTTACACCAAATAACCTTTGTCTAATTTTGTTCATTTTAATGGAAAGGTATCTTTCTTGTAAAACAGAGTCCTTAACTCTCAGTTRTTATAATTTGTTTCATTATATTCTTTTTAAGGATTTTAGTGCTTTCTCTCTTTCTTTTCAGGGTAGTCAAGGGAGACTCAGTTCTGTTCCACAGAAAGCAGACTTACAAATAAAGTTAAGTCCTGTGTTTTGTGAGCTTGATATTAGTATTGTAGACAGATTAAATTCCTTACTTCAACCACAGAAACTAACTACAGTGGAGATGATGGCATCTCACATGTATGCTTCTTACAACAAGCACCTAAGTCTGGTAAGTTAAAAGTGAAATTGATTAATAAACTTGCTGATTTTTTGCAGGAGGAAGGCAGGATGACACTAGGCCTGAGGTTGCTAATTCGGATTGATTTGTGGTGGTTGGTTTTTTTTGTTTGGTTTGGGGTTTTGTTTTGTTTTGTTTTGTTTTTAACTTCTGATACAGAACAGTAGCCATCTGACGTCTAGATACTCATTTTAGATTCAGTGATTGCATGCTTGATAACAAGACCTAAAGACAATGGTAGCTGCTTCACAAACTGCGTAAGTTCCGCTTGCTTCAAGAAGCTGAGAACTGGGCAAAGAAGAGGAATCTTGACTGACTTCTAATCCCTAATCTGTCCCATCATGCTCTCCAGCAGCTGATACAAACTGTTGCTGACAATTCCCCATTTATATTGAATTATTTAGGTGTCATAGTCAGCCCAGTTGCCTCTGCTGTGCCTTGCCCGCTTTTGGGGTAGGTAATAGAAAGGATGGGGAACATGCGCATTGCGTTCTAGTGATTGAGGACCAACAGAAGAAGTTGGAGCTTGTTTGTCTTGGTTCAGGCTGTCAGGAGAGTTTAAGTGTTACTATATTTAGCACAGTAACATTAAACTTTAAGGCTTTTCTTGAAATACATGAGGAGGGATTAATACAATTAACTGATTTTCTACACAGCAACAAGTATCTTCATGTAATTTTATTGCTGCATTGATTGATTACAGAAAAGTTAGTCTTCAATAATTTCTATCAATATTGTTATGTCCTGAAAGTTTGTTTTTTTCCAATGATGGTCAGCAATAAGCTACGCTCAGGGAGATTTTGAATGACATGTCAGTGACAGGAGCTGGAAGCCATGACTTAATGAAAGGGGCAAATATGCATGATAGTAGTTCCTCGCTTCTCAACAATACCATTTAAAAAAAAAAAAAAATCTGAGAGACAGTATTTCCTAACTGCAGCTGAGTATTGTTTGGTACTCTCTAATTTAAGAGAAATACAAAGATAGCCATTTTTGAAAGATTGTTAATCTCTGCAAATACTTGACTTCTAACTAAGTAGAATCTTAACAGCACCAATAATAGAAGAATACCCTAAGACTAATAATAATTGGTCCTAATATGTGTTTTGTGTGATATATGAAAAATTAATCTTTTTCATTTTTAGATATTATATCATCAAAAGCTTTCCCCATAGTCATTTTTAGTGCTATTTTTTCTAATTCAGATTTTTTTTTTTCCCTTTTGTTTTTTTAGCATAAAGCGTTTACTGAAGTTTTTCTGGATGATTCACATACTCCTGCAAACTGTAGAGTTTCAGTTCAAGTCACTACCCCAGCGTTAAACCTCTCTGTTCGCTTCCCAATACCTGACCTACGGTCAGATCAGGAAAGAGGACCATGGTTTAAGAAATCACTTCAGAAGGAGATTCTTCATCTTGAATTTACAGATATGGAATTTAAAACTGAGTTTATAGGAGGGTCAACTCCAGAACAAGTTAAATTAGAGCTTACCTTTAAAGACCTAACTGGTAAGAATGTTAACATTATATTCAAATACTCTTTTTTATTTTCCCATATATGTAGTTGAGACAAAGGTCTTCTCATATGGATTAACACAGGTAGTGTCTTTCCACCTGAATTTTGGAGTGGATATCTCTGCTGCAGTTTAGTTTTCTGTACTAAATATCAGCATAAGCAAAAATAATACTACTAGGAGGAGGGGCTAATGTATGTGTAGTGCTCGCTTTCTTGTTTTTGAGATCTGAGCTAGTATTTCTGTTATTTTCTGTTATATTGTTATACCCTAAATTGAAACAAACTGGTATCTCGGAGATCTCTATCATGGTGTTAGGGTAAGTTTTGTAGATTTGTAGCGGGATACTACAGCTATGCAAATTAAGAATCTCAAGTCTAGTCTAGAAATGAAGTGAATGATGTCTTAAATAACTGTAATTGAGAAAACGAATACTTCTATGCCTCTAATATTTTTCAAAGTAATAAATTTGTGAGACTGGTTTCTATTTGCAACCTTCTTTGCTGATTTGTCATTCTGTGTCCTTTTSAAGGCTGTGACATAATGTAGTGATGCTATAAATGTAAATGCAGATATCCATGCATCAGAAGCATCTGGTTTTCTAACTGCTGCTAACTAACTAAAAGATAATGTGAAATAATTTCTGTTTCTAAAAATTGATATTTAATTTTTGGAGGAAAAGATGACAAAATTTTCATAAGTACCTTAGTAATAGCATTGACAAGTTAGCCTGTTGGACTGCAGCCTGAGGAGTGGGCAACCTGAAGTTAGCAGTTGTCATTCCTGTGTTAATTTTTTAAAAATCCTTTTCTATTCAGGTTCATTTGAAGAAGATAATGCAGAAGCACCAATAAAATTTTTTCAAGTGTCTGGTGGCATAGATGGAGATACAACATCATCATCAGACAATTTTGACTGGCCTCGGTAAAATAATGCTTTATTTTTTAATGCGCGTTGTTTGGATTTTTATGAAGCACTGTTATTTTACTAATTTTAATGGAGACTGCCTGTGTGGTAAATGTTTTAAAATAATTTGCAAAGAAAGAACATGTAGCTATTGAAAAGAACCCAAGAATTTATAAAAAAAGAAACCCAAATCGTCTCCATTTATAATGCAAGATGGTTTTAATGTATAATGGTTTCTGCGTAGACTTGAGTAAATTTCAGTGAAAGTTAGGTGAATGATTAGAAACTTTCTCCCTTTTTTTTTTTTTTTTGGTCACTTTACCTTTTCTCCTACTATTACATTCAAGACAGAATACCAAACAAAAAAAATCTCAGTCGAATTTTGCCTCAAAATATTAATATAAGCTGGTATAAAGCCATAACAACAATAAGGATAATTATATTGTGACTGAATTATTGCAGCTTATATCACACGTAAGGCAATACAATATTTCAGAGTTACTGAACAGAAGGATCTAACAGCTGTAGCATGTAATAAGATGTTTAAAGAGGCAATTTTAGATTTGCCACAGAATTTGGCACATACATTTTTTGCCACAAAATTTATTGGCTTTATGACTATGTTTTTATGGACATTTTTTCAGCGTGATTTTCTTTTGTAATGGTACAAATAAATTTTTCTATAACAGTGTGTACATGTAATACACTACGTCATATAGCAGAGCATTTTTTAATAGCTGTTGATGGGCTAATGATACAAGCATTATTTTRGGAGAGTGCTAGATTTTTCTTAGGTCATCTAATAGTCACCTGATGGAGTTGAAAAAAGCAGACATTAACCTTTTTGCCTGATGGTTCTTTTTCCATGTCCCTTTGTGCCTATAAGTTTGGTGTTTTYCTTGATGGTATCGCTTCGTCTAATAAAGTACGTTATTGTCTAATAAAAAAATCCCTGGTCTTTGAGCTATTTAGTCTTTGTGTATTTAATGGCTAGCTAGTAGAGCTAGGGTTCATGTGACTGTGCATCAATATAAAAATTCTAAGCATCTCTAATGACTTATTCTGCATAACTTCTCCAATGTCAGGATTGTATTGAAAATAAACCCTCTGGCTGTGCACTCTATTCTGGAAAGGATAGCAGCTGAGGAGGAAGAAGGTGATAATAACTTTCAAGAGGAAGAAGAAGGAGGGTCTCATTCTTTGAAGGATGTCTGTGATATTAGAAGACCAGAGCCTTCTCCTTTTTCTTCTCGTAGGGTCATGTTTGAAAATGAAGAGGTACTATAAAATTTTGTTATTGGTTTGTGCTTATGGTAGACAAAATTAATATATTCTGACAACTTTATATGCATTTTCTGGCTTCCAGTTTTGTTTTTTTTTACTTGAGAGGTTTTTGTTTGTTTTTTCTTTCAGATGGTGATGCCAGGAGATGTAGTTGAAATGACTGAGTTTCAGGATAAAACAATTAGCAATTCTCATTATGTACTGGAACTSACGTTACCAAACATTCACTTAACATTACCAAACAAAAGCTTTTATGAAAAACTTTACAATAGGCAAGTATGGTAATTGTTTTGCTTGGTTATCGTGACCTGTACTTCTAGTTCTGTATTCATTGTTGATAAAAGCAGCTTGAATGAGCAGCTATAGCAGGAATTAGTTTGTATAGTTTTCTAAGAACATAAAATGCTATATAAATATTCTTGCAAGTTAACATCAGAGACACCACTGTTACGTATATCTGATCAGTGCCATAGCAGCCAGCTGCTAAAAAGTATTTCGCAGATTTTGTGAACAAAGGGTAAAGTTAGTCTTTTGCTTTCAGTAAATACTTTGTTCAGATCTCTGTTTGCAATGTTTTGTTTTGCTCTAATCTTTCTGAATTTTTCTTTATAAATAGATCATTGTACTTCAAAAACTTGCATTCAGTTTGATTTGCCTTTTTATTCAGTGGTTCTCTGTCTAAAAATTAAGAGTCCACAAGGCAGGCAGGGGAAAAAACCCTAACAACCCAGTTTTGAAGCCTTACAAAGGCTTATGAAAATGTAGAGAAAGTAAACCCAACTTACAGATAGGTGTTCAGCATTTATTTTTGTTAGTTTTCTGTCTGAAAAACAAAGAAATACAACTAGATTAAATCAACTAAAAAATAGGTATTATGCTACACGTTAGCTACATAAAGAGAGATGCTGATCTATTTTAGCCTCTGATAGGCATTACTTTCCAAAGCATTTTTTCACTTCCAAAGTGGCAAAGCTGAACCTTTCATTGAACATTCTGTTGGTGTACTCCTGTACTGAATGTCACATATATGTTTACCCCGACAGACACAGACTCACTTGAAATCAAAAGAACTAATGTTTCCTGCGACTTTGCTTGAAAACTGATGTGATCAAACTAGGGTTTTGTCACCCCCCCAGCCTACTGAGCTAATATACACCTACTAACAGAGGCTTTTGTGTCACTGTCAAATGTTAGACTTTGATATGTGCATACCATAATTACAGAAGAAAAGTTACTTTCATTATTTATTGCTTTTACTCATGAATACATTATTCTTTCCTGTGCTCTTGAACTTTTTTCTCTTCCTTGTTTATGAAATCTGAAATCTGTTATATGAAATCTGCAAAGGAAATATTGCTTGACTGACCTTATATTAGGTGAGAATATAGTCATATATTTTGTGTAATGATAATGTATTTCTTCCTAGGATCAGCAATGATTTGTTGTTATGGGAACCTACAGCTCCATCTCCTGTAGAAACATTTGAAAACCTTTCTTATGGTGTTGGATTATCTGTGGCCAGCCAGCTCATCAACACTTTCAGTAAAGACAGCTTTAGTCAATTTAAATCTGCAGTTCATTATGGTAATACACTTAATAAATCATCTAGAACTATAGCGATTCAAAAGCATAATTGGCTGAAGTGATTAAGCTGATAGTGGAAAGAATTTGCAAACTTATAAGAAAGAATTTACTTAAACCAAGAAGAAAAAATGTAGATTATTGTTTAATTAAGTAAAATAAGCGTGAAATTGAATCACATTATGGGTGGAAAAACAATGAGTTATTGGCATAATACATGTACTAGCTAGAGAGTTAATTGTTTTTCATTTTATCTATTAGATGACGAGAGTGGATCTGAGGAAGAAACACTACAGTATTATTCCACTGTTGATCCAAACTATCGTTCACGCAGAAGGAAAAAGCTTGACTCTCAGAATAAGAACTCACAAAGCTTTCTGTCTGTTCTACTAAATGTGACACATGGATTAGTGTCAATATTCACAGATGTGAAGGTGAGACACTGGGGCTGGAAAAAGTTGTTCTGTTGTTTTGACCATGGGATCCTCTTCATGCTGTATGTACTGTTTTTGGAAGGAACAAGTGTTTATAACGGTAATTCTGTAATCTTCATACTATTGTACTATAACTAGGCAATAATGCAACACAATATTTTAGCAATTCTGTTTACTTAGCAATCATTTTATAATTTCTATTCTTCCTTCAGCAGGATGATGGAAATACACTGGAAGGAAAATACGGCGAATTCTGGTTTGAGTTCAACAGTGGTTCGCTTTTTAGCGTGACTAAATATGAAGGCTTCGAGGACAGACACTATGTTTGTCTCCATTCTAGCAGCCTCAATTTATATCATCAAGGTAGGGGTGGGATTGAGGTACTTTGGGACTAAAATTGAAATGAGATAAGCTTGAAGCTTTTTAGCTTCATTTAGGAGAAATGCTGTCTTTTTTTAGCTTCATTTAGGAGAAATGCTGTCTTTTTTTTTTCTNCCCCCCCAATAGTGTATCATTTGGCACAATAGATTTAATTCATGGCTAATGCTCCTAAATGCTACAGCAATACAACTTCATGATAACTGTATTACTTAGTTAAAGTTTAGTTCAAACTTTCCTTGGCAACTGCTGGTCTTTAAAGGTATTGTGATCCTCTGGCAAATTAGCTGTACAGCCTGTTCTTCATTATGAAAGTACACACATGTTATTGGTTATTTAATTTAAAAAGGTACAGGTTACCACTGGCTGCTGTATCTTTCCTGGATAGCTAATTGTAGTCAGCAGGTGAAGAATTTTAAGTTGACTATGTAGTCTGTATGGCTGGTAACCCCCATGTAGTTAAACCTTTTAAGGTTTTCCTTCCAAATGTTTCTGAATCAGTGGTAGTCAAGTTAATGGATTTTCAGTGCAAGGCTTAATTATTGTGTGTTTAGAGGTTAACCTGGCGCCATCTAATAAAATGGAGAGACATATTCCTATCTCTCCATGTAACCCATAGGAGATTTCTGTGCTTTATTTCAGCTTTGCCATTTTGTTGGGCAAATAAATAAACAAACTCTATGGTAACATTGAAGATTTCAGCTAGAACCGTGGTTTTAAATATTGGATCACCTGTAACCTCCCCTTCACAATTTTTGGTTGTCAGTATGCATGACTAACTTTGGTAATTAAAATAATTTTAAAGGCATTAAGCATAAAAAGAATTTTCCTTAACTCTTCATCAGTAACAGCTTTGAAGCACGAGGTAACTCATTCTAAAATCTCTTTGCAGGTATGGTAGATGGAATCGTCCCTTCCTCTGAAGTACGACTGCCCAGCACAATACGTCCCCATTGGTTAGAACCTACTATTTGCTTTTCTGAAGAAGATGGTCTTAGTAGGACTACTTCAGATGGTGTAGGAGTGGATTGTCCGAGTATGCTGACTGTTGCAGTCAAAATCCAATCAGATAAAATAGAGAGCAATACAAAGGTTTGTGTTTTCAAATTTGTGCTTCTATAAATTATTTGAGTTATCTCAGTTTATATGGAAGCATCTAGATGTGGGATTACAAGGATTATATATGAAGAAACCATATAATTCTGAGCCATTCATCCTCAAACTATAATTTTCTGTTAGAATCTTTTGGGTGGATTGTAAAATTTAAGTATCGGCATAATTTACTAATTCTTCCAATGCTTCACTTTGCTGATCACACTATATTTCTTTACTGAATGCATTTCTTGGCCAGTTGACCTTTTTCTTGTTTTTCTTTGGTTGAGTTTTAATCTGGTGCCAAACCAGGCAAGAACAAATATRAAGAGTTAAAAGCTTTCTGCTCAGCTTACTAGCAGTGTCATCTAATAGGCAGCCTTTGCTTACCTATTTGGAATGGCATTGGTAAACGAGCGGTACGTTTGGCTTTGACAGTAGCATTCATTAGCATGGCTAAAAGATGACCTCTTGGCTGGCACAGTGGTGACAAACAGTTTGGTAGAGTTATCTAGAGAAGAAGGAATCTGTAGACCAACACAATGTCATGGGGCCTCAATTGACTCAGATTTGAACAGCATGAGAAAGAACTACATTGGGTTGGTACTCCTGGTAATTCCTGGTGAGTCCCAGAGTGTATGAACAGGTAGCCTTCCTTCCTACCACCACCACAAAATTGTCATTTCTAAACTACCCTATTGCAAAAAGTATTAGACTCTATTAGCCAGGGTTTCTGAATTAGGAAGCAAGGTTTTTTGAATGTTTTAATTCTGGCCCTGTCCTTTCTTCATTTCTAGACACTTGGAGATTCTGGGAGCAGAAGGATGACTGTGTTTCATAATCTAGATGTCAAATGGTTACATATATTTCATGTAAACTAACTCGTGCAACTTTCTTGTGCAGGAATTTCTAGTTGCTGTTGGACTAAGAGGAGCCACCCTTCAGCACAGAGTACTGCCTTCAGGTTTAAGCTGGCATGAACAGGTCAGGTTGCTACAGTTTCAACTACATCTTCAATTTCAGTCTCATTGCTTTAACAACTTCTTTAAGTATCAAACTAAACCTCGATGGAAAATCTTTTTGTTAGGCTGTGTCATACTATCTTGCTCTGCTCTTGAAAGTGTTATTGACTTTCTTTCTTGTCTCTCTTTGAGACCATTGACAGACTTGCTCTTAAATTCTTACTTTTGTATTCATTTTCTAGTTCCTCTCATCATCCTAAATCTCTGCCCACATCATGTCAGGGAGGTTCTGGGTTTTGTTTTTGGTTTTTTTTTTTTTTTTTGGTTTGGTTGGTTTTTTGTTTGTTTGTTTTTGTGGGATTTTTTTGTTTTGTTTGGGTTTTGGGCTTTTTTTTGTGTTATTTTTGTTTTGTTTTGTTTTTTAAAGTTCATATGGAAAATCTCGGTAGTCCAATGCTATCCAAGTACTCAGATAATCCTTGACTTAAAAAACCACCCTCAAAACAAACGTGATAGTACTTGCAGCACTGAAAGCATTTCTGTATTTTTCGCTTCTGCTCGCTTCATTCAAGTCCCATTTCTCCCTTGTCTGTGTCCTGTTTTACATGGTTTGAATAGCAGTAATGGAGAATAAGACTTTGGGGAAGTCTTTGAGGAAGCAGCAGTTTACATAAATGCTTGTAATGCAAACTTCTGAATTAGAASGGGTGTGGATGCAGAGGTATAGCATAGAAGACAGGGCTAGAGACCCTTGATCTGGAAGCTGTGTGTAAACATGCATGAGCTAGGACATGCCATTAGCGCAGTAGCAGTATAGTTGCATGTACTTACATGTGCTTGCACCATACTGGATTACAGAGAGTAAACCCTGWCATTCAAGCTTATCCTGCTTATCCTCCAGTATGTATGGTATGGTTATTTTTACATGCATTTTTATTGTATAACTGCATGGAGYTGAACTTAGTGCTTTGGACTCTGCTGCGTCATTACTTTCTTCTCAGCATGGTATTCCTATGTGTTCATGTAGCCTGCTTTGCACCGTGTTGCTTATTTGCTCTGTCAATTTTTGCTCAATTACTACTGCCTGTAATGTGTACTTGGGAATCTTTGGTGGTGGTGGTGGTAGTGAAATAAAAAATTGGCCAAAGAGATAGGTAGAGGAAATGATTAAAAGGCTAGCAGTGTTGGTATGCCCCAGACTTGGAATAATTTAAGAACTTTTATAGTGTAATGGATTTGAGAGAGAACTATGACAGATCCTAAAGAGGAGGATAGGAGTTTATTTTATGCAGTAATACATGAAAAAGCAGTATATACAATGCATGTGCACACATTTCTGATTCCGAGCATATTTCCCACCCCCTCCAAAGAAGAAGAAAGATAACTTGAAGATAACTTTAACAATGTACAGTATTACAAGAAAAGTTGGGTTTTCAGATAAAGAGAACAAAGAAAACACTAAGCTAGAATAAGAACTGCAAAGAAAGATGAATGAGACCGTATTTGGGAAATGCTTTAAAAATGGTTTGTGAGGCGTTATACAAGTAGCCACTTAGGCGTCTGTGGATTGGTCTTTTCCATACCTTTGAGGCTGCAGTTTGGATGTTGTATTTTTTGCCCTGTTTAGATTCCGTGCTTTTCTATATTCAGATACTGGGTAAGCACCTTTAAATATCTGAGATTGTTCACTCCCCTTTCCTTCTACTAATCAAACATTTTATTGTCATGCCTGTTACAGATTTTTCTCTTTTTTAATGCACAATTGTTTATTAATTTAACAGATATTGAAGTATATAATAATATGTTTGTGATTTTTAGATTTTATATTTTTTGAATATTTCTGATGAGCCTGTTCTGGGATATAATCCTCCAGCTACAATTACAACTTTTCATGTACATCTGTGGAGTTGTGCTCTTGATTACAGGTAAATAAAATGCAAGTGTATGTCACTTGGTGACACTGCAGCTGTATATTTATTTTTTAGGAATGTTCGAGTTTGCATATTGTAAAGAATATTTATTTAGGCTTATTTGGAAAAAGTACTTAACAGAAATCCCTTAAACTGTAAGCAATTTAAAGTAGGATAAGCACTTGCCTAGGCCTGGGAAGATCTAGTCAGGTAACCTACAAGACTTTGATTGCACTTCTAAATAGGTACAGAGTATTAATTTTTTTTTTTTTTTCCCTATTTGTTGTTAGGCCCTTGTTTTTGCCAGTCAGATCTCTACTTACTGTTGAAACTTTCAGCATTTCCAGCAGTGTTGCAGTAGATAAATCCTCTTCTACTCTCAGGTATAATTTAAGTGATTGTGAAACATGGAAGCTCCTGTAAAACTTGTAATGCCTGTCTGCTTTTTTGACCTAGGAAGCATTCGCATTGTGTAAATGATCACACTGGTTTGCATCTTTTGAAATACACTTTGCTCATGTGTAATCCTTCTGTTTTATTAGGTTAAATACTTTTTTTTTTTTTTTTTTTTTTAAGTTGGATTGCTTTCTTTAACAACTAGCAATTCTGCAGTTTCTAATACAGTTGAAAGAAATCCTGAAATGAAATTGTGTCTATTTTGTTAATTAGTAGCACCTTAAGATTTCTTAAAGATTTCTTATTTGGAGACAATATATTAATTAAGGAAATATTTAGTGATTACTGAACATCTCTGTAACTTTTTAATAATTTTTCTTGCAACTGTAGTTGAATATTTATTCTGTTATGCCTGTTCTGATGTGAAACATTTGCCAAGTTGCTTGTTTCTGGTGATAAAACCTTATAAGTGACCTTTGAAACAAATGTGTCTGTTACTTTATTAAAAAGAAAAAAGGCAAAAAAGGAACTAAGAAGTGCAAATTCTGTATGCCAAAAGCATTACTTTTCATTCTAGTAAGGATGAAATATATAAATTGAAACGCAAATAAAATATAGTTAGCGATGGCAAAAGTATCTTGCAGTGGTTAATTACCAATGGATTTGGAAATTATGAAAGGTTAAAGTGAAAAGTTTGGATTTAAGATATGCTAGATATATTTGTGTTTTTAAATATTTTTTTCTATACTAATTTCTTTTGTCTGGTGAATTGCACAGCATTTCTCTAGCATGTTTGTTTAATCTTTTTTTTATCTTTTAGGATAATTTTAGATGAAGCTGCTTTGCATCTGTCTGACAAGTGCAACACCGTTATGGTGAACCTCCATAGAGGTAAGGGTGTTCTCGATGTGACTAATGAATTGTAGAGCCTAAAGAAACAAAATTACAGGCATATTCAGCATATATAAAAGCTATTGAAGAAGAGGTCTGAGGAGATAATGTGCAGCAAGTTGAATATGAATGAATAATGCAGTGTTGATGAAAATCTGAGTGCTCTAGTTTGGATTTGTGGATGCAGAGGTATGTCAGAGAACAGCAACTTGCAAGTCCTTAATTTTTCTTGTTACAGTTCCATAATGTGTATTTGAAAAAAGCGTATTTTTAAAAATCTGGAGTTGGCACAGAAAGAAATCTTCATAGAAAAGAGATCTCATTTTATGATATATACTAAATAGTTGAACTTGAAAGGTGTTATATGGCACAGAGTTCTAGGTTCTGAAAAGAATTATACCAACTGGTTTACTCTCATTCATACAGTAACAACCTTTAAGGACTGAGGAACTTGATTCAATATTTAACAAATGAATTGGAGAAATAATGAAACCTTGTGCCCACAAATGTGTATATTTAGCTTAGGTAAGAGATCTCTAGTGAAATGTGCCTGTTTTGTTTAAACAAGAAAGAGGGGAAATAATCTATTCATGGTACTGAAAGATTAGTACAATTTGAAAGTGTCCTGTCTCTCACTTCAACTAAAAAACTGCTAGGATGCTTAGTCACCCAACTTCTATGTGCCTTTACTTCTTTAAGTCACGCAGATGGTATGAGGAAAAATATCTTAAAAGATTACACTGCACGCTGGTGGCAGTGGGAGTGATATACTGGATTGAAAATATTTGAGTTCTTGATTTGAGTAGCTAAAACTTGAACTCTGAGAATAATCCTCATAAAAGAAGGAAATGCAGAGATACAAAATATTTTGACAAAAAAGATCCCTTTTTATGCTCATACTATTTCTAATGGTTTAATAACCAAAAATAGATAATAAGGATGATGTTTGTTATTAAATCTTAATCTTTTTCTTTTCTTTTTTTTAATTACTCATTGTTTTCCAGATTATGTTCGTGTTATGGATATGGGACTGCTGGAACTAACCATTACAGCARTAAAATCTGATTCTGATGGGGAAAGAGTAAGTATTTAATCACAAATAAAATAAAATGTAAAATCTTCATGACAGATTGTGATTTGAAAATTACTTTATTATACTTAGAATCAAGGAAGGTTTTTTCAGTGTACATGTACTATTTTTTAAGTCCTTTTTGAGTAGTTAAGTAAGTTAATTTAAAAACAACTGTGTATAGATGCTATTTTTATGAACCTTAGGTTGATTTGAAGTGTATTCTTACCTTTTTATTGTTGCTGTCTAGACTAAACCACGTTTTGAGCTGCACTGTTCCAGTGATGTAATCCATATTCGTACCTGCTCCGATTCATGTGCTGCACTAATGAACCTTATACAATATATTGCAAGTTACGGTGATTTACATCCACCCGCTAAGACAGAGATTAAACGTGGAGTTAGCAAGCCAAAAATGAAGGTATAAAATGGCAAAATAATATCAACTTAACTTTATGCTTCCTGGTAGTATGTTTTAATTTTGATAACCCCATTCTATTTCCAAAGAATATGAGATTTCCTCCAAAGAAGTTAACAGTTTGCATCTAACTTAAAATATATTTGAGAGTAAAATAGTGCCTCTTTTTTCTGCTTTGGTCACTACTTAATATTTTAAAATATTTTGTGTTGTTTACCTATTGTACTTTATTCTTACCTAAAGAAGGAAAGTCCAGGACATATACGAGCTGTCCAAGTACTCTGATCTAAATACCCTGAACCATAATGTTCTAACCCACTTCATGAATCGTCTAGCTCAGAGTTTCAGCTATCTTGATTATTTATAAAGTTAAGGTGTTACTTCTCACAGTTTAAGAGCTGTGTATCAACCCATTCTAGCAAAATCTTATTCAGCACGATATTTTAGTTGTCTTTAAGATGTAACTATGCATAGTTCCTTTCCTACAGGTAGAGACCTTTAGCCAACCATCTTCCCATGGACCAGTCCTTGCTGAATCAGAGCAACAGATTTTACGGGATTTGATGAGTGATGCAATGGAGGAAATTGAGACTCAACAGACTGCTTCTGCCATTAAGCCAGAGTCTAATGGTAAGAATCCTCTGGAGGCATAAGTATACATAAAATACAACCTTTCTGGAAGGAAATTGGAGTTGAAAGTTTTGTGTATGTAGAGATACTGCAACAAGAACGGGAGCGTACCTTTGATGTCTGAAGTCTTCAAACTATCAGCTTCTTGCTTTTAATAATAGTAACGCAAAAGTAATTTAAGAATCTAGTCAAATAAACATTACTGAGATATTGAAAACAACAAGGAAGGAATCTGACTTTGTGGGACTCTGTCAAGACCCCAAATTCTCTAGAAGTGTAAGTTAGTATGGGTGTAAGTTTGTACAGCATACTGCAGTGTGAAGGATTCAAAGACCTCTATTCTGTGTATGAAGGCAGTCCAGGAGGATGGTACAGTTCTGAATCACAGAAAGAACTTTTAGCTATGAGGAAATCTTTCAATTAGCAGCTAGAACAAGATAATTGAGTTTTATCACAGGATTATGGCTTCTGCATTACGACTAGAGTGTGGGGTTTTTTACAAATAGTTTTTCTATATTTTGTCAGTTCATCTCTACTAGTAACTAGTTACGATTATGTTGTAATAATTTTCAATTGTACAGTAGATTAATTTTTGAAAATTGTGTTTTATTTATAGTAGGAATCGATTCAAGATATAATAAGCAAATTCCCTTGATGTAAAGATTTTTCCACTGAAACATGTTTTTTCTCCACCCCCCTTCAACTCCCAGGAGTTTTGGATGACAGATCTCAAACTCAGGAGCCGTCTTGCTCAGATCTCTTCCTGTTTCCAGATGAAAGTGGAAATGTCTCACAAGATCCAAGTCCCACTTATGCTTCATTCACTCATCACCTGATAAATGAGGCCATGGGAGATGTTCCTGCAGAAAGTGATGATTTCTGCATTCTTTTTGCACCCAAAGTTGCTGTTGCTGTAAGAAGCTTTGAGAATTACTAAAAAAATCCATATATAAACTCAATTAGAGAAAAGCCTATGTAAGACCTAGACAAATTAGCCTTCATAGCTTTTTGTGATTGCTTAGTGATATTTCTATCAGTGAGCAGAGTAGCAGGAAAATAATTTTTCTGTTTGAAAGGACTTCACGCATTGTTACTATTAGGAATGAATGCAAGTATGTTCAAGTATATAGAAAAATCATATATCTCAGCAGTATGTAATTGTTCTCTGATCTGAATATTACATTAAACTATATTGGCAGTTTTCCTACGTTTTAGTCATGTTTTATCATCACCATTTTGACTTACAGTAATGGCGTAGTTAGAAAAAAAAAATGTTTTAAGCAAAATACAGTATTTATCAAAATAGCAGCTTTGCACATCTTCTAATCTTTTATTAATCTCATAGTCTAAGCTTTCAATGCTTTTATGGGCCTTAAGATCCTTGCCAAGCCTCAGAGAAAAGCATGTGTGTCACTTCATAGCACTGTCTGTCCATTGCATTAAAAGATTTCGGAAACTGTACTCAAACTCTTTGAAAACAGCTTGTGTTCATGTTTTTCATAGTATCTCTGGTTGTATTCTTAATAGACAGAAGTAGTTCTGGATCCCTGATTAGAAACTGTATTTGCCCCGCTATCTTTGAGCTTGTTTGTTTCCAAAAGTGGAAGCCTGGGCTCATGGTAGCCTGGGCTTTTCCATGGTTTTTTGTTTGTTTTCAACTCTTGCTTTGTTTTGTTTACAGTTTAGATGAGGAAATTTTTTTTTTAACTACTTCTCAGCTTCTAGTGTATTTTTATGTGCTTTTTGTCTTTAAGTTACTTCGTAAGAATCATTCCGAAACCAAGCCCAGCTTTAGAAGACAGTACAGAATAGTTTCTTTTCTTTTCACAGGAAAGAATTAGACATCTCAATAAAGAAAGCAGATTTCACCTTCTCAATGCTATATACTTTTTTTTTTAACTAGGAAAAAGAGGAAGAGCCAGTAATAAAAATAATGGTTGATGATGCAATTATCATAAAGGAAAATCATTTCAGCCAACCTATTAAAAAAACAGATACAAGCAAAGCTCCCCTTCATTTTCCTGTTCCTCTGGTACGCTATGTTGTAAAGGAAATCTCTCTTATTTGGCATCTTTATGGCGGAAGGGATTTTGGGACTGCACCACCAACATCTCCAGCTAAAAGTTTCATGTAAGCGTTTGATGTCATTCTGTAGATTAGAACATTTAAAAATGCTTAATTTTCCTTTGATTTGAGGTTAATCTCGCTATTCAACCTCAAATCTCCCTCACTTGCTGCTTCACTCCCTCCTCACAAGGAATCAGTCATAGAATGGTTTGGGTTGGAAGGGACCTTAAAGATCATCTAGAATCTTCTTACTCTTCACACACCAGCGTGTATTTTTCCTGCGTCTTAACCTGGACAAGCTGGGTTTGGTTTTGGTGGGTTTTTTGGGGATGGAGGGATGGGTTTGCTTTTAAGGGTTGTATTAGAAGTTAAATTTTCCTAAAGCGATTGGGGCTTAAGGAGCATAAGAGACTATCGCTATCATAGCTGGAGTCTGGTAGGCTAAAGAGTAATAAATATTATCACAGCCAAAATTAAAGAAGTGTTTTATGAATGTTAAATTGGTGGGAAGCATACACCTAGCATTCTGCTTAAGTATGCATTACTTGAACAATAAAAAGTATTTGATTAACAGTAACACAACTTCCAGTATTTTTATGGTATTTTCTAGTATTATTCTCTTGTAACCATTAAAATACTAGTAAGTTAAATCCAGTGTAACATACGTGCTTTTAGTGTTAGATTAACAGTGAGATAACTTTAAGTTTAATCTGCAAAATGGTATTTTTCCTTTTTATTTCCCCAGAAGTCCCCATAGCTCTCCTTCTCATACACCAACGAGGCATGGACGGAGTACAGCATGTGGCGGAAGAGGAAGAAACCCAGATTTCCTAATGGAAATACAGTTAAGCAAGGTGAATGACAGAAACAGCTTCAGCCATGACTGTCTGTGTGTGAATATCTTTATGTGTTGTAGCTGTTTGATAACAGCTTTTCATTAGAATTCAGTAGGATTTCTTCCATTAGTATCTACATCTAAGCAATCACTTTGAAGGTGATGAATTTAGAATTTGTTTAGCAAAAAATGTATTTCTTCTTCTAGCACAATATTGTTTACTTGCTGAATAAACATTTTTCTAAAGATGCAGGATATTTATTATAATGTTCTTAAAGTTCTTGTTTATTATAACCACATTTTATAACTGCTGTTCTGTTTTTCTGTCTTCAGTTCTACTCTGAATTGATACACCTATTATGAAATTAAATGTTCTAGCAAAATAACTGGGATGTAGGTCTGTTGAGACACTCAGTGGATCGGTTGATGATAACTGGATATTAAATAACATCCAGTTATATCGCAATATTGTTCTTGTATTTCCCCTAACATACTTAGCACCCTTCAGGCATGAGTATGTTACTGTTGGTTTTAAGCCTGTGCTTAGCTCTAACATAGAAACTAGATGTTTGATTCTGGCACTGTGAAGAATATTGGCAAGGAGTTAACCAAATTTCGTGTTAAATGGATCAATAACAAAACCTTTTCAAAATAAGGTTTTCTCAAACATTTCCATAAACATGAAAGGTACTACATAAAMCTAAATGCCTTTTATAGTCTACATGTGTTTCTAGAGCTTAAAATTCATCCCATTAGCACTTCAAACTTGCCAGAAATGTTTGATACTTATTTTAGCTTTTTCTAGAAAAAACATGACATTGCCATAAAAAAGAGGAAAAAAGGAAGCATTTAATATTCCACGTGGAAAACTTCATAGCAATCTCTATTAATTTGCAGGTATTTAATGAGTTGGTGTTAATACTGAGGCATAAAATCTTTTTTTTTTCCCTACTTGTACTCCAACTTGGTACAAAGCTTAATAATAATAATGATAATGTTTAAAGAAATTAAGGAGAAAAGAAGAGTGTCAAAAATGTAAAGTTTCTGAGCAGTGTTTATGATAAACATCTATTTTTCTCTTCAACACTTAAAATGTTCATTATCACATGTATCTTGAGTACAGGGCACTTAAATACACTGTTTCTTAACATCTCAGAATCTGGCCAGTAGAGGCCACTGTTCTGCTTACTATGTGTGCTCTGCTTCATTACATTGCAGGCAAGGATGCTGTGGGGATTATTGAGACAGGGAATGATTTGTAGGTAACCACAAGTCTTTGACTGAAAATGAGAACTACATCAAGGAGGAAAAGGAGAGAATTCAGAATTCTTTAGAATTTAAGAAAGGTAATGGATTAGAACTTATATGGACTAAAGTGAGTAAAGAAAAAGGAAAGTGAGACTGGAAGAAGCTACTTGAGAAGTCTGTCAGTAGGGAAGAAACCTTCCTGCACTTGGGTCACAACAACCCCAGGCAAGGCTACAGGCTTGGGGAAGAGTGGCTGGAAAGCTGCCCGGCGGAAAAGGACCTGGGGGTGCTGGTCGACRGCCKKCTGAACATGAGCCRGCAGTGTGCCCRGGTGGCCAAGAAGGCCAACGGCATCCTGGCCTGTGTCAGGAATAGTGTGRCCAGCAGGAGTAGGGAGGTGATCGTGCCCCTGTACTCGGCACTGGTGAGGCTCCACCTCGAATACTGTGTTCAGTTTTGGGCCCCTCACTACAAGAAGGACACTGAGGTGCTGGAGCATGTCCAGAGAAGGGCAACGAAGCTGGTGAAGGGTCTGGAGAACAGGTCTTATGAGGAGCGGCTGAGGGAGCTGGGGTTGTTTAGCCTGGAGAAGAGGAGGCTGAGGGGAGACCGTACCACTCTCTACAACTACCTGAAAGGAGGTTGTAGCGAGGTGAGTGTTGGTCTCTTCTCCCAAATAACTAGCAATAGGATGAGAGGAAATGGTCTCAAGTTGTGCCAGGGGAGGTTTCGATTGGATATTAGGAAAAAATTTTTCACCAAAAGGGTAGTCAGGCATTGGAACAGGCTGCCCAGGGAAGTGGTGGAGTCACCATCCCTGGAGGTATTTAAAAGACGTGTAGATGTGGCGCTTCGGGACATGGTTTARTGGTCATGGTGGTGTTACGTTGATGGCTGGACTTGATGATCTTAGAGGTCCTTTCCAACCTTAATGATTCTATGATTCTATGATTTCTACTGCTAGATGTGCAAAAATCTGAATAGTTTCCAGAAGTCCTAATATTATTCCTGAAAACTTAAAATAGTAGACAGCTGTTGAAGTTCTTATGTGTAGCATGGGTTTTGGGGTTTTTTTTTGGTTTGTTTTTGTTTTGTGTTTTTGTTTTTGTTTTTTTTTTAAATAATATTCTGTTGTTAAAGGTTGTTTTTCACTGAACCCAATTATGCTGGTTTTTTTTTCCTTTTTAAAAGGTGAAATTCCAGCATGAGGTATACCCTCCAGGTGGCGCAGAAGGTGAAACCAGTCTGTTGGAGCAGCCAGTGTCACGGCAGGTTTTTGTTGTTCAAGACCTGGAGATCAGAGATCGCTTAGCTACATCACAGATGAATAAATTTCTCTATCTCTACTGCAGTAAGGAGATGCCCAGAAAAGCACATTCAAACATGGTACAGTTATGGAATATGTTAATTAATTGTAATTATAGTGGACTTTCGCTGTGGAGATTATATACATTTAATCTTGCAGAAGAAGGAACATGAGGTCATGGAACATTGAAGTAATGTAACTTGTTGATAGTTACTTGCTTGACTCCTTGTGGATATTAAAACTAATTAAAAAGTCAGTTTGAATATTAGTATGTCAGGTATTGATGTTTTTGAGATTCTGTCAGTTGAAAAAAGTAGTTGTGGGGGACTACTTTGGTAGCTTTCAGATTTTGGTTTTGAACAAACATCTGGTTGTATGAGTATGATTAGACTTTTCACTACGCGTGCAGAGTTGTAGTTTTATGATGTACTGTAGTCTTACTGGTTCTATAAAGGATTTATGAATTTGGTTTTTTGGGTTTTCTTATTTTAATTTTCTTTTTTAATAACAACCATAATAAGTGTTTTATTCAACACTAGCTTTATAATTGGTAAGTGGAATCAGATTAATACAGAGGTTTTGCAGTAAATGTTTTTCCTAGCTAGTGTTCTGAGATTTAATAATTGTGAACGTTACTACTTTTATTTATCTTGTTGCTTTTTCTCAGTTAACAGTTAAAGCATTACATGTCCGTCCAGAGTCTGGCAGATCTCCGCAGGAATGTTGTTTACGTGTTTCACTGATGCCACTTCGCCTCAATATTGACCAGGTTGGTTGTGCCAATGCAAAAAAATAAGATAATTTTTTATTTATTTAATGATACTGTGTTTTTTACCAGATGATACTTGTAACCATACACGCGTTATGGGTTGTTTTCTTGCTTTGATACCTTTTTTATTTACGATCAATTACATGTATCTTTGGATCTCTGCCGATCTGTTTATATCCATGTTAGAACTTGCCTTCTGCTCCAGCTATTACAGAGACTAGCCTTTTTTTTAATTTAAAAACTAAGAATATCTATAGACCTGGCTGTTTACTCAATAATAAACAGTTTACCTCCTGAGAATTCTGATGATCTCTAACATTTTGGAATCATGGCTTTTAAAAAGCATATACTTATTCTTGAATGATCTTGCTTTGTTTGTTCATGAAGTGGCTTTGGTGTTTTTAAATGAAAAAAGTTAATCATTAATCCGGAAGCTGTTCACAACATTTTAGTCAAGGGCACTCAACACTTGAGGACTGCTTCTATACTCTGAAGGCTTTGGTCTCGCTATCAGCTGCAGTGGCATGAAGAACAGAAATGGGAGAAATTGTTTTACTTTCTTTAGCATGCCTTTGTGCAAAGTATTTTTCATATACTCAAGAAACAGTTGGGGCTTTTTTCTACACCAGTAAGGAAGCTACATCTGTTTGTGCATTCAAATTTGAAGTGCAGTTATTACTCTGTGTTGAGGCATTTCTTGCTTAATTTGTCATGTGCAGAGAGATGTGGATTTTTTTCAAGAGCACAATTAGGAGTTCCATATCTGCCTTCTGTTCCCCTCAACACACATTAGAGACCAGGTTTTTATTTTACTGTTAGAAAAATTGAACTCTATGTAGTTTGTAACAATTTCATATAGAAAAATAGCATGGAAATACTGCCATCTAGTGAGGAAATATGTTCCCTCTTGATTACTTCTCTAAGTCTTTTATCTTTTGTACCATAAAAAAAATTCACCTTTACAACTTCTGCAAAATTAACCATGGCTTTCTTGGAAGCACAGGGCTGCATGCAGTCATGTTAGAAATTCTTGTTACTAATATTTCAGCTGTCTGCTTATCAGTTGGAAACAAGAAAAGGAAAAGAAAGTCCAGATGTCATTAATTATAGGATTAACAAGGCACCAGTGTGATGCATCTGACTGACAAGACATTAACAGCAGAGATATTAATGACTTTCAATGAAGCAGTGGCAAGATCTGATCTAGAATTGGCAGTATTGGCAATTGGCAGTATTAGAGATGAATATAAACTATACTTGAATACTCTTTTATTGGAAATCAGAGAAAAGTTTATAGCCATTAAAACACTTGGGTTCTGGAACAGTCTCCAAAATGAGAGTAGATGACGACAATAACCCTGGAGTTTTTAAGACAGAGCTAAATAGATTATGAAATCATGGTATATGTAGCAGGGGGCAATGGCCAAGAGGGTTTTTCTGGTCTCTGTCCTAGATTTCTATGTGGCTTCTGCACTTGTTAAAGGATCAAAAAGAAGAAATGTGTTTTGATTTATATCTATATAGAAATAAAGAGCTGGAATAGTAGATAATATTTTTTAGCGTTTTGGGTATTTTTCTTTTTTTTTTTTTTTTTTTTTTTTTAACCTGATTGTATTTTATTTTTGACATTAGGATGCCTTGTTTTTCCTGAAGGATTTTTTCACTAGCCTCTCTACAGAAGTAGAACTCTTAGTTACTCCAGATCCTGAAGGTATACTTTTCAAAAATCTAATATGAAAGTGCTGCTTCTTTCTCCTTTAATGTGTGTACATGTCTATAAATTCACATGTGAATCTCGTGTGTGTAAAAGAACTTATGTTGGTGACCAAACCCCAACATTAGTAATTAATTTGTTAGAACATAGGAACTGCGAGTATTTTAGTTTTGTATTTTATAAATACCAACAAAGGTCTTCAACACCTGGGATCTCCATTGTATAAAAGGTTTCACCAAAATTGGAACATATTTAATAAGAACTTCTGAAAAAATTGAAGTGTGTATGATATTAGGAGTTATTATTAGATCAAATACATTATTTAATATCTCTTGCATAAAAGAGTATGTCTGTCTAATAGCTTGAAGTTATGTAACCCCTAGAGAAACGAACAGAGTTCAAGATTATAAATAAGCAGTACTTCTAATCAACTACACCATCTGATGCAAAAACCAGTATATATTGAAAAGCATATTTCCTCTATTAACTATATTTGTGAGTTTGTTAGCAGCTATACTTTACCTATTTCTGTTGAGACGTCATACTGAAATGCATAGGTAATGAAGTACTCTGCAATACTGCCATTAAAACTAGATGGATTATTTATGCTGATGCATAAACCTCAACTTAAGCTTCTTGTAATAATTTCTATTGATAACTAAGACATTATCTTACTCAGAGAATCTAAATATTGTCCTGCTAGTAATTCCTATTAATAAGCATTAGAGCTTACTAAGGACACAGTAACTGCATAAACACAATCTTTTTGTAATCACTGTGAAAAATATGAGTCGGTTTACTGTGTATAACTTCTCGTCTTAGTTAAGAAGTCTCCTGGTGCTGAAGTTAAATGTAGTTTGCCCAGGCATGTCAGCAGCCTTAAGGACCCAAGTCCAGTTATTTCTTTCTCATCACACAAGCAAGCAAATGAAAATGGTAGCATTGATTCTATGGATGTGGTTAATGGAGATGATCATCATTTCTCACAAGAAGTGACATCATACAGTGATCAGCCAGTATTTTTCAGGTAAACTTTTGTTACAAAATTTCCAGTGACACACAGCTGTTCTGCTGAATGTTTTATGAAGGTGTGATGATAAACGATTCAGACCTTATGATAAGGTGCATTTTTTTTTTTTTGTTTGCTTATTTACTGGTTGTGGAAATCAAATATATTTGTTTCTATCACTGGAAGGTAACGATTTTTTTATTAACTCTTGCACACTACTGTGCACAAGAAAATAAAATTAATTAAAACTCTGCCATGTACAGAACCAGTAGTGAGATGTTTTACAAGTAAATAAAAAGAGCAGTCTTTTTACTCTTATGTCTAACAATGTAAATTAGATCTAATATAACCAGAGATGAGAGTATGAGTGAGGTACGAAATTAACATATCATAAGAGAAACTCTAATGTAGTCCTAATTGGGAAATGATTATAAAAATTCCAGCTTGTTATACAGAAGTTTTTTCTTGTGTATTCAGATTATAAGTGCCTCTAACAACAGATGTGTACTTTGGGTAAGCAGTGCAGAGCCAAATTATGAGAGAATGACTGTGGTTCTCTTTCATCACATACATCACCAACAGAGTTTTTTAATAAGTTCCAGCTGCAGGGCTAAATTTTGCCCACAGAACTGTCATTAGCCATACTTTTTTTTTTTTTTTGGTAACTGAAATTCACACTGTGAAAATTGAGGGAAGATATTCACCTGCAGGATTAGTAGCACTTTTGCAGGACTGTTAAATTTATTATAAATGCTAACCTTGACTAGAATATTAATAAACCAAGAAAAGCTGAATTTGCCATTGTATTTTGTACACTTATCCTGAAGCACTAACACGGTAACTAGAGGATTTATGGTTTACAGAAAAGGGTATGGCATCCTATTCCAGGAGGTTGGGAAACCATGGGTTTCTTTTTGAAAGGATAGTTTTATTTCCTTTTCATGTTTCTCACTGTAAAATTTCCTTTGTATATCCCAGAGAATTCCGTTTTACATCAGAAGTTCCAATACGGCTTGATTACCATGGCAAACATGTATCAATGGATCAGGTTTGTGTATAATGCTGATGCTGTAGAACAAAAAATTGATGTTGTTTTGTTTTGGTTTTTTTCCCCCATGCATTGGGGTATATTTTTATGCTCCGTACTCATTATTGATGTGATCTTGAGAAATGTAGAACTTTTTTTTTTTTTTCTCCTTCTTAGTTTCAATAAAGCTTAACCTTGTTTCACTCTTAATTTGAAAACTAGGGGGTGGATCCTCCAGGTATGATTAACTCAGAGTGAGACTTGAAAGTCACATTTATCAACTCAGTGACTGGCTGGAAGTCTTTCTACACAGCTGTGGTGCCCCTCAAGGGATGATATCACTATCTGATGCCAGAATTGTGCATTTTACTTTCTTCCTCATTAATGCCAGAATGAAGTATTGTCTTTTTTCTTTCTCCTTGTTTCCTTCCCTTGCAGCCTAGTAACTTATGGGCTTCAGTGGCAATGGCAGAATCTAATAGAGATTAAAAAGACAGTTACAGTTCTTTTTAAAATATGTGTTGGTTATCATACTGAGTTTACAGAGCAGACCTCAAAAAATCCTGTTTCTGCAACCAGATTCGTACTCTGTCATGGCAAATCAGTAAGAAAATATGGACAAGTAAAAGCAGCAACTTCTTGAATTTGCACTGCTGCCAAAGAAATCAAAACATGAAATAGCAGCTTTAGAATGCCTGGAACACACTAGTGCCAGAGCTATGTTTACATAATTTGCTGTATCTTAATATTTCTGAAGAAGCCCTCTTGTATCCAGATGTTTTCTTAGAGTAGCTGATTAAGCCAGATTCCATCTTTTGCAAGTTTTCATGTAACATAATTCATAGCACTGTAATGAGTAGCATTTGGGAGACGGGGAGAATCAGTTTAGACAGAAATACTTGCAATAAGAGTCAAGATGATGAAATTATTTCTCACCTACAGATTGTACAGGATGAATAAACTAGTGATAACAAAATATTTCACTTACAGGGGACACTAGCTGGGATTCTTATTGGGCTTGCTCAGTTAAACTGCTCAGAATTAAAGCTGAAGAGACTTTGTTACAGACATGGGTAAGTTTGTCAATTTGTAGATTAGCTTTGGTATTGGAAATTGAACAAGTTTATGGTGAATAACTGAATGTAGCAAGCAAAAAGCAAATTCTCTGATAAGAGGCACTTCTAAAATCCAAGACACTTTGACTTCACAAAAATATTTGATTCTAGTTTTTGTCAAATATATAGCGTTCAAGAAGAACATATATTTTCAGGACAGTATCTAATATATATGCTAATCTTGCTGCTAAATTCTTTTAATTTTAGTTTTATGTTTACTTCCTATTGAACTGGATATTATTATGCAGTCTTGAACTTCTGTTTTGTGAAGCACATATGCATGAAATGCTTGGGTTAGCCAACAGCAGTAAAAGATGACAACTGAAAACAGCCTTCCTTTTATTTAAATGCCATCTTTGTTTACTTTAATGAATAATGCGTTTATCTTATTAGGAATTGTATGTTTTTAAAAAAACATTAATAATTTTACTTACTTCAGTTTATTAGGTGTGGATAAATTGTTCTCCTATGCCATCAGTGAATGGCTTAATGATATAAAGAAAAACCAGCTACCAGGAATTTTGGGAGGAGTAGGGCCTATGCATTCRCTAGTGCAGTTAGGTAAGTTAATTCTTATTTCTACTGAGACACATGGCAGTTGTTTTAAACAAACAAAACTCAACAAAAAAACCCCACAAACAATGTTGACACTTGTTTTCACTTCCTCTCAAGGCATTGTGCTTATCTAAGAGAACTTTCTAACTATGGTGTTCTGTCTTCTTTTTCAGTCCAAGGTCTGAAAGACTTGGTGTGGTTACCAATAGAGCAGTACCGAAAGGATGGCCGTATTGTAAGAGGCTTTCAGAGAGGAGCAGCATCTTTTGGTACTTCCACTGCAATGGCAGCACTGGAGCTAACAAACAGAATGGTTCAGACGATACAGGTATGGTGTATTACTTCTAGAGTTAGACATAAAATGAGAAGTGTTGCTAGTAAGTGCTCWATATTAAGCTAATATCTTAATGCCATACATTTAAGGTTGGCAGCATGTCTTTAAAAAAAAAAAAAAAAAAGCAGCTGTATAAATAGGAAAGCAGAGACTGGGCAAAGCTTGCAGCAGTCTGTGAGGTGGCATCAAATGCAATGGTTAGAAAATTGTGTTAAAATATTGCTGAACACCCAAGCTGTTACATGTTTCTTAAAGTCTTTAATGTATCACAATGTGAGTTTAATACAAAAATACTCAGCTGCACTAAAAAAATCACTGATAGCGAGAAAGGTGAGTTCTTCGCATATATATATTTTCCAGTAATAGATTCTTCACTTTTTTTAACATGTCAGCTTATCTGTGCTTACTTAAAAAAAAAAATCAAACAAACAAACAAACAAAACCACCAAAAAACCCCACAAACGAACCCAAACAAACCCAAAAACAAACCCACAAAACCAACCAAACAAAAAAAATGCCTCAAAACCAATACTAATTGTGTTGATGTACACAGTGTCTGTAAAGCTTTCTGGATTTAAACCTACAGTAATCTTGGATTAAAGTGTTAATGTAAAATACATAATGAAAATACACTTTTACCACCTAATCTTGCAAAAAATGTAGATGTGCCTAAGCTTGAACATATATAGTAAAAAAAATATGGTATTATTTACATGAGTGGAATTATGTGTATGCTTGTGTGTTTGTAAGAAAAACATACTGCTGATCAAGTGTTTCAGTTTTTATCTTGAGCATTTTGTGCAGATTAGAGGATGCCTTTGAAGGAATGGCAACTGAGGGAGGCGGGAGACCCTACCAAAACCTACAATGTTCGATCTTTCATTATGGAACTTAATGTATAGTTACAGCTGCATCCATTCCAGAAGTTCTTGTACTAAACCTTATCTGATGTAAATGAATATTATTTGTAGAATTAAAATTCTCTTATTTCAATTATGTCACCCTGTTAGTAGTTTAAAGTTGTGATCGGATGCTATGAGACTACTTAGATATTTTACATTTGCTCCTGATCTTCAGGCAGCTGCAGAAACTGCATATGACATGGTATCACCGGGGCCTACTTTTATTGAAGCAAAAAAGATCAAACGATTCCCTCGCCATCGTTTAGCTCATCAGCCAGTAGACCTACGGGAAGGTGTAGCCAAAGCATACAGTGTAGTAAAAGAGGTGAGTGCAAAAGTATTTGTCCTTAACCAAATTTAAGAATTMTTTCCTAAGACAGCAAACAAAATATCAGATGTTAGTTTAAGCTGACCAAATGAAGAAGGGGATTTAAGTTTTGAACAAGACTGTCTTCATCAGTAATCTTAAACCAACCGAAACCTTGCATGGAAAAATCAGAGAAGCAGAAATAGAGTAAGATGTTACGCAGATAAGCGTGAACACTTTAGTGCTCTACAGTTGTGAGGGTTTACAGTTATTCTGAGACGTGCAAACCTGATTTCCCGCCCCGCATCATCCATCCTTCCCTTCCTGCCCCTCCCCTCCCAGTTACTGTTAATTCTGAGATTGTTAGAATTTAAGCATAATACTGGATTTAAAACAAGTGAAAGCTGGTCTTTACCATGGCAGTGTATTAAAAATTAGAATGCTGATCTGTTTTTATTGTACTTTTTGTATTGCACTTTCAGTTAGTTGCACCTGATATTGTGTCTAGGAAGTTAGATCTCAGCTGGGGATTTTTCAGGGAATTCTGTCATTTTCAAATAGCTCACAGTACCCAACAGCTTTTTCCCTTATGCCCAAGAAGTGCCACCAGAAGTTACATGAAATATTTCCATCTGTAAGTTCATAGAAGTATTATTTTAAGCCTCATTAGAAGAACAAAATTATATTTGTATCAGTATAGTTGCACTACAGTTATAATACAAATCACAAAGAAGATAAACGCTGAGCAGTTTAAGTTTCCCTTAAAATTAGGAGAGGTTGCTTTTTCTCTTTCAGTGTAACTAATTTCTGTTAAATTCTTGAAGGGGATTACGGACACAGCCCAAACCATCTATGAGACTGCTGCTCGTGAGCATGAAAACAGAGGAGTGACTGGAGCAGTAGGAGGAGTCCTCCGCCAAATTCCACCAACTGTGGTGAAACCTTTCATTGTTGCAACAGAGGCAACCTCAAATGTTCTAGGTGGAATGAGAAACCAGATCAGGCCAGATGTGCGTCAAGAAGAGTCTCAGAAGTGGCGCCTTGGGGAGGACTGAGATTATAAATCTGGCTCAGCAGGCAGGTAGCAAGGCTGGAAATGCAGAAGATTGTCCTGTTGGCAGCTTTAGATGGAGCTCACTTTGTTTTGTCATGCTCATCTCAGGAACAAATGAGGTTTTCAATTATTACTAGCAAAACATCCAACCAAAAATATTTATGAAGTGAAAAGCAAATTGGTACTTGCTTATGCTGTGTGTTACCAATACATTTGGTAGATAGTGCCAAACCTAGCGAAGCACGCGCTGCCAGCTCRGAGACATGCTTGCTCTATTCCGTTTACCATATTTTTCTTGGTAGATTTAACATCTGAAGCAGTGGCCTGTATGGTGAAACTAAGTATACTTTAAAGATGTTTTCTGAGTTTAGTCAAAGACCTGTCTTCAATAAAGGGCTCTGCAGATGCTCTTCACAGACTAAAGGATAAAAGCGTTCATTTTGGACATGAGACATGAAGGCTATGTAATACGGAAGCAGATAAGAATATTGTTTAGTGGTCATAAGCATCGCTTTTAGCGTGGCACTTAACAGCAAGGGCAAGCTTGATAACCATTCAGAATTTAGATTCAGTGTTGATATGCCTATGAATAGGATTTGTTCCTAAATATTAAATACCTACTTTTGTGGGTCTTTGAAGAACCTGAATGTTGCAGAAATGTTCTGTTGTGTTGCACTTTAAAGGATATGGCCTGTATATTGTGCTTTTTTTATAGTGTGAATAAAATGTAATGTGCATTATCCTTAAGTGGTTTAGAAGCTTACACAAATTATTGGAAAGTGCATCATTTGATGATGATCCTACAGAAAAGTGTCTTAAATCTGTTTAAACTGCTCATTGTATGTAAAAACACTTTTGTCTTCTGTTACACTAATTACAATGCTAAAAATAACTATTCTTCAGGAAAACAGCAGTTAAATATTATTGTGGCCAACAGTTCTTTGTAAGAATGAAAAATCCTAAGTAAAGTAAAAACAAATTATTTCAAAATTTCATAGTTAAAATTCTATAGAGACTTGATTTCAATAATCTGCTTTTATTTAAAGTTCATATTGTTGCAAAGTTGCTGCTCTCAAGATATTTTTAATTTAAATTGTGCGTCGTCAGTTATTTGACAATGAGTATTTGGGGTCATTTAATTTGAACTGGGGATGGGTGAGAGGGTTTAAAAAAAAAAAAGACAACAAAACTTCAAAAATCAAAGTTGGTACTGACATTATTTACAGTTTAATAGGTGATCAGGGTCTCCACAGAGCTTTATTAAGCAACTGACATTGCGCCATTTCTGGGCAGTTAAAAGGCTCAGCACTAGCTGTGCAGGAATAAACTTCTTTTCTTTGTATTAGCAAAAACTGGAGGATAAAAAGTAAAGACTATTCTGAATAGAAAAACATTCATTTTGAATTTCAACAACTTAACACTTCGGATGACTAGCCAGAACGTAAGTTCGTCATAGTCCGGTGCTTGTCCTAAGTGGAAATCCTGTAAATATGCTATGTGGAAAACCTCCACGGAAAGAGGGACATCAAATGCTTTTGATCAGACGTCAGTCTCTAAGGGTGGTGAGGAAGTAGTTTCCCTCTCTTTTATTTAATACCTGCCATTAGAAAAAACTTTGCTGATGGGCCTTACAGGACAAATAGGAGTGTATGAAGGAAAATAGTTATGGCTTGTTCATCTTGATATTATACTAGCTATTCCTGAACACCAAAGAATCTGGCTGGACGGTAAATGATTTGAAAATGTCCCCTCTGCTGGGAAGACTTCTGCAGTCTGCTTTATTATTTTTCGTAAAACAAAACTTCAGTTACAAACAAATTCTTGCATTGGGTGACAGGTGATGATACTACAAAGTTTTGTTCTCGTTCACTAGAATATTCTAAATTGTGGTACGCTTTGAAGACCAGGTTATTTCAGTTAAATGACTTGCTGTAAGCAGAAGGAGATGCTTTTGAGAGGACAAATACCTGCAGATTTAACGACATGAAATATTTTCTGATGTAAAAATACTTGATGTGGTTCATACTTCCGTCTAGTAATTAGAGAGCTCTGCTTTAGTGAGAGCTGAAAGCTTGAGCATTTTGCACAGGAATGAGTTCCATGTTTGCAATTTGGCACCTCCTGAATGCCTTCTCAAGAAGTGGCAATGAGTCAATGCAAGTAAGTAGCAATGCATCATTTTCATTTGCAGTTAACATGCTATGTAATTTTGGCTGGTCCAGTTCATCCAGTTAATGGGAGTATACTGTAATAGTATAAATCTACATATTTCCTTCCTTTTTGACATTGCTGAAAAGGAGCAGTGGCATTTCAGTGTTCATTTCATTTTCAATTCTGTCATGAACTGATTGTACTGCAATGCAATTAGAATATATTTTTATATGGCGGCATGCTGTCAAGGTAAAACATTTTTATAGACTGTCTCTCATTGTCAGCAATACAGATTGTACAAATTTATTAAACTTCACTTTTCACTATGTAAACCCTTGCATTTACTGCTTGCACTTTATTGAGCCTTTTCAGTGAAATTGATTTAAATTTTTTTCCAACATCTTCTTTTTACAAGCAGTTTCTTAATTTTTGGATGTATATTCTGCATTGTTTTTCAGTTGTAACATGATCTTGCAGTGTTTGAAATGTTTAAAAAAAACCCCCACAAAACTCACAAAACTAGTCTTTACATTAGGACCTTGTTTTCAAAATGTGTCTTGTATGGAGAAACTTGTGTTTTAAATCAGAAAGTATATATCGTGTATGAGAAGGGATTCATCAAATGCTCTGCTCAATACTGTAAGAGTTTTCAGGCACATAAAAAAATACACAAAGTGAGATGTGACTTCAGACATATTTCCTGGAAATGSAAGCCTCTGGATACGTTACTGTATTTTCTGTCAGCACGAGGAAATCTGCAAAAATACTGTACTTGAATTTTGCACTGAAATCAGTTGGCTATAGATACTAGCACTTTTCATATTTGTAGTGGTTGTAAACTGTCACAGTCCATGTTTAATGTTCAAATTCTCTAATGTTGAACTGACTTAACACTACTACTGCTACTACTACTACTTGGTCTGATACTGTCCTGATAGACAGAACTGTCATCCTGGGTTTTCTTAAGCATCCTGGCACTTCAAATAATACAATGATGAGTGCCTGGGAAGTACCTGAAAAAAGTCTTTCGAAAAAACAAAACAAACCCCATGCTTTATAAGAATCTTAGCAGTGACTGAGAGCAACAAATCATCACATTCATGCAAAGGCAGCTTCCATTTTCTTTCCAGTATCAGGTCACAATTCCTAAATACCAGGCAGCTTTTTAGCAATGCAGTGTATCCTGTGCGTACTTGCCTAATGATGAGCATTAGGTCAGTCGCCCCTGAGTTCATATGTGCTTAAGGGATGTGTCTGTTTTTATTTTCTCATTAAGTGCTTGATAGTGAACGTTCATTGCTTGCTTTCATTTAGAGTTGCTTAATTGAGTTGCCAAGAAAGGTTTCTTAATAAACCGAAAAGCTGTTAAATGGTTATGAACAAGACACTCTTCACTGATCGTGATCCATATACCTGCAAATGTGATACTGATTTTACTTTAAATATTGAAATGTATGCATTTTGTAAAACAGTGAAATCTAAGAATTTGTGTAGAGTAGTTGGATACTTCTAAATCTTTTTAAATATCCTAAATCTCACAGCAATATAAACATTGTCAGAAAAGGTGTGGGTATTTATGTCAGTTTGGATCCCTAGTGTGCATAGTTCTCTCAGTCGCCAGGCCTCATGATTTAAGCTTCTGACAACTGTTTTAAGTTGCTCTACATGCTGAATCTTGTTTACAATTAAAAAATTAGATACTACAAATTAAGTACATAAATACAAATCATGCATTTGTACTGGATTTCTTAATAGTAAGGTAGCTCAGACAGAAACACAGCAATTTGTGTATATGTTTGTGTATATTTTTTACATTTTTTGCATTTATAGTAGTTCTGTGGTATTGTTTGTATATAGTTTGCTAGTGTAAAGAATATAATCTCATGAAATAGAAACCACTGTTGAAGGGAATTGACTATTTCAAGTTGAGTTATTTTGCTTAAAGTTCTTGTCCCCTCAGTATGTCTTTGAGAATTATTTTTGACCATAATTTATATGGCACCAAAAGTGTATATTTTAGCTTATTAAAATGCTGAAAGGCCTGAGTGCAAATAGGTTGTCCTGTTACATATGTTTAATGGAAAAAATACAAATTTGTAACAATACATAAATAAATATCTTAATTTGTTCCTTGAGTTGGTTTTCTCTAACTATGAATATAACTAATATAGAAAACAGTCTCCCAAAACAACAAAAGTTAACTGTAGAAGGTTTTTACCTACCTGGCTATACAGCTGTACCTCAAAAATCAAGAAAAGTTTTATACTCAAAAAAAAAAACCCTTCAAAATTGCACAGAGGTCAAAAGCTGGGAAATAAACTAACCTTTCTGATACAATAACCCACCTCTGTAGTGCATCAGCAAAGCGCTCTTTAGCTGTATGATCACATACTGGATCTCCCCTAGGCCCATTGCCACATTTAGTTACCGAGTATGTATTTCTTACTTCCACATTCAGTGGAGATTTTAAAGCTTTATTAGCTTCCAGYTCTCCCTGTGGAGAATGCAAAATAATTAATTCCTTTCAGGATGCTTTTATGATGCCCACTTCACAGGCGTTTAGTTAGAAGCATTTGAAAAGAGATCTTAAAAGGCTGAGTACTGACTGGGTAGTAATTAAATACTGGTGGCAGTTCTAGATTCCTGAATGATGAGAGAGACATGACAGGTGTAAATAATTTTCTACTGTTTTGTAATGTTCTTATAGCTTAGGGGGGAAAAAAAGTCACTGTTTCATGCCTGGATAACTATTCTGTCTAACAGTAACCCTTCATTTAAGAAGGAAGCTGACTCCCACCCTGTGCAACTCCTCCTCCCCCTTTTTTTTTAAGCAAGACTTCATGTGAATTAACTTCCAATTTCAGTATTTTTATTTAAAAGCTCTTATTTTTTTTTCTATATTTAAGGAAGTTCTGCATGAGCGAATGAGAGAGAGCGAGAGGGGTTTGGGTGGTTTTTTGGGTTTTKTTTTTTTTTTTTTTTGCAAGCAAGGTGAACAAGTTTCTTCTCAGCTTTTCTAAACGTTCATCATGAAAGTGAAAAGGATATCTGAACAAATGCTGTGCTGAGGGGAAATACGGACCACAGAGGATAAATAGGGAACAGCTTGGAATTAGTCATTGATCATCGCAGGAAAGTATGAAAACTTAGAGGAATTTATTTCACTTGTATCCAATGCTTTCTTTCGTAGATCAAAAGCGATAAAGTTACAAACTCCTCTGATTTGCAGTCTGTGCTTCCCTGGATTTTTGAGACTCATCTGCCACTTGTAAGAAAACAATTATATAAAAACTGCTAGTAAGTGTTTGTGGTTCTCTGAATTTAAGTCTGCCATAATTCTAGCTTGTATCCACACAACTTGTATCTGCATGGCCGGAATACCAGGCTTCATTTTGCTCAGATGAGCCCTGGGGAGATGACACAGGATGGCACAAGCTGGGATGGCAACCCAAGAAAAGTGTCAAAGATCTATTTCTCTTTGGGATACCGAGGCGTACCAAGGATACTCCTGATGTCTCCATGTTAATTCCAAGAGCAGAGGAGACTGTGACTCCACAGCCTATGACACTCAACTAATTGGGAATTTATGGGAAGCCACAAGTATGACTTACCCACCTGGAACAACGTGAGCTGGTGTCCTTGAACTGCATTCCTAATTGAGGATGACCCAGGCTGAAGTGTTCTCTTTTTCTCCTTTTTCTTTTTTTCTTCTTTCCTGTTAGTGATTTTTGTTAAAAACCTTTCAAATGTGATATTAAGTGATGGTTTTTTTCTGCCAATTCATATTTCTAGCAAATAGTGTTTTATCCATCTGATATTATAGATGATAAAAGACTGTGTAAAGCTGCCTTTTTATGGCAGATAAACTGAGGTTTCAAAGCTATTTTGCTCTGAACTGGAGCGATTCGAYGAAAGCAGAATTTACTGTATGGCAACAGTGAAGTATTTACAGCCCCACAGGCAAGGAAACAGTTTAAGCTCCTTAGATGTTTGTCATGAGGATTTGTGAGATAGTTATATGTATTATAATTCTGTTCTCAGGCTCTCATTTGTGTATCTAACATTCTGTACTAGGAGCGTGAGTGTCAAATCTGGCTTTTGCAGGCCAAGAGTGGAAGCCTCCAGGGAGGAGAAGAGGTGTGTAGTTCTATAAGCAGGAGGAAAAGTTACTTCAGTTTTGGGGATCCGGATTACCTGTGCCTCGGCACAGAGCTCAACAAAATGGGGTTTGGTCCATTGTAGCTTGCGGGCACAAACATAAAATGAGTAACAGTACTCAGCAACTCTCAGCTGTCTCAGTAAGAAAGCTTTAACTTCCACCTTTAGACTTTAACACTTGGCAGTTGTTTGGTACTGAAGATTTGCTGGTGCTTCAACAACTCCATGAATCTCACAGTGCTTCTTTACTTTCTTCCTTTTGTCTCTTCTGTCTGTTCAGTTTGAAAATGCTTCCTACTGTGTGTAAAAGGGAGGCTTGTGGCTATTTGTAAATGAAAGGAGTTGTGAGTTTGAGGGCGTTTGACAGTACCGCGCTGTTAGTTGTAACACTGGCAGTTCTTGGCCAAATGGCAGGTCAAGAGACTGGAAAAGGTACAGGCRTGGTGCGCTGAACCATAAAAGAAGAAATACCGCAGGGTGTGCTGTGAGAGTGTTTTAAGACCGTGGCATGGGTGTTACTGGGTGTATGTTTTGCTATGACCGGTATTGTACAGATCTGGATCCATTGCAGCTGATGGAAAGCCAGATAGCACGTGGACCTGGCAGTGATAGATAGATAGATACCTGCGTGTGAGACAGACGTGTGCGCAAACACTTGGCACTGTGGATGGAAAGGTAATAGAAAAGCAAAGTACGACATGAGAGGATGGAAATAGCAGTGCTCAATTGTATAAATAGGTTCTTTATACAAATACAATTTTTTAGGAAATACAATTCCTGGTATCGTTTCTCTCTTTAGTAATGTTTAACAGATCTGAAATGTTTCCTGGAATTGTTCAATAAAATAAAATGCTTTACTGTCATTATGGCCTGTCCCTGTGTACTCAGTGCCAGAAGTGTCTTTTAGAGCACTAAAGGTATTTATTTTAAGCATAAGGCTTTCAGTGATGCTCTTGAGTTCCGTTTTCTCTTGGCCTTTCAGAGCTGTTTTGTACCTTGTCATAATGGTGTTTGCTCTTTTTGTGCTTTTCTATGTCACTTCTGTCTCTGAGTGCTTACTTTCCCCAGAACAGTCAACAGACCAAACTCAGCAGATGTAGATGAGGGGGGAGCAATTGTACCAGTTTAATTGGAGGCAAACCCTCTTATTTGATAGCTGAATTTCATTCACACCAGCCAAAAATATTGTCCCAGGGCACGATTTTCTATTTTTACTGTTCTTCTTTCTGAAGAGCTGTAACTTAATACCATGTAGCCCCTTTATCCTTTTCCCGACCAGAGGTGATGCCCCTCCAGGTAAATTTGTTAATACAGCGGAGTTTAACAATTCGTTCAAAAAGAAAAATGACCCCCAAGTTTGAGAAGATCTGTTGACGGGATTGTAAACTGGGCCCTGTCTCTTCGCAATATCCCATGGACACTGCAGGAATGACAGGAGGCAATTACAAAGGAGCGCATCCCACTACATTAACCATTAATGCCTCCACATCGTTGCCCTAAGCCTCTCATATCATTTAATGCAAAGATCCACACTGACGTTAAGAGAGAAGGTTTTCAAATGCAATTTTCATCATAACCATCTTTCCTTGTTGTCCTCCGTCTGAATTTTTACTGATGCTGCTTCTCATGGAGCCCCAAGAATAGTTTTTAACAGGTATTTGTGAAGATGCAGAAAAGGCCAGTAAGGATGATGAATAAAGATGAGCAGCATTTTTATTTCTGCCACCCCTGAGCATTGCTGGTACGTGCTCTTGTGTCTGAATTACTTGATCAATACCGATTGCCCTGAGGGCAATCCCTTGAATTTAAACTTGCCATGCAAACAGGAGAAAGAAAAAGTAGATTTTTCAGATTAACATTGAAGACTTGAAAAATGTTTGGGTGTTTCTTTTTATTTTTTACTACAAATTTTAGAAGTAGCTATCCAAACAGGTCCACTGGACCCCTCTTTGTATTGCTGAGTAATAGCTCTTAATACTTGTTGCTTTTGCAAAACTCATCTCTGCAGTGAAGTTAATATAGGGAAAGGACAGTAAAGTGCCCAAACAGACTGCAGAGTGGAGGAGGAAGGCAATGTGTGTAAGCATCCAGCCCTCCTGAGGAAGAATGGAGAGGGTTGTTTCCAAAACACAGCATTTTTCTCTGTTGGTAGGAACAGAGGGCCTTTGGGGCCATGGGGCCTTTCTGAACTTCCCCTGTGTTTTGGGGAACCAGCCCTGACTGCTCCCCGCAGTGGGTCCCGGGCCAGGGCCGTCAGGTGCAGGGACTGACGAGCACAAGGCTTCCTTCCTATCTGTAACATACCAGTATCACCCCCTGTCCTTTTCTAAGGAGATGTCGTTTCAGCCAATATTTGTGATGTGAGTCAGGGAAGGTCTAAACTGTCAGAGAAAGCTAAGCAAAACAGCATCTCAGTACACCTCGTTTTTACTGTAAAATCCCAATTGAAGAGACATTTTTCTCCTGATTTTGTCCTATTGTAGTTTAAAAAAATATAAAATCTGTTCTCCTCCTGCATTTTGTATGACTGCTGCATTGCATAGGAAAATAAACACCCTGGGCTTAGCCTGCTGCAACATGCTGTGATGGTGGGACTCTGGTTTTGCACAGCTGCCCATGGGAGGCAGGTGGCAGGCTGCTCGTACCTTCTCCTGGGATCTCAGCTGCTGAAAAATTCTCTAGAAGCATATAGCAGAACTGAAAAAAATGAAACTGTGTCCCTGCCTATTTACAGAAAGGGTGAAGTGAGAGTTTGAGGAGAACTGAAAGAGAAGACTCCTTCAAATTCTTTACTGTTTCAAAATTGAAGGACCTGCTTAGAGTAAGGCCAAGAACTTGGAGCGTTTTGACGGAGTTTTGTTAGTCTCCAGGGGAACTTCCACATGACTGAGTCTGTTTGCTCTGCTGAAAGCTGTTTCCTTCTTCAGATCACTTTTCTGTTTAAGATCAAGTCCACTGTGTTAAGTTCCAAGCAGCAAGAATTTACATTCCTCAGGCATTTCAAAATCCTGAATTTCTCTACAAATTATTTCCAAAAATATCAGCTGTCACTCTAATGCAAAAATGTTTGAAATGTATTTTCAGAATAGCCCTTGTTTACATAAAAACTGACAACTAATATTGTCTTCTAGAAATCAAACTTCATCCCATGTATCAATTGTGGGATAGAAACTATCTGTGTAGAGGACAGCACATAAGCTCTACTGGCTCAGGGCACAGAAGGTGCTGGATAATCACCATCAAGATCTATGGTTGATACTAAGGGCAATTTTAGGGGTTATCATATGTACTTCTAGCTGGGAAAATTTACATCCTTATATGGATTGTAATTGTGACTACGATAGATAGTAATATTCCAGGAAGTCAAAATATATGTGAAAGAGCAATAGACATTGCACTTTCTGCAACAATTAAAGGAAACCTTTTATAAGGCTTAGCAATCATTTCCTCAATTTTTCTCATTTTCAGAGAAGTAATTTCTAGTTGTTCATAATGAAATGCTGGGGTTAAGCCTTCAGAAGAAACCGATTGTACTGGCAGGAAAGACTAACAAGAAAGTGACTGCTACAGAAGAAAATTAGGTGTCTTGGTATTAGCCGCAGTCATTCACAGAGACCAGGGAAAATCACAGCAAATTATGTAGTGCTGTTTTCCAAGCCATCCACAACTGAAGTGATACCTCTTACTATAACCAAGGCCACATTAATCACTGACAATACATTAGCACCTCTTTCAACAGAGAAAATGATTAAAGGCTTGTTTAGAAAATACATATATATCTACATGGCCTCTCAAAGAATAGTGATAATTGCTTTGTATTGCAATGTGAAAAATAGTTCTATGCATTGTGTAGAATGAAGAGACTCTGAAAACTGCATTAAGAATATTTGAAAATTGAAAAATTTTATTACGGCCAAATAACTTGAATTGTGACAGTGTAGTGCCATGTTAACTTCAGCAGACATTATTCTGTCCATTAATGGAACACATCAACATGATGCATTTTAGCTGCATGACTCCCACTCATACGGTGTGATGCTGCTAAAAAGCTCGTGTGCCATTTGGACAGTTCAGGACATGGTTTCCCTTAGTAAATTCAGTTCTCTGCAGAGGAGACTCAGTCAGGGAGGGAAAATGGTGGAAATGGGATAAGGAAATATTTCTCCTGCTTACCGCCTTTCAGTCTAGCCAAAGAACCAGCTGGTGTGGCCTTGCTGTCAAAGTTAGATCCTGTACTAAAATGCCTTCTCTAAAAAGACAACATTACAGCAAGTTTGTGCTTTCTCTGGACGTTTTTCAGTTCTTGATTCGGAAAATGTTGTAGTTCACTTTTACCCAGCAATTGAACAAATGGTGAGGTTTTTTTGACAAATATGATGGTTTTGCTGGGATGCTGTTCTGCTAGAATCAAATGTTGTTCTCCATGTCTATGACCTGCAAAAACCTGTTAATAATCTTAATGAGGTATTGAAATACTTGGAACTGATGACAAAATTATTATCTCCAGAAAAATATAATCTCTGATAAACAGCCAGGAGTCATGTTTTTACCTGGGATAAAGAAGTCCTTGTGTCTATGTATTTCCTATGAAATTATACTGAAGTTAGGCTGGCCTTAACTTGCTTTACCGACACCACATGTAACTTAGAAAGTGCATTTTATATGCTATATTTATTTCTACGTAGTTAAAAAATCAAACTTTTAAGAGTCCACAAGGCTTGACTGTGAGTAATCTTGCATGACGATTAGATTCAGCAGAACAATTAAACAGAAGTCAATCAAGTTAGTAAGTGTTTTTCCTAATAAAGGAGAATGTCCCTAAGTGTTTGCTTGAAAAGGGACTTCAAATTCTATACAAATAGCTAAAATTCACAGAAGTGAAGTCTGTGGAGTGTGACACGTTGTAGGTCATGAACTGTTTAAAGCAATGTTCATCTTCTCAGATCCCTGATTTTATGAAAAGACAGATCTTAAACATCATTCAACTTAACATATGATTTGCTAGACTGTATTTGTAAATCCATTCAGATTGTCACTGGCAGCATGGTAAAGTGATAGAGAAGAACTTTGTTGCAGTGACTGTACCTGGAATTAAACACTTTGAACCCTAATTCTTCTGGAAAAGCAGTAATTCATTTCTACCAGGAGAGGCTGCTCAGCAACTGTTTCTTGGCCATACAGCCATGCCAGGAAAGGAAACCTAGCTGGGCTGCAGCTCTGCCTGTGTCAGAGTTCACATGTGCTCCCCTAATTTCAGACAGCTTGTTCGAAAGGTTCCTTCCCCGTGTGCGTGTGGGGGGCCGTGTGCACGCTCTCACCAAGCCTTTTATGACGCTCTGAAACATCGGTCACTAGTGAAAAAAATGCTATTTGTGCCACCAGGGATCTGGGCCAGGCTGGTTTCAAAACTCCGGCTCACAAAATGTGACTTAATAGAAAAATGATGGAGCTTTCACCCTTTCATATTCCCTTTTCTAGCTACAGCCCCTGTAATGATTTTTTTTTTTTTTTTTTTTTTACCTCATGGACCTTTTCTTTCCAGGCTGAATTGCTCTTTGTCTACAAGACTTCTGTTTATCGCTCTCCGTGATCGCTCCCATTTGAGTCGAGACTAAGCACACAATACAGAAGCCTAATCTTCAATTTTTTACTCTCAAATGTTTCTCACAGAAAATCAATGCTTTTATTTATGATATTGCACTTTGTGTGTTAAAGACGAGTGTCTTCACCAGCCCAAGAGACCTCTCTTATTTCCTTCAGCTACAGAGATGAGGTTAAGGCTGTGTCTACACAACAGCTTTCTTCCCCAATTCCAAATGGTGCCTTGATCCTTAAGTCACCTGTAAAAGCTTCCAACTTTCTTAAAATGTGAGTTTAGTACTCAATTTCTGGCCATCCAGGAGCACTGGGTCAGCGTTCAGATCAGGGCTTGCAATCTACACAATGTTGTGTGGATGTGAAAATTAGCCAGGATCCTGGCCCAGAAGCATCTCCTGAGCACACTTGATTCACATGAGACTCAGTCAAATAGCTACCACCATCCTCCATCTCACAGACAGAGTGAAAATGTTTATTGAGAACAGTTTCACATCAAGTAAAYTTATGTTTCGTGTCCATCTTGTAGCTCTGAACTTTGCACACATTATTATTTTGGAATCACTTGCATGTCTTTGCATATCCATTTCTATCTGGAGGACTTGTCAGCAACATACAGTGGAAATGGAAGGGAAAGTCAGTTGTTAGTGTAGTACTGTCACTGTTTCATTGTGTTAATTCCAGAGCTCCTACTCCATGGTTTATGCATCTATTCATGTAAACACAGGCAATTCTGAAGTCATAACTGGTCTTTCCTCATCAGACACACTTTGGAATAATTCTGGGGCAGTTTTAGGCAGGACAGAGTAATGTCTGCCAAGAGGCTGGTTTTTTTACATAGGAGATATGGTAGCTAAGGGCTTGGGGAGGGATGAGCAGGTCAGTGAGTTCTGTGCAGTGTTTGAAACAGCCAGCATCCAGCTCTGTGTTGCCAAGCACTGCTTCCTTGATTGCTTCTTTTTGAGTAGAGACTGCATGGGCAAGGCAATAAATGTATTTTTAAAACTGCCATGGAAAGCTTGAGAGTAACCAAGCAACAAAGGTAATAGGTATTAAAAATGTAGTATACAAAAGAACAAGGCAGCAAGAATTCTTCGGCTAATACCCAAGATAGATGATTAATTCTCTGCACCCTAACAGAAGTATAATTCCAGACTAGCCTCATTGCCATGGTGTTGGAGACTGCCTCTGTAGCCTTGTAGTCCTCCATATTCACATCTTGCAGTGCCTGTGGTTAGAGATGAGTCTGTAGGAGATTGTCCCTTGGAGAAGGCAGTTAATGGACAACTGTGCTTTGTAAGAAGTGTTTTTGTGATATTGCACTGCTGTTTGGGGAATCTGTGCTTCTGCCAAGAGAATTTTAAAAATGGTATGCCATTCAGCCCCAGGGCCTTCCTATGACTGAGCAGAAATTCCTGCAAGGGTGCAAACCACATTCCAGTTAAGTGACTTAAGCAAAGCTGTTTGCCRTCACCTGAGGTCTGGTCCAGCTTTCTTAAGTCGACTGTGCATTAGTTACCACTGAGAGCAAAAAGGCAAACACAATGAAAGCAACTGTATTGGCTAGAGAACAGACTAACAATGGGGATAATTTGGCATGTAGGTTCATTACATCAATGTATATGCACTACTGCCATTGATACTGCTTTGCTATCTAATTGTACAGGTCCTCAAACTTCTGTTGTTAAAAATCCCGTGGACATCTGTAACTCTGTCAGTGAACTGGCAGAATCACACAAACCTTGGCAGAGCCAAACTTTTGGATGGATATCTTGATCCTAAATTCTGCTGTGAGCCAGAGGCCAGGAGTCCCCCACCTAAACCGCCCAGTGTAGCATGTGTTCAAATCACATAGATCTCACCAGAAAAAGCCAAAGAAAGCAGGGTGGAAGAGCCCAAGGAAAGGGCTTTTCCACCTCCTAGCTCTCAGGTTAGACGTGGTACACGTTCATGTCTTCTCCKTCACCTGAGATAGAGTGGAGACCTAAACACAGTTCTCCAGGTTCCAGGAGACCACCCTAAAAAAAACTGCACTCTAGGTCAGCAGTGAAGCCTGAAGATATTGTTTCTTGTATGATAACTAAAATCTCTAAGGGCTGTTGACTCTCTGCTTCCCTGTTACAATGCCGTATCTGTCCATTTATAGTTAATTTTTTACTTTTTCTTCTCTATTTGTGACCCAGTGCATGTATAAGGATTGTTTAAATTCTTAGGTTGAGGGAAGTGATCCTTCCTTTCTTCTCAGCACTGGCAAGGCCACATCTGGAGTGCTGCAGCCAGCTCTGGACTCCCTAGTACAAGGAAGTATGGACTTACCGGAGCGAGTCCAGCGCAGGTTTGCTAAGATGATTAAGGGACTGGAGCATCTCTCCTATGAGGAAAGCCTGAGAGAGCTGGGACTGTTCAGCCCAGAGAAGAGCAGGCTCAAGGGGGATCTTATCAACATGTATAAACACCTAACAGGAGGTAATAAAAAAGAGAGCATCAGACTCTTCTCAGTGGTGCCCAGTGACAGGACAAGAGGCAATGAACACAAATTAAAACACATGAAATTCCATCTCAATGTAAGAAAACATTTTTCTACTGTGACGGTGGTCAAGCACTGGCACAGGTTGCCCAGGGAGGTTGTGGAGTCTCCATCTCTGGAGATACTAAAAACCTGACTGGACATGGTCCTGGGCAAAATGCTGTAGCTGACTCTGAGCTGGGGGGTTGGACTAGGTGATCTCAGGAGGTCCCTCCCGACATAAATGATTCTGTGGTTCTGTAATGTGAACTTTAGCTGTAGGTGCACACTGCTTGGAAGCAGCCTGCCTACGGTTACAGAATATTTATAAARCAGGATGCTGAGATCTCAGAAAATTACTAACATTGCATTTGGCAGCATGCTTTCTTCATCTTTTATCTGTGAACAGGGAGAAAATACTTTGACATATTTAAACTAAACAATTTGAAATATTTGCCTCATACAAAGTATGCACTTAGCAAAAGTAAAGGAAAACAGTTTAGGTTACCACAAAATTCTGTGTAAGTATCCTTAGGAGCTTCTTCAGCTGTTGACAGACCTTCTGTGCTGGTTTTGGCTGGGGTAGAGTTAATTTCCTTCACAGTAGCTAGTATGGGGCTATGGTTCGGATTTGTGCTGAAAACAGTGTTGATAATACAGGGATGTTTTAGCTATTGCTGAGCAGTGCTGACACAGAGTCAAGGCCTTTTCTCCCTCTCACCCCACCCCACCAGCGAGTAGGCTGGGGGGGCACAAGAAGCTGGGAGGGGACACAGCTGGGACAGCTGACCCCAACTGACCAAAGGGATATCCCACACCATATGGTGTCATGCTCAGCACATAAAGCTGGGGGAAGAAGAAGGAAGTGGGGGGACRTTCGGAGTGATGGCGTTTGTCTTCCCAAGTAACCGTTACGCGTGATGGAGCCCTGCTTTCYTGGAGATGGCTGAACACCTGCCTGCCGATGGGAAATAGTGAATGAATTCCTTCTTTTGCTTCGCCGGCGTGCGCAGCTTTTGCTTTACCTATTAAAATGTCTTTATCTCAACCCACGAGTTTTCTTACTTTTACTCTTCTGATTCTCTCTCCCGTTGCACCATGGGGGAGTGAGCGAGCGGCTGTGTGGGGCTTAGTTGCCAGGGTTGAACCACGACACCTTCCTACCTCTCTTTCTTGGCAATAGCATTTCTGAATGTGTTTCTGCAGGAAGGACATTAATCCTTTTACCACCATGCGAGCGAGCATATATCCTCAGTAGTTCTCAATCCCTTGGCTCCTCTCTTATGTACGCTTATGCGCTCAGTCTTTCTACTTCCCTCTGTCCCATCTCTTGAGGCCTCAGATGCATATCTCATATAAAAGACAGGCTTTCCACCGTGGTTCGTTTGTGGTACACTGATGTTGCCCCTGAAGCAGCTCAAATGTTGCTGATGAATGATACGTATTCCTCCTTTTCTGAGGAGCTGACAGCATTGCCGCTTCACCCTTGGGAAGGCAGTAATATCCTTAGTTACTTGGAGTTCATTCAAGTCATCCTGCACCAGTTGTTTGAATTTCAGCACAATGTGGCACAATACCTTGTTGACACAGAGCAGTATCACGCTGACTGCTGCATTGGTGGAAAGATACAGGAATATTGAGGATCCCTTGACATCCACAAGTCTTAGGTGGGTGTTTACCGGACAGTATGTGGTAGGTAAAAGCACTATCATGCCTTTGAAAGGGCTAGGGTTGGTAAGTGAGTAACTGTGAGTTAGCACACCTTGCTTTGAATCACAAGCTTCTGCTTTGCATTTTAATTTCTGTGTTTTAACAGACCTCTGCTCTCCATTTGTGGGCCTAAGTAATGATGCCAGAAGTTTCCCAGGGAGTAGAAAGAGAGTTAAAGGGGGCAATACAGATGTTTTTCAGAGGACAGAGATGGAGTACAAGTGTTTACTGCTTGGCTACTAGGTCAAGTCCTCCAGAACAATTAAAGCAACCAAAATAGATTGTAACCAGAAAGGGATTGCAATAGCTGAGAAAAGGAGGAGTAGGAGTTTTCATCTAATCTTAAAGAAAAATATGAATGTTGTACTTCCCCAATATGCTTATACTAACCCCCAACAACTGCCTCTGTACTCTGTTACTCTGTAACTCCTACCTTTCAGGAAAGCCTCTTTGTCTTGCCCTTCGATCTTCCTTCAATCCAAATGAGAGATGGGTGAACAAGTGGGTCGGTTGACCTCTCAGACAAGGACCATCTAACAAAGCAGGTCATGTTGGGAGCTGTCTGATGCTTCAGTGTTTTTACCTAATACATGTCATCAAGGAGAGCGAAGCAGTTTAATGGCCGGAATGGGTCAGGGAGTTTCAGGTTCGTCTGGCCATTATTGAATCCCATTTCTGGTCCCTTCATTTTGCTGTTTAAGTGCAATTTCCCTTCATTTTTCTTTCAGGTACATTAAGTCTAATGGTATGTTCCATATATAATCTGTTGGTGGTTTCACTGCTGAGATAGGCAGTTCTGGTGATGGTTTCATTAGTGCATATGTAGCCGGGGACCTGGCTTGCCCTGTGGCATTACCGTGTGTTATACTAGTAGCATCTAATCTAAGCTGGMAGAGTTGCTGCGGTGACCGCCTGCGTGTGTTGTAATTTATATGAAGGTGTGCAAAAGAATTGRGATCGGACAAAGAGGCTATGTCAGCATTGCTGCACCCTTTAATTCAGTGAATACGTGCTACACTGGGCAGTGCTCACATTTAGGAGGACTGGGCAGGAGGGAGAGGCATGATACAGCTCCTATAGGCTTCCCAGTAAGAGCACGCACACAGTGGCGGTGCACACAGTAGGTCTCTAGCTTGTCAGTTTACATAGGTCAAAAATTGATATGAATCAATGCTCCTTGCACAGAGTTCTGCAGCAATGGTCTAGGCTCCATCACAAGAGACCTGCTGTGATATATTTCGAAATTCTGTTATATGGATTATAAATTGCAATTGTGTAATTTTAAGTATATAAGTTACAACTGCAATTTTAAAACGTGTAGAGAAATTAGCCATTCATGAAGCTCTATGTTGCTTTACCAATAATTTTCACTAGTAGATATTCCTTTTTCTGCTCAGAGAAGGCCATCTCATGGGGTGGTCTGAATTCTAGATGTGGTTATCAYGAAAATATTGTGTCCAAATGTGTATGAAGCACTGTAATCATCATCAGTCTTTCTGAGACACACTTGGCAAACAGTACTGCAAGCTGCATATAGCAGCAAGCAGAATACGAGACACGGCCTTTCCTTGAGACTGAAGAGAGGTGCATTTTAACAAAAGCCTCTAATCAATGTCAATATTTTAATAGTTCAGGACAGCAGCTGCTGGTAAAACTATGCTGAAGGTGCTTTGGGATACAACACAACACTGTGTGTGCAGCTTGCCACTTTTTTTACTAGTCTGTTGGGAAGGTCTCCTCCCGCTTGGTAAGTGCTGCTGCAAAAGCAGACTTAAATTCTAAATTCATTTCTATGTCTGTAGACCCAGTGGAGATAGAGAAGTTCCTTCAACGAGGTCGAGCAGAAGCAGCTGCCTGGCTAGGCTCCAGCTGAAGCGCCCAGCTGAACCRCAGAGTCAGAGCAGCTTCAGGGGCTGCTGCTAACCCAGCAAAGCCTGGCCTTCAGCAAAGCAAAGGAGCCACCTTTTCTTTCCCATATTCCTCCCCCCACMCCCCAACATTTCAGGCAGCAAAACCTTTGTTCACAAGCCAGTTTGAAAGAAGTGACCTGATTACTCCTGTGGGAGGGTGCTCCTGCCTAAAGAGTGCACGAGGCTCTTCTTAGTGGGTCTGAAAGTAGCCCGGGTGTTGGAGGATAAACGAAAGTAGGCGCCTTGGAAGGCTGTCCACACTGAACACCAGCAGCTGAAACTGCCAGCAGCAAGATTAAAGGGTTAATCATTCTTTAGTATGCTGCAATATATACCATCTGCTGCATAATTTCAAACAATGAGCATTTAAAACACATAAAGCACATTCATCCTGTAGATATTTGGTGAAGAAAAAAAGTGGCTGTATTTTTCAAATAAAATACYTGTCTAGAAACAGTTCATCAACTCTAATCAAACCAATCAATCTTGCTATAACCCAGTATCAGACAGTAGTTGCAGTCAGTTGTCTTAGAAGTTACTACAAACAAATTTGCTGGAAGAGAAATTTAGTGTATTTATTGTAATGTGTATGTGGAGGGAGGAAGAGGTAATGCCCTAGAATATTGCGAATGGTAATTTGATGTTTTTCAGACCTCACAAATTAGGAAATATTTGCCTTGCAGAGCACCGTATCTTCTCCCAATTTTCCTTTAGAAGGAGAAATGGATTATTAAATACTAAAAGGTATTGTAGTCTTAGTTCCATATGTATACATATATACAGAAACTATTTATAACAAAATAATGCAAATAACACTGAAAAGTCAGATGGCAGAAAGCAACCATATGCAACAACCTCCATTGTCTGCTGCACCTTCATTTACCTCCCTTAATGGGTTTGTGTTGTGAGGGTAATTTCTGATTACATGACTGTACATAATTATTGCCACACAGTAATTTTTTTGCTATCTCTCTCAGTGCCTAGACTAACAAGAGGGGGCAACTCCTTTAGTTTYCTGACTCTTGCTGTTTACTTCCTTAGCTTCTTTCACCAAGGAAACACAGTCATTGACCCAATGTCAGATGGAGTAGCCCATATCGACAGGTGTGATTTGCCCACCACCAACAGCCCCTGGTCTCGCAGCCAAGCTATGACTCATTTAACTTTCCCTTCCATGATACACACATCATTTCCCAAACATTGAACATTGAACTAAGTGCTTTACTTATAAGATACACAACTTTTGGATCACATGTGTGGTAGCAGCATATGAWAGAGAATTTCATTAATGTGTTCTGTATCTTTACTGCTGCTTTATTTTTGGATGTAGCTGGTTGTCTAATTTCCTTGCTGTGCCAGAGAAGTTCTTCTCATGCCATAGCTTTTTCTATCACTTAAGAAAGTATAGAAGTGAACTTGGATAAGCTGAATACTAAAAAGTATCTCTCAGAAATAACCTTCACATTAATAACRCTTAAAATTGTACAAATAAGAGAATGTCTAGGAAAAGGAAAGCAATTATTTTACTCTTTATAGTGTGCATTATTAATGTATAGCATATAACTCAGTAATAACTTACAGCAGAAAACAGTAAGAAATGATGATTCTGTGAAACCATGTGTCTATATTTTAAAATYGTCACACTAGAATTTTTTCATGAGTGCAAAACTGTCTTCAGTTAGAGTGACTAAGACATTCTCATATTTCTATTGCTCTTTTTCTAAGAGGAACTTCTGGTAACATACACTCATATTTCTCAAAATAGATTATATTTTTCCTGTAACATAGTGTTATGGAATGAGTTTATCACTAATGCTCAGTAAGTGTTATTAACCTTACTTGAAGTTGGACTAATAGCATCAGAGCTGTTCAGTCTTTCTCCTCATAACATAGGATAATGTTCAAGGAACGGAGGGCATCTCAGTTCAGAGAACAGAGTTCATCTTGCTGTCTTGTTTGCTCCTGAAAGATGTACAGAAAATGTCACCTCATATAGCAATAACCTTGGGCAAACAAAGGTGTTTCCCAACTGGCTTGTGTGACAAAAAGAAGATATTTTGGACATCTAGAAAGGTACCACTAGTGTTTCCTAWAAGGAAGATGGCTTGACTAGTCCATCACATTTGTCTCATCCTATTGTCTGCTGTCTCCTGGTTATCTGCCACTAAACAGGTACCTTACTGCAGAGTTGCAGGGGCTCTCCTGCTCCGGGCCAGCATGTGCTCAACACAGCTGGCTGTGTGTGGTGCTCCTGATGATGGGGTGGGAGAGTGGCTGTGGGGCTGGACTGAGGAGCCCTGCTGAAGGGCATCATCTGCCATCATCTACTACTGCAGGCTATCTCCACCAGTGACCAGGGACTTCAGATACGTGTCCCACAACACGACTGGATACAGTGTTGCCCARCACATCAGAAAATGATATATTGAACTGGAAAAGGAAGTGTTTCACTAAAATCAGGGCACAAGATAACTCCACTAATATTGGTCTGAGTAGTTAGAATTTGAAAAAAGAGCAGACAAAGAACCCAATGCATGAGGGGAGTTGTGTTTCACATCAGTATCCCAAACGTCTGGGACAGTATCCCAAAATAACACTTCCAGACCCTTCACAGTTCATCCARATAAACAGGATGGGTTGTGTAGAATGCCTGGAAGTGAAGCTGAGCAGGGCAGGAAGAACAATGCAGGTCTAACATCACACATCTAATTTTATTCTACTGAAACCGTGCCCTTGGTTTACATGCTTTCTCCGTGGACTACTCCTTTTAAAGTGATCAATCCATGGTACTTTCGTGTAGTTTCTCAGGGACATCATGTGCTGTTTAGAGGACTTATTATTATTTGGATAACGTGCAGCGTACTTGAAGGATATTTGATTTTTGCCATAGTGTGAAAGATGAGATATGATAAATTCTAACAGAGCTAGTTTTTTGTCCTGCTATTCCAAGCAAATGGTTATTTTCACAGTAAAACATATGGATGCTCTTTTATTTGGCTAATATTTTACTAGTAGATACAAACCTATAAATACTGTGCATCCAGCACATGGAAAGGAGAACAACAGCAATGCACCCACTTCTAAGGATGCAACAACCAGCAAGACATGTATTGTGGGGAAGCTTTGGGCAAGAGCTCCACATTTAAAGTAAGTGCTGCATGCCCATGGACAATAGGTAGAGTTTTGGTTTTTATAGCCTAGATTAAGTACTTGATAACCTCCGTTATTATAGTATCTGAATATCATATGCCTGTTTTATTTTCAGGTGTCACAAGACATCTGTGAGATTTGTAAACCTCATTCTATTGATGATGACCTGAAACATATTGGTGGCAGTGACCCTGCTATGTATAGGGCTGATCACAGCAGCCTCAAAACAAACGTACCTTTTTGGCTATACTGTTTGGTGTAGAGATCACCTYTGGGGTGACTGTTGGTACCTTTAGGAGCAAACCCAGGCTGCACGTAGAGCTTACAGCAGCCAACAAGGCTTCAATTTGATCCCCAGCTATCAAGCTACCCCATCTGCCCCCACAGTGAGGGCTTGGCTCCCTTGTCTGCCTGATGCTGTTTCTTGCAGGCTCCTTGGAGACCTTCTGACACCACTGAGCCTCAGGGCAAATGGGGTTTCTAAGCAGGGTGAATACAGCACGCCTTCAGCAGGTAAGGTGAATTATCAGTACCTGAGAGGTGCTGGTTCCCGAGAGGCCACTGGAAACCAGAGCAATCAGATGTCCAGTTTAGCAAGGCTGTTTTAGAAATAATTACGGAAAGGAAGGTTTATCCAAGATTTAAAAAAAGAAGGCTGTAGCAGAGGTGAGAACTGAAACTGTCTCTCAAAAAACACACTTGTTCCTTAGTCATTGGAACCTTTGACCATAGTCTTACTCCTGAAAGCAAGCCTTCAAGGCCAGCTGAGTGGTGCTAATACCTACTGAGAAAGGTGCTRCAGAAAGTCAAAGGGCTGAGTAGGAATAGCTGGGACAGAGCTGGTGCTTTCTGGTTTCAGGGAGTTGAGATACTGGTTGTACAATTGGTAGTTAGACCACTATCCTCTCCCCTCGGGGTACCAAAGTGCATGTACTGGGTAGGCCTAAGAAAAGATACTAAGTCTTAGTATGAACAAGGCCATGTGTGGAAGGAAAGTGTGTGTTAATGCATCACCGAGCACCTGAATGTTACTCTTGATCTGCAGTGATAATTCAGCAAAGAATTGCCTTGAAGTTTAAGATGTGCAAAGCTTCAGTAATATGCACACCTAAAAGACCTTTGATAAAAGGAAGACTTTTTATTTTCTGGAACTTGCTTCTGGTAGGTATTTTGCCATTAGCTTGAATTTACTTCTCTCTCTCCTTTATTGTCAAGTCATGAAGAGGACCCCAGGGCTGGCTGTAGGGATTTTGATACCATTAACAAATGGCAGTCTACATACGTTCCCATATACCTGCAATTCAGTTCGTTGCATTAATCTTCTGCCATCATTAATTCCCTTGTCTGTTAAGAGGGCAATGATAACCTTTTCCATGATAGCCTGATAGTGATGGCTTATTATTTAACAGCTCTGATGCACTTGCCAAACAAAGCAGAGTATTCCTTTTCTCCCATACCCTGGGAAGAAGAAAGTTTGCCTGGATATATATTTGATGACACTACACAAGGCAATTTTCTTACAGTTGCAGAACTCTGTATTTAGCCGACCCAGTGATGCTTTGCAGCCCTTCACATCCAAATGTCTGAGGCAAGACAGAAGGAGACAAAACTGTGCTAAACATCATAACATCTTCCCACAAATAATTTTGGCTATTCCAGTAGATCACTATTTATCTGCAATAATGCTTAAAATATAAGGATATTTGTAAGGCGTTAATTCCCATCAGACATATCGTCACCCATTGTYTGACTACCACTTGCCACATCAGTGAGGTTTTATGTTCTTGCTGTGTGTGATTTGCCTTATGAATTACTGGCATCCACGCCAGGGAGCTGGCACGCAACCAGCAGATAAGAGTTAAGCAGTGTTGGCAAGAGGCCTCACTCAGAGGCTCAGTGCTGCTTGTGATTCTTGAGAGACTGACGAAAGTTTTGCAGAACAGGCAGCCTGCTCTTTAAACGTTCTTGTTTTCCTCCTTTTTGAAACTGTCTTAGCTGCTTTTCCGTTTATTAAATTTAGTATCAAGTCTTGGCTTTCTTTTGCAATTTATCTATCTTTTTCAAAACTGAGCTTAATGAGTGTCTTACTTTATCATTAGAGGCTGATCACAGGTTCTGTCTCTTCATGATTTGTCCTGCAAAAGGGCAAATCCCCACCACCCCCAAAAACGTCTACAGTGCACACCAGCGGTTTTGTCACGTGAAAGWTATTTTTATCAGAAGTTTTATAGCTAAAAAGCATAGCAGAAAAAAAGATAGAGAAACAGAGACTCACTAGCTTTACACTGATGTAATTTTTTTGACTTTGAAAAAGTTACGGTATCTTTAAAATGGTGTAATGACAGGCACTCAAAGTCACTATCTTTGTTCAGGACTAGCCCTTTGGCTGGTACAAATAGGTATAGCTCCACTAATTTCAGTTTACTGTGATGTACATGAGGTGAAGTTTTGGCCTCTAACCTGTCATTCATAGAACAGTTCCGTCACTCTGATAAGGAGTGCCTGAGGCTGCAGATTTAATATTTCTACTTATCCACCTGCCAGTGCTGAAGGATGAGCATTTCTCACTCCATAGCTACCTGATGTGTACATTTGCCCATACCTCAAAAAGATACTGGGACAATTTGAAAAGTTTTTTTCAGGATTTGGACCTTGCAGTTTATTTGTTAAGTTAGTCTTGTGTGATGGACGTGAGACTTATTCCATCTCCTCCTATGGGAAATGGTGGTGGCTGGTTTAATTCCCAATGTGTGGCTGGGCATTTGCTGTGCAGAAGTTGAAATAGATAAATAGCAATGTATTAAACCGAATGTGAACTTTTCTGTGTGTGAATTACTTCCCAGAGGAGAACATCTCTTCCAGCTGTAACTGTAGATTAGGGTGATGATGGAGAATATGCCTCAGCTCCTGAGAGAAAGTATCACTAGCAGACAGTGAAGATTTTGCTGGAACAAACCTGCAGTGCACAAGATTAAGATGGCAGAAGAGGCTTTTCTTGAGCAATTGCTTCCTAACATGTTTTCCTGCGGAATACACTGCAACCAGCCACACATATGCTTTAACAGTAGGAAGTTCTGAATTCATTGATCCCTTTTTACTGTCATGTCATTTAATAACTCTCCCATGACCAATGCTTGATGTCACAAGAGAGTTATTGTATTTGTGGCAACAGCATGGCCAMAGTAGGATGTGTGGACAAGGTTCTCTTGCCAGAAACTTAGGAGCAGAGTACTAAAGCAGGATTTTCCCCTCTTACCATTCACACGAAGTAGTATGATGCATTGCTGCCCATGGACTGACCCTGAGAGGCAGCTGGATCTGTTCAATCCATGCTTACTAACCAAGGTGAAACTCAAGAATGGGTCTAATCCTGGTTCTTTGTGACAACCTGCAGAGTGAACTCATCCAGCAAGACTGTCCCTTTTTTGCAACAGCAACAAAAAAGGAGAGAAAGGAGAAGGTGTTCAGTCCTCCTTTGGAGCAGAGCTTTGCTAACATTTTGTCTTGCTCAGTGTGATTTGCAATGCAGTGTGTTCTAGAGAGAATTAAAGTAGGGCATGACACCTGTGACTAAATGGGTCCATGTCTGTTCTCCACCAGGGATAAACATACTGGTTGCAAGGACTCTCTATTGTTTGGCCTAGGGAAAGAGGGGGCAAGTCCCTCATCTAGCCCAGTAGGCTGGGAAAGATACTCAGGATTTCATGTGTGAAATAACAGGCTTGGCAATGAACAGCAACTACTGAAACTGGAAAAAAAAACCCCATCTAAAACACCAGAGTACCTAAGATAAGCTGGCATGCTCTTCATATGGGCTTGTTTTTCCTTCAAGTTTCAAATTCCCTTAGGAAAAAAAAAAAAAGCTGCTCTTGCATGGTCCAGCTCAGGGGATCTGTGTTTCCAGCTATTCTCTATGTGTCCTGAGCAGATGGAGTAGGAATTTTTTGAATCCCCAGTTCTGCCTTCCTCCTGCCCTCCTGATGGACCCAAAGCCCTGCATTACTCTCCTATGATGAAGTTGTTTTGACCCCTCGTTTCCAATCACCAAGGGTGGTGTCTACTGCTTGTCAGGCATCCTACTGTGCTACAAGGAAAGGGGAATGTTCCTTCCTACATTTGTGCTGATGACAATATTCTTCCTAATTGCTCTTATTTTAGAATTTCTTCTAATCTTTTCAGTTATGATTGTATATGATTATTAGACTCATCTAYCTCTATATACACTGCAGCAAATTTTTCATTTTAATTGTATGTTGTTTCAAAGATTTCTTTCTGTAAAATTCAAGGCAGGATGTGTATTATCAATACTGTTGTTTTTATTTAATATGCAGAATGGATGATTTAGTTTCTTGAAGGTCCTGTTTGGTTTATGTAAGTATGTTTCTCTCCCACATAAGACAGAGTGACACAAAGCTAAATCAGAAGTGGTTAAGCTGCAATGTTGGAAATTCAAAGCTTAGTCATATAAGGCTGTAGTATAACTCATACACTGAAGGAGGCCACACTGAGATTCCAAGGACAGTCTTAGGTCAAACATTTCCTAGCCCTTGAATGCTTGATTTGGTAAACTCAAATTTCTTTTAATGTTTTTAATTTTGACAGGGTTTGTTCTTCTTTTTTTTTTTTTTTTTTTAAGAGAACAAAATATCCCAAGTCCCATCCTGAAGCATCTGCCTCTTCTTCCCTTTTTCACACTTTGCTTTGGCATCCTTGCCCAGGAGGTCCCAGCTCTTTCCCAATTCCTCGTCAAAGCTGTTTCCCCTCCACACGCACACTGGTTCCCACTGTGCCTTCTGGTACAGCCAGTCCCTGTCTCCTCTCCTCCCTCAATGCTTTCTTTTGGTCAATGTGACCTCCCTGCTTCTCCACACACTCCTGCATTGGGAAGTCGCTGGCAAAGACACTGGTAGTTGCCACCTTCTCTCCCCTCAGACTTTTACCCATTTCTTGACTCCCAGTCTCCAGTCAGATATTTCTCTGTTCAGCATTAACCTCCAGCTACAGCCCCATTTCCCCAGTCTGATTCTGGTCCTGCAGACAGGCACAGCTTCTGCCGCTTGATCCTTTCCTGCTGCTGGGAGTCCACCAAGCCGCTCACTAGGACCATGAGCAAGCACCTTTCTTGACATCCACTGCCCTCGGCCCGCAGCCACCCACAGGCAGTGAAGGGGGTCCTGTCTACAGGTCTCTCGTGAAACCCTGTCGCAGGCAACTGCGGAGGGTTTAAGCATCTCTGTGAGAATGGGATCTGGCTGCTGAAAGCTCCAGCACGTCTGTATTGCATGCAGACTGCTTTCTTCCATCGAAGAGTCAACATTTTTACTTGATTTGGTATGATTTTCACAGGGATGACAAACAGCTGTCTTCCCAGGAAGATGACTCCTGGGAGGCTAGAAGCCCATGTGGCTATAGATCTCTGAAAATGCTTCTGTCTTTATTTTTAGTGATCAATGTCTTTTCTTCTAGCTTCAGTTTTAGAAATGGATCAGCTGGTTTCAGATTGGGTTTTTTTGGTTTTGGGTTTGGTTTTTTTTTTTTGTGTTAAAGGCAGAATCTGATATGAGACGTGTCTACCCTTACAGTTAAAGTTTGTAAAATTGAAATAGCTTGTCGGAATGTTTTGATACTGCAAATGCAAGTCCAGGCTGTATTATTCCTTGAGATGGGTTTCAGTGAATCCTAAATATCACTTTATTGCACTAGTGTTAGCAGGGCCATATTGTAAACTAAGACTAAGCTGGACATTAAGTATGGCCTGAACAGATAACAAAAAGATAGTCCTTGCCTTAGAGAAATTATGATTAAAATATAAGATATACTAATTCAATGTAGATGGGTGAGGAGAACAAGTTAATTTATACTTGCAAGCTCTTAGGATGCTGGGATCTTGCCTATAAAAGGTTGGTATTGCAGCACAGAAGTTTTTTAATGATTAGCACTTGACAGTGTTTATTGAGAGTGTGAGAAGTAAYGTGAGAGACGGTAAAAAGTGTGCTTATTCAAAAGAACAACCCATGGGCAGTGGAGTCTGGCAGTATTGGCTGACTGGCTATCAGAGCTGACATTTCAGTATTGATTGAGAGGTGGTAGGTGAAGAGCCCTGAAAGTGCAAACAAGGAAACTTCATTTATTGACCACAAGAGAAAGAGCCAGGGGGGGGATGCACATCATTAAAAATCCCCCCTTGTGCTGGGGCAGAACCGACTGTGCTCATATTGTCCCCAACAATGGCTGTCTAAAGTGGTCTCGGAGGCTTCCATTGCTGCGGTGCTGGATTCTCTCCAAGGCAGCCTATAACTAGCTTTACCAGGGGAAGGTTTTTATTAACGCTTATCCTGACCCTCCCTTGCTACAATTTAAATTCATTACCTGCTGTCATATACACATTCAAGGAGGAAACAGCATGGCACTCCTAGGTCATGTTCAATTTTTAATCTATGGATCCTTTTCTGTTGATCCACTGTTAGTCTGCCACTCTGCACCCTGTATCTGTGCAGTGGATTATTTCTGATTAAATATTGAATTTTGCATTTGCTGTGGAGTAAATTGCATTTACTCTTCATATTTTTCTATATTAACACAGCTCATACAATCAGTAATGAGAGAAGCTGGACAGTTTTTACTTCACGGATAAAAAATACTTTCATTTACTTACATTCATATTGGAGAGTAAATCTATTGATTTGCAAGACCCTGTAAAGTGGTTTAAAACAGTATTTAGACTACAGATGCTCTTTCTGGCAGCTGTGCACATGTAAAATAGAAGCAGCACTTTCATGAAAGTCCTTGTCACTTGCCATTGAAGGAAATGGGAGGCTTTCCATTGATTTCAGGTTTCAGACTGATTTTCAATCTATTAGCTCATATACTAAATATGCCACAGTGCTCAGGAAGTGTTTTTCCCTTTATTTGTGTATATTGCATAGCATGGGCAAGCATCAGTCAGACCGGACAAGACATTTTTCCCTTTTAAGGTCCCCATGCATAGTGGGAAAATGGCACTTCTGTTTATAAACTTTTTTTCATTTTTTCAGGCTTTTTTTTTTTTCCCCCAGAAAATATCTCTGCTTGTAAGTTTTTTGAATTAAGAATTCAGTTGGGGATGCATAAATGCAGTGTGCAACAGTTTACAATAGACTGGAATTAAGTTTTTGATCTCAGTGGACTTCACATGCTGTTGTGACTGCTAATGTCTAATCCTGACATTTATTTAAAAAAAGCCTGTCACAGAAGGAGTGAAACTAATAAAGCTATGAGTGATTCTTCCTCCCTGATCCTTTAATCCACCCTTAATTCTCAAACCATCATTCCAGGAAGACAGACTTTTAACTCTTCAAAAGGCTTCCACTGTTCAGATTCAAAAAGTTTGGGGGAATCATTAAAAATGAACACTACTTTTATTGCAATGAAGTTGAACGGGCAGATTTCTATAATTAAATAAGAGATTCATTCCATATTCAAAATGGCGACACTAAAAAGAACTGTGGAAAATGCAGCACTGTTACAGTGAGTACATGACTGAACAGGCTTTATAATAACTAATTAAACAAACTGTTACAGAAATGATGTGCTTGCATGTCCCTTTCTGCACTCAGTATCTTTCTGGCTGAACAGGCTGCGCTATATCTCCTGTCTTCTTCTTCCATGTCTGTACGTACACATACTTTTATTGGGAACAGATACGTCGGTTGTCTTAAGTCTATTATGCAGTTGTGGCTGTGATGGAAAAGAAGTTTCCTTCTTCTTATCTCCTGTCTGGTGTATTATTGTTATGTCATTACTACTACTACCACCATCACCACCATCACCACCTGGTTTATATTCTGGTAGCAGCAAGGATTTTTAGTCACACAACTAACACTTGCTCTTCCCCAAAGGAACAGGCAAAGAGACAAAATACAAAATAAATATAAGAAAGAACAAGACTATGGTGTAAAATTGGATGTTATGCAGTTTATTAATTTTGATTCACAAAAATATAAATATGTATCTAAGGATTTGCCTCAGGTGAAAGATATTCCAAAATAATAAAGTATCAATGGCCATCACTGATATTTTCATATATAAAAAATAAAAAGAATATTTACATACTTGATGAGTAATTGTGTAACATTTTGCTGGTCAAAAAAAAAGTCCAATTCTGAGGAGCATACCAGGTTGCTTTGCTTTTTTTACAGCTTGGGTACACTTTCTTTGTAGTACATTGTCTTGTACAATATTTATGCACTGAATATATTTGAAATGCACAAAAATTGATTCAAATTTCCATATGCTACTATGAAAGTGCAAACCATTTAAAATATTGTTAAAAATAACTTGAGCTATTCTATAATTGCTCAAATGCAGCTATCAGCTGAAGATTAAGCTCATATTTGCTCCATAATACACATTATAATTTTATGTATAGTGTTATTGGTTGTATAGTAGTTGTCAACACAGATACAATGCAGTAAAATGTTCAGCCAGCTTCTGGCTTTCTGTAAAGAAACTAGCCTTCTGAAATCTTGTTTTTCTTTCAAGTCACTGATAAGACAGGTTAGATTATTTGGTATAAAATTCTGGTATTACACATTATGCATTTGCATGGATAATGCAGAAAAAGAAAAGCAAACCTGAGGACAAATAAGCTAAGTGATTTACTTAAATAAATAATTAGCTTTGTCTGTGAATGCCAGATCAGTGCAATTCATATTCATTTTTAATGCCATTTGAAATAAGTTGTTATATCAAAATGAAGATGGAACCAAGAACCATTAGGTTAAACTACTCCTGACTGGAAACACGTTGAAATATGAAGACTTCTCTTTGAACGACACCCAAGTCAAAGGAAATCCACAGGGAATAAACTGTGAAAAGACTTCTAAAGCCTTTTGCCTGAAATATTTCCCAACAAAGACATAAATCACAGGGTTAATGCAACTGTTGGTGGTAGCCAGAGTAAAACCAAACTGCTCACCAAAGTTGAGCAGTTCTCCCCAGAAGCAGCCTTTGATCACTTCTGTCTGGTATAATATATCAAGGAATACAAAAAAATGGTAAGGAGTCCAGCACAGAAGAAACATCAGTACCACTGCGAAGATCAAGCTGGTAGCCCTTGTGCCTTTGTGCTCCTTGCAACTCTTTGTTCTGAGTGCTCTTTGTTCTCTTGCTTGTTTTTGTAGGGAGTGAAAGGTAGAGAAATTAAGGAAGATGATTGCTGTAGATGGCAATGCAAACCCCACTATGTTGAATACCAGACTTTCAGCTGTTACCCATGATGGGGTGGGGAAGTCTAAAGCGCATGCTGAAATATTCCACATGGGAAAGTGTTTCACAGTCCGAAACATAAAGGTTGGGACGCTGAGAAGGATGCCGAAGAACCAGGTGAGCAAGCAGATCCCTTTGGCCATAGTTTTGCTCCGTATCCCTCTGTGGTTCAAGATATGAACAAAAGTCAAATGACGATCCACGCTGACCGCCACTAGCAAGTAGATGCTGGTGTACATGTTTAGGCTGATGCATGCGCTGGTGCTACGACAAAGGAAATTGCCAAACGGCCAGTTAAATTCATTCCTGATGGTCTTTGCCCAGAAAGGGAGGCACGTGAGGAAGACAAGATCAGCAGCAGCTAGGTTCATAAGGTAGATTTCAGCTATCTTCAGGGGGCCCTTGTGCAGTGAATAAGTGAAAAGAACAAATACATTTCCAAGCATTCCAATAACGCAGACGGTGTCGATATACTTGGGTACTATATAGTACACAATTTCCCACCATTCATTCAAGTCCAGGCAAATAGTTGAGTTGCTCTTGTTTTCACTCTGGTTTGAGGAGGGAACAGTCACTAGAGGAGTTTCAGTCATTTTTTTTAAATTCTGGAGTAAACAGAAGACCTCTTTGAAATGAGAGAAAGGGACTGCAAAGAAGAGGCATAAAATTCTAAAAGTTGTCTCCTATCAGTGGTGTAACAAACATTTAACTGCTGGAAGTCCTTTATTAGTGCTCACTGATTATTACAGGCTAGATCAATCCATAATTCATACGTGCAATGGTGAGAAATGTTCCCAGTATTGGCAAGGATGGAACCTCCTCTACATCCTATGAAATTTCCTCTCTTTGCTGCCATTGTTTAAAGTGGCACAGAGGAAGGAAAGTGCCAATTTGTGTAAGTAGTTCTGTATGTCTCCTCCAGACTGACGACAGAAACAGATATAGCTGAATTCCAGCTCCCTGAGAGTAGCAGGAGTCATGCTGGTGACACAAAGCTAGCTTTGCACCCTTCCCTGCCCTTTCCCTTACTCTTATTTTCTGTGCTTTGTATAACTTTAGCAGGATGATGCCCATTTCCCCAGAACTGGGAATTCTACTCATTCTCTGTGTGCATCACTTGTTTGCTTAACTTTGCATTCATTTGTTCCCTCTCAGTTCCTCCCATCCTGAACTTTAGGTTCAAAATTCCCATTAGATCAGACAGCTTATTGCCCTCAAATGTCAGCAGTTGTAATAATAAAACCTTGACTCCTCTAAAATCTTATGCTCAAAATGTTGCCTGGAGGGAAGGCGTCTGCAGCTCCAAATTCACAGCACCCTTCTCCAGTTCAAAAATTTCATCTGAGTTCAGCTGGAGAGAGGCAGCCCCAGCCTGCAAAGTATTTAGGCTTTTATAGCCTGTGGTGACATCTAACATTTCAGGATTTCATATCCAAGTGGAGCATGTCAATCATAAAAAAAGCATTTAAAAAATCAATATTTTTCAATCAGTTATCCTGGATGTTAGTTTTCTGCTACAGCTATTTAACTCTGCTCTTTCAGTTTCTGTATTGTTACACCAAGGAGATAGCTAAGGATGGAGTTTCTGAAGAGAGCATTTGTGTCCATCGTTCATCTCTTTTACATATAGGTACAGCCTTAGTGATGTCTGTGTCTGAGCAGCTTGCAAAACTTATCGCTGTGATGCCTCTAGCAATTAGTTAAGTACTAATATTCCACATCATGTAAGTTGGTACTTACTGCACAGAACATTTTTCATCATTGCAGAATTAAGTGAGCAGCAAAGTTTTATCTGAGTTCATAAACGCACTCGAGCTGGCAGTCTCGTCAGGGAATTGGGCTGCAACTCAAGCTAACACAGCTCTATGGCTTTGAACATCTTCCCTCACAACAATCTGAATGTTACCTAGTTTGCTGACATCTCATGCGAACTAAGATAGCTTGGGAGGATCTAAAACTGCAGAGAAGATATGTAAAGCAATTAAATGGTTGATTAGCATCAAAGAGGCTATTTGTGAGACAGCAAGAGGCTATTTGTGAGACAGCAGGATTCTAACCTTTTTATAGCAGGAGGCTATACTGTGAGAGCAATGGAAGAAAATCATATGTCAACAATAATGTAAAAGAAAGATATCAGTGAAACATTTCTTTTTGTAAACAGAATTATTACTTTTACTAAATATAGAGGAAGAAGAAGAAGTGCTTCTTTTCCTTGCTTGCTCATTTTCTGATGATTTCTTGCTATCAGTTTACTCCAGTCACTTTGCACACTTTGTATGTGATCTGTGGGAGCCCCGAATTCACTCAYGATGGGCTAAACCAAAAACTTCAGGAACATTTACTTTCCATTGCAACTTAGATTTTAGCCACAGCTAAATCTGATTTCTTCTTCAGCTAGCAATTGTACATGAAGTTTCTGTAGTTTGTCATCAGGAAAATTTCTTCAGAGTCTACTAGCCAATGTCCGAGCACTACCACAAGCCACAGACCTTTTATAAACTTAAAGCTCTAGATGTCTTCTTGACAGAAAATGTAATTCATATTCAGTTGCTTGATTTAATTTCTTCTTCAAGGGCAATTTTGTTCTCTAAGTATTTTTAAGTATTTAGTGCTAATGGACAATTAGCCACATGAATGGTTTTCAATTTATGTACTTAACACATTCTAATCATCTTTTATGTGGATAATGACATATTTTTCCTACTTTGAAGTAATTTGTGATTAATTTCCATGTACACTGAATCTATTACCATTATTACTATTAATACATATTCCTCAGTTAGGATCATGTGTTCTGGAAACACTAAATAAATACAACTTGAGCTTTGGAAACAATCTTAAAAGTAAAGATTACTTTAAAAGAGAAAATTCTGCAATCAACCAAGCATGTTCAGCTAAAAAGAAATTTCATAAAATGAATCATGTTTTTACACAACTAGAGAGAACTAATCCTGACCTTCAGAGTTAGTTTCATAGTGAAAAGGAAAGGGAAACTTACTAGACTGCACAGCTCAAAACTGAGAGCACAAAAGACTTTTTTTTATATATAAAAAGTATGTGAAATACTTTTAATAAAGGTAAGACATTAAAAACAGATAGACATACCTGCTGCTTGTCCTTCCTGGCAATTTAAGCAAAGTTTCAAATTCAGAAACAGTAAATAGCAGTATGGAGGTTACTGAAAGAATTCAAAGATGCATCCTGAAGCACGACTAAGTGCTGTCTGAGTGTTTTGTTGGCCATGTACGATGTGTGTGATGTTACATTTTGGAAGAAAGCCCCAGGATTTTTTTWTTTTTTTTTTTCCACTTCTCCAAACGTCAGTTGTAGTAATTTTCAAGGCATGTGAAATATTTTGTTCTTATTGTGAAATCATATAAGCCATATGCCATAACTCTTGTCCTCCTGTGACCATTAAGTAAAGCTCTCAAGTACAGGTCCTTGTCAATTAGAAGTTCCTTTTTATGATTAACTATGTCTGTAACAATAACAATTTTATCAACAGCTCTGAACTGCCCTCTCAGTGCCAATGCACATGAAGACAAACTTTAAACTAGGTTTTTGTTGTGGTGGGAGCTCCTTCTCTGCTGGCCAGGGGAGGACCATGCCAAGGAGCTGGGGTTAAAGCAGAACAGGGGTATGGGAAGGGCTGCTGAAACTTGAACCCACTAAACCCAGTGTCAGCCTTTCCACCGTTTCTGAAAACCGACATCCTTTGCACCCCACTTTAGGTGTCTAGGGCATGAGTCTCTGTGAACATTACTTCTCAGCAGTGCATGATGACTGCTGTATTTTCTCAGGCTTGCACCCATAAATAATCTTGTTTTTATGTGATTACCTGCTGGGACCTTGTAGCCTGAGACTGTTGTTTACCAATTATTTTTATCTTTTTCATTCTGATTCTCCTCTGATTAGAACAATATTTTTAAAAAAATGGTATCATCTGATGCATCTCAGATTTTAAATACAAATTTCTCTTAAGTATATCTGTGAAAACAGTAGTTTTTTTCAACTTCTTTTTAAAAAACAGTGAGAAATTATCAAGGGACTGGAACGTTATTTACTTATATGGAAACATTCTTCCCATTGGCTACCTACCCAACACACGCACCATCTCTCTGAATTCTTATTCGACTGTGTCCATTCTTGTTTGATAAGTGAGTTAAAATGAAAAGCCATGCAAAGCTGCGTGGTGATATCTTATTATGAACTTCCTTATCATCATGATAAATACTTTTATTCCAACTTTTTATTCATTAAAAAGATACTATGTTAGAGTTATGCAAACACTGGTAAAATTGACAAATTCAAAAAATTGTTCTGGTTAACACCATCACACTGAAGAAAACTCTAAAGAATCCAACATTTAATTTGAAGATTTAAAATGTATAAATACTTATTTTATTTAAACAGCATCCTATTCAATCATTTACTTATTTTATTAAATAAACAAAACTGTATAAAAATACATCCCAAATGAAGCTATATGCTTCACTTCTGTCAAAATGATTTTTTTAATATCTGGATCAAAACATTTATGTTGGTGAAGACCTGAAACACAACATTTTTTAAATTACATGTTACCTAAGGAATCCTAATAACCTACAGGAGATCAATCTCTAAACAACACATCCCACACTGACTCATTAAGGTAAGTGCGATGCAACAGGAGATCTTCGTCACAGACTTTCCAGAACTTCCTCTTTGCTTACGCTAGTGAATTTCTGTGTTTAAGCTATTTTTTCCATAAAGAAGAACATTTGAGCAATAACAAGCAGTCTGGAATTCGTCCTTTCTTGGACATGAATCTCTAGGAGCCGCCAACATCCACATTTACTCACAGACTCTGAATAGAAAACCGCAGAAGCATCTAAAATTTAAATGATAAATAACATAGTCTTATGAAACTCATGACTTCAAAATGGGATCAAAATTTTGGTTTGCAAATCCAACTCCTCTTTGTAAATCTAGTTTCTTCTTTTCTGTTGTTTTTTATTGCTATCTTTAGAACTTTTTTTCAGCAGTGGAGAGAGATTCAAAATTTGGAGTCTATACATTTGGTGGAAATAGTGAAATAAATAGGCACAGCTGTAGCTTCAGCTCTTAAACAACTTAGAATAAGTCCACATAAGAAGCTGTAACTTTATAAAAAAGAGGATTTAATTTATTATTTCTTTGCAACTTGGGTCTTCATTTCAACCTGTAGAGAGCATATAATGATTTGGTAACATTTTACAGTTTACACAGATATAATGGACCACAAATTAAAGGAATGTGAAAGATTAAGTTTAAAAACATCTGTATTACAGTCAACAGTTAAAAGGTTTTTGCTGTGTATATGTAATTAAAACATATCTGTCTATTGGTGCCTTCAACTTGGGATACTCACAGCACATTAGTTTATGTTTTAAGCTTATATGATCTTCAGCCACCTTGTCTGTGTTGACTTTCCTGCAAAAAGTACACATTCTCTAGAGCTGCATAGGAATTTATAAATGCTAACTGGGCCTCTCTGATCAGAAAGATTAAACAAATATGTTGATGAAGGCAGAGGTAAGACTGTTTGCTCAATCTTACATGGCATACAAATGGTAGAAATCCAAAACATCTCCAGAGTTCTGGCTCTTGGTCCAACAGTTCAGCCATTAAAAATCTTCCTCTTAACATAGCTGGAGCTTTTAATGATCTGAACAAATTATCTTTTTGGGACAGTATCATTTAACAGTTTGATTTTCTTTATGGAAACAGTTTGCAAATCAACATAGTTATCTGATATAACTGTCATCTATTCTGGAACAGGAGAAATGTTTTTTGATGCGACCTTTGTGATGCAAAATTCTTTGTTCAGCTTGATTGGATTTCTTTATATAAGCTATAGACAGTGGTTGCTAAGGAGAGCTTAAACTCTGGTGCAGTGATTTATAATTCCTAATAAATGATCCTGGTAGCACCACAGTGCAGTTAATAATCAAGCCCTGCTAACTACAGTTTACAGAGCCTGAAGCAGCGAAATATGGAAGGAGCCAGTATAGGCTGGAAACCCACAATGTGCTGATGGAAGAAAGGAGGGAAAGGATGATCCAATGTCTAAAGAACTACTTGGGGATTTGGGAGACCTGAACCAAGTTCCTGACTTCTCCACAGAAACCCTACCTAAAAAAGAGCAACCTTGTCCTGTCCATAACAAGCACCAGCTGCTTGTGCTAACAGCATTTAAGATCATTAATTTTGCATTTCAGGAGAAACCAATAACCAACCTGTAAAAAACAGACTGTGAAAAGATGAGAATTATTCCTTCACATACTTACTGCAGGCCAGAAGCATCAACTGGCTGTTGATATCCTTGCCGTTCCCCTGGCAATGGTCCCCAGCCACCTCCACCAGACTGAACGCGGAGTCAGCCGTTTGCGTGGCCAAAGTCTCAGTAAAAGATGTGGCAGCCTCAGGTAAAAGGGAAGATGGGAGCAGCTGGGGGACAGGATAAAAAGGAATAACAAGGTGATGTGATTACAGTTTGACGTCTCCAGCTCTGACATCTTTGGGTCAAAGTCTGCCCTCATTTTAACAAGAACCCTTCACATATTTTGCCTTGTTTCTGTGAGAACAGGACAGAGCCAAGTGTCTGAGTGTGACTGTAAACTGCCAGTAGGCAAGATGTAGCTTGGACACTGCACTTTATTTCTTGGGGTTTTTTGTTACCTGCATAAATGGTACATGCGAATACTGCACACTGTGTGATCGCGCTGGAAAGTGGGCAAGAAAGTGAACTAAAGAGTCTGTGAGCTGACATTGTGATTTCTGCAGTCTGCAGAGGCTGGTGCAGGGGCTTTCCATTGCTGCTGGCGTCTGTGTGCTTTGAGAGAAGAGTAAAGCCTTTAGGCAGAGGGTCCATCCTACAAACAGCACCTGCAGGCTCTTGTGTACCCCAGGTCCCCACAAAGAAAAATAATATTTATTGTTTCATGGGACCTTGAGCTACCAGCAGGCAGAGAAAAGCTGCTGAAAAGATTTCAGTATCCTTAACTGCCTTAATTCAGATTTTAACTTTCAAAGGGACTGAAGGTCGTCAGCACTGCTCAGAAATGGGCCCTGGAATGAAAGCTGACACAAAGCTTTGAAAGTAGCTAAAATTCTGTGATTTCAGCTTGCTTTCCTTCAGTACAACGGGAAGTGAAAGAAAGTACCTGCAACAGTTGCACTTCTGACAAGTCATTCCTGAGTAACAGGATACGGGCTAGAGAAGAAAATGCCAGCAAATCTCACCTCTTAAAGTAGTTTATTTTCTGTTGTACATGCTCACTGCATAGCAAAATAACATGTCTATATATTTACACGATTTAAATTAATGTCATATTAATATAATAACATTTTTATATTTTACTTCTCAGTACCGAATACTCAAAAATCTCTTCCATTGCCTTAATAACCTTTGTATGGAGTTCCTATTGTTTAACAGTTGCGTGAACAGCATGCTCCTGAACGAGACAGTATTGATAACACTGGAGAGAATAGAAAGCCTTTCAGTGTTTCAACATAGGTGTCTTGGACAATTTAAAGAATGAACAATAGAAGCATTTATGACATAGGATTATATTGGATTATTAAAGAAAACTTAGGGAAATTGTTTATAAACCATCTACAGTGATCTAAATCCCATCGTTTTTATCGCACATCCGCACACTTCTAGAGCATTTTTGGGTTTAATTATTTGAAGGTTTAATATAAATTTCCCATCTTAAATGGAACTTTTTTGCTACTGTGTGGTCTTTATTCATCAGAGCTTGAATGGAGCAATCTGAGTTTACTTATGTCACCAAACTTCATTTCCCTTGGTGGTTTTTAGGTTGTAAYCTTAAGTACTTTGAAAAGAACAAAGGCTCTGTTAGTTTCAGAAGATTTTAGATCATCTCCAACTCAGTTTTCGATCAAGGATCCTAGAGATAAAAGTGTATACTGACAATTCAGTACACTATGAGTTTATCTTCTCTGTAAGCTCTATTTAGATCATAAATCCGGTCCAACTGGGGAAAAGCTATCTTGTATTAAAATCAGTCAGACTAACTCTCAGAATAAAATGGAGGTATTTATTAGAGTCTGAAAAGGCCATTCTTGAATACTCTGAACTTTCAAGACTCCTGTTAGCTTCAATTAGATTTCTAAGGCAGTTAAGTGATGCTCTCCTTCAAATTCTCAGTTTCTTCTACTTGTGTGATTATACCAGTTGTGCTGAACTTTTATGTTTCTATTACATAACATTACAAATATTAATTATGCTTTGTGAATATTAAAAACTAAGTCTCTGAGCTGAAGTGTAGGTATGAATGTAAATAACATTCAGTCACTCAAAAGGACTAAGTGAATGCTTTTACCCCGATGCAGAAGGGGTAAAGAAGCTCCTGCTACAAAGAAAACTCAGCTAACTTCATGCAGCTGGCTGCAGCCTTCCTTCCACTACTGTTTTACCTTTTTTGAGCTACTTTCCATACATACAAGCTGATGTAAACCTGTAACTAGCAGGGGCAGAGCAGTTGCAAAAAAGCACAGCCTGTCAATCAAACAATCAAAATAGTTTTGGATGACTGAACAGAGAAAGTAAAAGCCCAGAAGGTGGCCACACCTAAAAATCCATTTGAATAATAGTCCCACAGGATTCATTTACCAGAACTTACTCAAATACAAGTGCCTCCTATCAAAAATATAGTCTAACAAACTGTATGGGTACCATAAATAGTTACACAATCCTGACAATAGCTTCTATACTGGGGCTGTATTCAGAGAACTGTATGTATATGTATGTACACCTTAGAAATGCAAACGTTTCAAAAGATACGTGCATCAAATACTATTCAGCCATGAAAACGTAAGTATGCTACAAAGTAGGATTCAATCACGAAGAATGTCCAATAGCATTAGAAGCAGATCTCCGTATGGAGTTTCCATTAAGATCAAACCATTGGTTTCCCACAGATGATGAATACTACCACATGTTTATTCTGTGGACCAGTAGCAGATGGATATTAGTGGAGACTGATATGTTAGAAAGCTTTTCTCCGTAATGAACAAATTGTGCTATTGTGGTAATGGGAAGACAGACTTTTTCCTTGGGTATTCACTTGAAATGGAAGTTCTTAAAGTCTCCAGGGAGTTTTCCATCTGCACAGACTGTGATTTTCTGCACCTCTTCGGGAACAAGTCCTTGTAGAATTCCACAGCCTTCTTCTGGAAGTGTTTCCCGACAATTACATACAGGACTGGGTTCAGGCAGCTGTTGCTAAAGGCACAGTATGTAGCTACCTGGGTCACTATGTCATTGATTTCTTCCAGGCATTCAAAAGTGGGTGCGAGGTATCGGATTGTGTCGATGAACGTGCTGATCTGGAATGGAAGCCAGCAAATGATGAACAGCAAAAGCACAGCAAGGACCAGCATGGTGGCTCTCCTCTCTGTCTGGACTACCTTCAGTTTTTGTAGCTCACTACTTTGTAAGGCTTTGATGATTTTCAGAGTGCAATAGGTAATTACACAGAGCGGGATCACAAAGCCCACAATATTCAGCAAGCAGTTGTTTGCAGGCTCCCAGTAGCTGTCTGGATAAATAAGAACACAGGCTGTGATGTTGTATTCTTCGTAATAGTGCAGATTTCGGAACACCATTGTAGGTGAACATATGAGCAACGCACACGTCCAGACTACAAAGCTATTCCATTTGGCACAGACAGATCGTCGCATCCGTCCAAGAGACATGGTTTTCACCAAGGCCAGATAGCGGTCGATGCTCACTAGTGTCAGGAAATAAATGCTAGAATAAAAGTTCATGTTACTCATTATGTTGACAGCTTTACAGAGGAACAGGCCAAAGGGCCAATGAAACTTATTAGAAATATTAATGGCCCAGAAAGGTAAAGCACAGACCAACATTAGGTCAGCAAGTGCCATGTTTACCAGGTAAATTTCAGCCACTGTGCAGCGACTCTTGTGGAAACACAGGACTATGAGGACAAAGGAATTTTCTATTGCTCCCAGAATAAATATGAACCAGAGGAATGCGGGCTGAAAATCATGTAGCCATTTCCATACATCTGAATTAATACATTCATATTGATTCAGCTCATGTACTCCTGAACTATTGTGGAAATTTGCCAGACTGACTGTGAACTCCTGGGTGGCCATGGTGTTGTAAAGCTGTGTCATGTTTTCAGTTGTAATGATAACCATATCTGTGAAGAGAAAAAGATTACATTAGATTGTTACATCTAGCTCATTACTGCAAAAGGCACAATAAGAAAAGCTGGCTCTGCTTCTCCTACTGTCCTAAAAAGCGTGGCTTTGAAAAGGCTTACAATTCTCCGGGATGCTTCCTTGTGGATGCCCTGCACGCTTGCAGAGAATTTCACAGACTAAACTGCTAAGGACAGCGTGGACCAATTTTAAGTGAGTGAAACAGAGGGGTTAAAGCAACAGCAGGCATCGTAGCCAACAGGTAAACTGAAGAGAACAGTTACCAGTGTTTTTTTCACTAGAACCAAGCTGCACCAAGTCTTTTTTAATTCTTTGAGGAAGTTGATGGTTATTTTCTTTTCTTATCTTTGTGTATCGATGGCCGTATTCTCCTAAAGGACAGATGTACCTTGTGAGTCTCCTGTTGCTCATTGTTAAGCTGCTAGTCCTGTGGCGTGTCCCTCAACATTTTACACTCTCTCCTGTAAAGCAACTGGGGGGAATTCAGTGGTGTTTCTTCCTCACACAACACCGTATTTTTTCCCAACTATTATGACTGTCACAGCAGACATTTAGTTTGCATCTCTAGTTTGCACTGAGAAAGCTGCAGGAGCAAGGATCAGTGTTTGCAAGCAGTGAGGCTTTCTCAAATTCTCATGGGAATAACCTGTATATTTCTGTATCTGTGTTACAGTCTCTTTCTGCAAGCAAGTCACAGAAAAGATAAATGGTTGAATCTTTGTAAGGGAATTTGGTTTTAATAGGTCTGCAGTGGGTGGGTTGTCAGTTTGGCAAAGATGGTGGCCATCTTGTAAGCCAGGACCTGCCTGCAGTCAGGCTGCAGTGAGACAATTTAGTGCACGAGCACAATCTGAAAATCAGGTGCTGTACTGTAAATATTCTACGGGTCAGAACAGCTTGGCGTCTTACAGGGAGCTATTTACGGGCATAAATGTCAGATATGCACTTAAACATTACTAAGGCCAAACAGAAGTTGAGTGTCCAACATCCACTCAGTACTGTTAAAATGTTAACTGTGGTTTTTATTGTTGTGCTCTGAGATAATGAATGCTGAGATATTATTCAAATACAAGACTGGCTTCCCAGATATGTATATATAATTGTCTGGACTGGGTGACAGAAATACTGTTTATCTTTTTCCAGGTCTTTAAAATACCTCTGTTTATATTATGGTTTGATTGGAAGCTTTTCAGATGTATTTTTAATTAAGACATTTGTCTGATTCAGCTGGTAACTTGGCAGTAAAAAGGGGACACATCTGTAATTCCTGAAAGGATGGGGTTCTCATTTGTACTCTGGTTACTGGATTTGGTGGTTGATAAGTGTCAGCGCTCGATATGCACATAGACATTTGGCTGTTGGATGCAGAATTACTGAAAAATTGTGGTCATATTTTGTGTACTTAGTTTTAATTAAGCACTGTAGTGCTTGAGAACCAAAAGCAAAGATGAAGACCACATTTTACTAAGCACAGTAAAGGCAGTAACAAAGGAGACTCTCTATACTGCAAAATTTATAACAGAGATGTCAGGCAGGACAGGACAACTGGTTAAAACAGGCAGGTGGGACTGAGAACCTTGAAAGACAAGGTAAATTAAACATGGACTAATGGGCACAAAACAAAATGTCAGCAACGCACATTTCCAATCCTTCATAACTTGAGCAAAGGACAGTATTTGCATAAACTGGGTAACAGTATAAATATTCACATTCTCCAAGCTCATCCTCACAAAACCTCAACTTTTAAAGCCCATATCTAACTACAGGAACGTATCTCCATCCTCTATCCTGCCTCTTCACTAACCTTGTCATTGTTAGAACCACCTCCATCTTGAGTCACCTGTATCCTTTTGATTTCTGAATGTTTTCAACCAGCATCTGGGGAATGGGTTGGTGGAGCCTCTTTATTACACAGCATTACATGTTGTAGACACCCGACCAGTAACCTATGCTTTTGATGATACTGGTTATCTGGAGCTTTTAGGTCTAGTGGATATGGATTTAGTTGTTCTATAATGAAAGCAAATGCCATCCGCAGTGCATGCTGTGCAACATTGCCAATATTCTGATTTATGTCCTCTTTTCATCTTTCAGGTGTAAGCAACTTACTGTAGGTTGTAAATGCTTTGGTTAGAAATCTTACTTTTGTTTGAGCCCTTCCAGGCATAGCAGAGCACCTGTACCTATAGACCATTTTTCTACCACTTTATTTGTTTATATGTCAGCACAATGGAACATAGGACAGTACCAAAAGCCTCACTGAAACCCAGATATGCCTGATCTATTGCTTCTGCTTTATCCATTAGACCAGATAGGATTAGTCTGACACAACTTTATCCTTGACAAGTTTATATTGGCAGTTCCTTACCACTTTGTTATTCTTGATTATCCTCCATATGTGGATATACCGATTATTTAATATTTTGCTGTCATGTTTTCCAGGTATTTAAATGAGATGATTGACAAGTTTGTAAATCCCTGGGTCCTGCAGTCTATGCCTTTTAGAGATAGGTATTGTGTTTTGCCTTCTCTGCACTTCTGAAATGTCCCCATTCTCCTTGGTTTCACAGACATAAAAATTGATAGCAAAGATTTCCTCTCGTAATTCCTGAACCATGCCAGGGTGGGTTATATACGACCCTGCCACTTCTCATACCTCCATATATTCTTTAATTTGTTCTTTCCCAGTTTGCATAAATCCAGTTGTTCAAATCAATCACCCTAAATATCAGATCACAATCTTCATTTCTGAGGGGACTAACGCAGAGTTGTCATTGAACTTTTCATCGTCTGAGTTACTGGCTCCCTTTTCCTTTTGGTAACAGGCCTAGGCTTTCCTCCGTTATCCTCTGTTACTTTTAATATATTTATAGAAACATTTTATGTTACTTCCTATGTCCTCTATTAACTGCAACTCATTTTTATCCTGATGTTTTTGATACCTTTGATGTTCTGAGTTCTTAAATAATACCTCAGGTAGCCATACTTTTCTGTAATTAATCTCCCTATAGCAAAGCTTGGTATTCATAAACACTTAAATATCTCAAAGCCCAACCTTTGTGGCTGCGAGAGATGCCACCAACAAATTGCAAACAGCAGTTTCAAGTCTCCTTTTCTGTGTATGCTGGCACTTTACACTGTAAAAACACATAGGAAGTGAAATACTAGTGGGTAACCAACAAAAGGTCATCTGAGAACAGAGAAGTTCTGTTTGGTGATGCAATTAGCAGCAGCTGTTTCTTCTGCTGGTAGCGGGCTGTAAACCAGCAGAAAGAATTGTGTGTGCATTATTTTACACTTTGAGGTTGGATGTATGCATATATTAATTAAGAAGTTCATTAGTAATTCAGAGAGTGGTCATAAAGGCTATGTTGGCAATTTCAATGCCTTTCCCTCATTATATGACTAATAGAAAAACAATAAACAGGAATTAATTTACAGCAAACAGCAGCTCAAAAACTGCCTACTGATTTGTGATATTTTTTCTACAATTAACCTCTTTTAGATTATTTTTTTTAGAAGGCAAGTCCTAGAATACTTTAAAATAAATTACTTATATCACATTACTGTGGCCCAGGAACAGTGTGCAGGGGCTAGTTAGGATGTGACCAGGTCCATGACATGGGGCTTCTAGTGATCTGCGTCCTTGGTCCATAGCTCAAGCCCTTCCATAAAGCATTGGTAGAAATGTGGGAGAGAACAAGGTAAAATCTGCTAATGATCAATTTACAAACCCTACTTAAATGATGTGCTCAGTGTTACTCTCTATAGCACAGGAAACTCATTTTTCAGTGAAAATAAATGTGACCCCTGCACACACTCTACCAACTCTTTCTGTGCAATACAAGATAGGCCTAATGTCTCAGCTGGGACCCTCAAAAATATTTTACCCGACAGTTTTGATTGAAACACTGCCCAGCTGAAGCAATCTATCATTACTGATCATGAGGGACTCCTGTGGGGCCTGAATTTGTCCCTGCTAGAGTTCACTTCCTACTATTAGTTACCTCCTCCTTGACAGTCACTAAAAACATTGTGGGTCATTGTCTCATGTTGTTCCAGAATATTTTTTGCTAATAGCATTGGGCACAAATGACAAGGTTTCGATAGTGGGGGGCTGCAGGGTGCCCTGTGTGGGAGGCAGCCATGACCCGGCCGGTGCTGCTGGCAGCCAGACCTGTGCCTCTTGTAGACACTGCCCTGACCAAGGGAGGAGGGCTTTGGGGTCGGCTGATACAGGGATAYGTTCAGCCAGATCCTGCCAATGCTGCAAATGGAGAGCCCTTGCAGAAGGACTGGGAAGAAGAGGTTAATCAACTGTAGTTGCTGGGCTGTTGGATTGTGTTTACAGGCAAGGGGAGAGGGACCCCAAAAAGGTGGTGGTCACCAGTGCCGTGGCCTGAAATCTCTGAGGGCTGGGCACAGTCACTAATGCTCATTGGTATTGTCTGGTAATCTGGTGGGATGTCCTGTTGATCAAGGACTGACCTGTATATACTGTACTGGGGAGAGCATGCCAGAAGACAGGCCTGAGATTATCTGCAAGCCAAGGATGACACCCAGAGTCCAGGGGTGTGGTCAACCTTGGAATGTTGTACAACCCAGCTGTACATGCTGGGACCTATGGATGTTCTTGAAAGAAAAGAAGCGGGATATGAAGAAGTGGGATAAAAAACCCTTTAAGGATCAAAAGCTGTAAGCTAAGGAATGCAAGTGCAGGGGGAAAAGGGTCAGAGCTATTTAAATAACTAGTTTAACAGAACAATTTTTTTTCCCATTTTTCGTAACGTAATTGATGTAAATGCCCTTAATGATAACTGCAGAGCAATGGCTGTCATTCCAAGATGTGCTTCAAGTTTACATGCCAAGGGGTGTCTAAAAATTTGACTTTTGAGAGGTAATAACTCCGTATCTTTTCTTTATTGCCTTAATTTTCTGACAAATTAAGGAGTTGATTTGCATTAAAATAACCTTTTCTTTTGCAAGGTTATTTTTGTCCCAGTCAAGTTCCTCTATCTGGTTCAACATGAAGCCTCATAAAACTGAACAGTAAAACTATGAGGGCAGCCGCAGGGTGCAAAGGGACAGTGAAGGGTGAATGAAGAACAGGAAATGTTTAAGCTAACGTTGCCACAAAAAGTGGCCACTGATCTACAACCTCAGATGTGCTAAAGCCCATTAGAGATTCATTATACAAAGACTGGAAATTAAAAATTAAATCATGAGGTCAGTAAAAGCAGAACATTTTAGGAATGTTTCAGACACTTCCTCTCTCTCTCCAAAATAACGAATGCTTCCTTAGTGAATGTGGTGGGTTGGCCCTGGCTGGACACCAGGTGCCCATCAAAGCCGCTCTATCACTCCCTCTCCTCAGCTGGAGAAGGGAGAGAAAATATAACAAAAGGCTCGCGAGTCAAGATAAGGGCAGAGGGAGATCACTCACCAATTACTGTCACRGGTAAAACAGACTCAACTCTGGGAAATTAATTTAATTGATTAAGAATCAGAGTTGGGTAATGAGAAATAAAAACTGAATCTTAAAACACCTTCCCTCCACCCCTCCCTTCTTCCCAGGCTCAACTTCACTCCTGATTTCTCTACCTCCTCCCCCTGCAGCGGCAGAGGGGGATGGGGAAGGGGGGTTGCAGTTAATCTGAAATGAGAAATTGTTATTTTTAACATTAGAGGCTGTTCCAGGATCAAAACAACAGGATCTTCAAGTTTCTCCAGCCACTAAATCATTCAATTTCAATCTTGACAACCTCAGAACTATTAAAGACCCAGCTAGATAAAGCTCAGAGTGGCATGGTCTGATCGCACAGCTGACCCAGCTTTGAGCAAGAGGTTGGACTAGAGACCTTCTCTTGAGATCCCTTCCAACCTGGATTATCCTAAATTCCTTAGTTTGTGCTTCTTGTGTTAATAACTGAAACTTCCAGTTCCATTAAGGCCAACAAAGAAAAGCTGAATTTCAGCAGTGAGTGCCCTAGCTCGCTGGAGTTTCCTAGCTCACCAAGGTGCCCTCACTCACCAAATTTCTTCAGGAAGCTATGGACATTTTGTTGAAAGCACTGTGGGAACTGGCTTTTGCTAAAGTAAATTTTTTTTTTTTTCAAATATTGGGACACAACATTGGCTCTTCCAAATCACAGAAGGAACTGGAGAAAAGTTGTTTTGTATTCTCTGGGGTTTTCAGTGGGAAGCAGAAGGTAGCCTGAGTGCCAGGAGAGCAGAGCCTGTGCAGGCAGGTGTTGAGAGGCCAACGCAGGTGACTGAAACGTGCCGAGTTAGTCTTCTGCATCTATGCTGACGCAATGGGCTGCTGGAGCCATGTTTCAACATGTATGTACTGCTCCATTTACCTTTCTAATCTTTGTGTTGCTTCAGTTATCTCTTTAGGTGGCTAGAAAAGAAAKAAAAGCCCCAAGAGAGAAAAAGAGAGGCACCTGGAAGACTTAAGCAGAGACATTAAGTCAGTGGAGCAGGAGGGATGCACGGGAAATTAAAACAGAAATCTACAACTTGGTCTAGCATAGCAATGGGCAGTTTTGCCTCTCTTTTCAATAGAAATCCTGAGGGACTGTATTCAGTGTGTATAGAGGAGATGATAAAAAAAAWTTGTGATTTTGAGGGAGAGGAGCAGCCAGGTGTTTGTCTGGGAAGTAATTCAGGTGCTTGAATATGGGCATTTTGGAAAGTGCAGGACGTCTAGGATGTCTGCATGAAGTTGGTATATGATACAGGACCTCTGAGAGGTGTGGTCTTCTGGAGCCAAGCAAGATACCCTGGAGTTTCTGAAGCACCCCCAGACACTGCAGGGGGAACTTTGCCCCTTGATGTTAGCACTAAGATTGGAGGGTGGGGGGCATAATTCCACTGTGAAACTAGCAAATCTTTGGGCTTAATAGGGCATTATAGAGACTATAAAATAGAGCATTATAGCTGTAAAATGAAATACGGAATGATAGCAAAGGAACATAAGGAAAAGAGTCKTCTGGGAATTAGTCTGTTAAAACAGCCCAGGTTTAAGGGCTCAAAAAGAGAGGCTGCTGATTTCTTCCAGAATAAATGGTTAAAATACAAGTTTCTGATTTTAACTATTTGAAAAATAGAATATGGAGGCTTGGGTCCATAATTGAAATGAATAAGAGTCTGATGTAGTGCTAAATGTATTGCACCTTGACTTAGAGCTGTTTTTAAGGAAAATTCCTGCTTCTTGTTTTTTGGGGAGAATAGGAATCCTGTGTAAAGCTCTGTGCTACCTTGGCAACAGCTAAGGCAGATGAGCTAGAGGAAAAGGTTTTTGTTTTTACTGTTTTGTGTTTCTTCTGACAAAAGGAATTATCTATGGGTAAAATAACAGGGATGAAAACCAAACCTGCCTCTCTATACTAAATTTTGCTGACTTTCTGACCTTTTAATAATCTGCATGTTCATCACACCTTTTTAATTCCTGAGAACTCTGTATTCCTCAAAGCTGACTTAAAACCATCCATATTTTAGCCTTTCATAACTATCTCAAAGGCAACATAAGCTAGAAATGTTCAGCAAGAAATAACTTTTAAAATTAACCACTTCCCTTGTAGAAATATTTCCTCTTCCTTCTCTGAAGTATGGAGGACGGAAAACGCACATTTAGTCAGAAATGTAATGCAATACAGCTCTGATCATCTAYCATTCCTATTGTAATATTTATAAATGCCATGTATTATTGTATTGTTCATTAGCAGTAATTTTACTGAGAGTAGTTTACAAATGTGAGTAGATTCAGTCTCTCAGAAACCTTTTTTTCCTGTGAAAATKACCAGATGAGCTGTTATGAGGCTACATGACTTACTCCCAGTCAGTGGTGAGCACAAGGGCTAGATGGTGAGCCTGAGCACACTTATTGGGCACTTCTTAAAACAAAATGCTGTAAAGATTTAGTTGAAGTTTTSTTGCATGTGTTAGCTCACTTAGCTGTTCTTTGGAGACGTGTAATTCCTCTTGTATGGAAAACTTGTAATAGATCCTGGATTTCAGAAAGTATCCCAGAAAAGCACTGCCATTGGTAATACACTGGGTGAGAATATTCCTCTTGCAGAGAAAGGCTGTATCAAAGCTTCATTAAATTAAAAAGGGAAGGGTATAAGCAAATAAATAGTAGAAAATGCCAAATCCCTTGAATACTGTTTTAGGGTTGTTTTGAGGCATATCATAGCAAGGCGCAGTTTTGACAAAGGAATGAAATACGAGGGTAAATACCTCAGTGTTTTTTTCACAATAAAACKTCTGCTAATATTTGAAAGTGTTTGGCAATAAAATTAAATAAGGTCTGTAACTGTGGGGCCATCAAGAATTGAAAATTTGATACATACAAGACCTGTACATAGTCATGTGCTCACAGCAACAATTCCCTAAGTTAAATTTAGACCTGAATAACTGGTTTAATGTTTTGTTTTCCTGGAGATTTCTATAATGTTAACACTGTGCAGCTTTTCCCTTTCCTTTTGTACATGATGGATTGATAAACACAGTCTAACTTCCTGTACTTCTTCAGCAACTTTTAGCGTTGTAGTTCACGAGCAGAGAAAGAAGATGAATTCAAAAACCGTCGAACTACTCTGAAAACAGAGATCATCACTGCCTTTCTCCCCCTTCCAACACATACTTCAACTTCTGCTGTTCAAACACCTCTGAGAAAGTTTAAGCTGTTCTGATCTACTGAGGTCTTTTTTTTCTCCATCCCCAGCTTTCTCAACATGGTATATGTCTACGAAGGAATGAAGTATRTGACGCATTTAAATCTAAGTGTTAATCAAGCATAAGCCAATTTGTTCCTCTCTTTGTAGTCATTGGGCAGATGAGAGACCTATTTCCAAGTCTCCATTCTGTTTAACTTAGAACAAAATCTGCAACTCAGGTGATCCACATGCCTGTATTCTAAGAGGCCACAAGCTTATTGAGTAATGTTGATTGAGACTATTTCTTTTTATGAGGCTATTTCAAATGAGTACAAATACTTAAATAATTGTTGAAGCAGAGACATGAATCTGATTCTTCCATCTTTGGAAAATATCATCAATTGCAAGGTTTATAATGTCAATCTCTCAACTCCTTCTCTCTCTCCTCGTGAATACTAAATTACTTGCTGCTGTTCCAAGTCTCTTCAATCTTCTTTAATTCTCCAGGAGCTTAATCTTCACGGACCCTCCGACTCCTGCCCCCTTAGACTTAATGCGACTCTGCTCCAGAACTTGGTGTCAGGAGTCCTGAGTAGCTTTGTGTCTCCCTGAACCAAGATGATAACTTTCTGATTCTCTTACAGCAAGGCACATCATTACTCTCACACAATGCACTCAAGTCACAGCTGAATCTATACTTTTTCTATGTGTATTGTAGTGTGTTTGCTCAAAATGTTTTGACAGCTGAGAAGGAAAATATTCAAACAGGGGAAAACTGACCACAAACTCACTCTGCAAGGCTGGCAGGGTATTTTGTTCTGTTTTTTTTTGGCATTCCCCATATGGGAACAGGTAAGGTTAACCATGAGTGCTCATTGTCCAAAGCTCAGCCAACAACTAGCATTTAGGTTAGGGTTAGGGTCAGGAGAGAGAAAAATCTAGAAGCTGCAGTAGGAGTGGGACTGCAAAAGCACTGCAGAAGTGAAGAACAGTCACCCAAATTAGTTCTTYCTTGAGAACATTTTCATGGGAATCATTGCTGGTCGTCATGGTCCAAGACTCAGCCCATGTCTAGGGTTCAGGCTTGGGCTAGGAGACTCACAGATTATGTCTGCTCTTTCAGAGATAGGGTGAGCCCTATCATGTCTATACATGTGTTTATCACACTTCTGACACTGTGTCTTATCAGTGCTCTTGTGTTTTCCTATGTATATGATATTGGGTCAGCCTAGTTTTGCATACCGCTATCTTGGGCATTGTTGACAGCATTTGCTTTTCAGAAAGCTCCCAGTGTATTGTTGAGCTTAGGGTCCATCTGCTGCCACGTCTGACTTCTATTCTTTTGGGTTTTATTTACTTGCTCTTCATATTTGGTCCAAAATGATGTTTTGTATTTCATTCTTGGTAAGGTAAGGAGTAGAGGGCCAAACTTTGCAAGTGGCATCAAGCTTTTCCCTTCCTTTTCTCAAGTTCTTTTGTGCCTTTGAGGGCAAGCACTAGCTTACAGCAATAACATAAGCAGGAATGCTGCTACTTTAGTAGGCAGCCATTTTAAATAATGCCATGGTGGGATACATCCTTGAATGCACTGGTTTAAGATTCCCACTCAGCCCAGCTTTCAGGATGACTGGCTCCCTTTCTCAAAGGCACAGACAGAGGAGATGCTGAAGAAAATGGAGAGATGTAGATGGCAGATGTAGGTCAGGAACCCTTGCAAATTTGCAAGTCACACAGGTGGAGGGGAAGGGAAATGTGCCTAATGGAGACAGTGCTGTCTGGGGCCCTGATTATTGCTAGGTAGGAATAAGTAAAGAAGGACAATATACTTGGTTTGTAGTGTGGGTGAAATAAACCCAAAGCTTCGTCTTATTTACTTAAATTCACAAAGCTCTGTAGTTTCTGTCATTAGCTGAAAGTCCTCCTGCCAGCAGAGGCAATGATCAGATAATGTTTTGCTCATATTTTTTCATCTTTGCAGAATTTGTACTCAACATTGGATCTGTTGCTGAGAAAAATGATTGTCTATTAACATAATTTATTCCTGCGCCTAGCTGGGTCACTGCCTAGCTTGATAATATCTCCCCCGTTGCACTGTCTTGCAAATAGTGATGGATGGGAGTGAGCCTAACTGCACATTTGTACAGGGAGAGAAGGAGCAAAAGTGCTGGTTGGAGTGAGAGTAACATGCTTTGGCACCAGGAACCACGCAGGGCTCCCTGTCAGGCGGCAGTGACTGCTGGGAAAGCCTAAGCCTTGTCCCAGGTCTGAAATCCTACATCTCCCTTAACCCTCCTGCAGCACCCATGGTGTCTGTCTACAGAGCTGAATGATCACAACTTGCACAGTTTAACTGAAGTATGAGGACATATGAGAGACTATAAACTTCCTGAGTTTTATGATGTGACATGTAGATTTACCAGGTTGGAGTAGGGTAAAAGGAGGTTGTATCTCCTCCCCTAGGCACTGCAGGCATCACGGGAATTCTCTGTTTTACGATAAGGGATTGCTGTACTCGATCACCACTCCAAAATTCAAAGACTTTAATGCACTGATGTTGTGAGACCCATTTAATATCCATTGCAGGAGTCTAACATCATGTGAAATGGCAGGTCTGATGGTATCAAACAGCACAATGTGTCTAACAAGTGGCAGACAATACCTTGAGCCCACTGAGTAGCTAAGGTAACCTGTATCCAGTGATAAAGAAATAAAATGTTAGTGATTTTATTAAGAGTAGCTTGTGCAGCTAGATTATATTTCTTTGTTAAAGTAAGAATTTCCTGCTTTAGAAAACAACCTTTCCTGAAACCCAGATAGATCACAACTACCGCAAGTACCATGCTGAAAACAGCTAAGCTGGAAAAGAAATACGTGAATTTTGAACTGGCCCATGACAGTTTTTTAGAGGTGGGCTGGAGGAACTGTGCGAACTGTTCCTAGAGTACGTTCTCAGAACTGGTCTTGGGGTTCAACTAATTAAATAGTTACAGGACTGATATCAGTGAGGAAGATAGGAGAGCACTGATGAAGTATGCCAATGACATAAATTGCTTGATATCTTCATTACAGAGAATAATGGGAATATCCTGCAGAAAGCACTGGACAATATTAATAGAGCAACAGAGGTGGAATACTAAGAGGAAAAAACTGTAGTCCTGAAGCACTTCTGTTCCCCAATAAGATGTAGTAACTGATGCTCCTTTATTCTCTTTGCAGTAGTGGAGGCACAGAAGAGCTGTTCAGCAGTGCACAAAACTCCATTTAAGACTCCCTCACTGATATGCACGTGGATGTCCTCTAAAGCTTTGCTGTTTGTTGTGTTACTCCTACCAGACCTCTTTAGCTAGTTTAGCCACTCCTTTCTCTTAGCAGTTGAAATACTGCTCTCTTCCCTGGGTAGCAGCTCTGAGTTCTCATGACTAGGCAAAATGTGACGGTCTAACGGCCAAATAATATTTGCCAATATTGCTCCCTTTGTGCATTAAATACTTAATGGAGAGATTTGCCTTTCAGATGAACTGGCTCTGTGCCCTGAATGCACTTTGCTTCTAGCACCCTGAGAATGTTGTAGCAGCCATTTAGAAAAAAGGCAGAGATTTGCCACCTCCAGTGCCTCCAATCGCTATCATTTACACTGTTGTCAAGGGTATTTGCAATAGTGGAGCACTTCCTGCATGTTTCCACCACTGGCTTTTGCAAGTATGGCCTCTGAGAAAAGCCCAACTGTCTCCAATACAAAGATTGGAAGTTCATAGTATGTGTGGCTGACTGGTTGCTTTCCCAAAGTCTGATAGCTATTTCTTTGACAGCTGCTGCTTTCCTCATTTCTTATCATACAGTAACTGATTATTTTACTCTGGAGTTGATTAAGTCTCTGTTGCATTTTGCAAAAACATAAAAGATGTTCTAAACTGTCATATTATGTCTGCAAAACATATTTGCAACTACAAATAGTCATCCCCACCAGCAGCTGGAAATGTTTCAGTCACTACTACTTTTTCTATTGCTGAACCACACGCTGATGGCTCTGTGCAAGCAGAGGAGTCCTTAGTGCAGAGGGCATTGCAGGCAGAATCTGTCCTCTCCATAAATTAATAACAATGCCTTGTCTTCTATTAATGCCTTCCGCCAAAGGGATATACGGATGGCTTCACTGAGTAGCGGTGCAGTTTTCAAACAGCACATTGGGCTCTGACAACAGAATAGGCTAGAAAGTATAATTAACTATATAATGTTCCATTGAAATTACAGCTTTAGTTTCAAGCAGGTGGAACTCGGAGGATGTGATATTTATCCAGGTTGTTTAAGTTAGCACCTCTACCACATGGGCTTCTTAAGACGGTCTCAGTTTAATTTAGAACCTCTGACAACAGCTGTAGACCTATCTCAAAAACTACATTAAACTATAAACTCAAACTTCAACCTCCTGAAAAGCCTGGGTTTTCTCATGGACTACCCAGTGAATGATCCCCAGCATCACTGATTTGTGTCATGGAAGGCAATACAAGCATGACATGATACTCATTGTCTAAATAGTAGGTTGTCTTTACTAAAAGAATTGGTGGAGGGTTTTTTTGGTTTATTTTGTTTTTTAAAATTTCATACTCTCTTAAGAACTCCTAAAAGCAGAGTGCAGCAGTGCAAGCACTGGTGAGTTCCCTTCTCAAGGAGAAGTCTAGTCTGGAATGTGTTTCACTTCTTAAATGATAAACTTCAGAAAGCCATTTTGCCTTGACCTTCCTAGGTCAAACATGTCCTGCTATGCTGTTGCTTGAGCAGCTTGGACAGTCCTTTCATATTATTTTCTTATCTCTGCTCCTGACTTAGCCAGTACACGAAGCATTTGCAGTTGGAAAGAGGTCAGTTTTCAGGTATCACGGTTAAAAATCACCACAGTCTGTATACAGCAGAGGAAAGCTCAAAACCAGAAGTACGTATTGGAAATGGTGGGGGTGTATGAGTAACTGTAGTGAACTTCAGGCTGTACTGCAATTACCTCGATAGTCACAGCAGATAAAATTGGATATACATCTAAATGTAGTCTGTTTTTCTGCTGAAAAACCAGGGGAACTCTAATGACAATTTTTAAGTGGGAATACACCATATTTCTGTTGGAAGAACTAAGTATTCAAATACATGCTGATAGGGATTTGGTGATTAAGTTGTACAAACGTGCATGTGGCTTTCAACACTGAGAGGTCTGGAAGGTTCAGGACACTCCTCCAGCTGAGAAGTGGTATGATTTACAACACTGATTTACAACCGTCAGAGTTTGGATTACGATTTTATTTTTGCCTTTTCATGTTTTGCCAGTGTTCTGAAATGAAACTCTGTGATAATTTATTGTCATCCCTCTGTTAGAAACAGGAGATATCAGAGCCTTGCTGGAATCTGGTGAAGACAATTTGTTTTTCACTCTGTATACRTGGGTTTTGAGCACTGGTGTTCACCAAGAAGATACGTCTATCTGCTCTTTCCAGAATGTCAAAGCCAACAAAAATACATGGTGAGAATTTAGTTAGAGAGAGATTCCCTTAGTATATGCCACAGCTCCTTCAAAGAACTATTGTACCCAAAGCTAACAAAACCCAAAGATCCTTTGAAGACTGAGCAGTCACATGGTGTTGGGTTGTCACAGAGTGGCTCTGCATCCCGATGAAAGATCAGAGACCTTTTGCTGTCTCCACAGTGGTAACAGTTAATGGACCACACTTGCTGGTACCTCACACTCACGTATTACTACAGCTATGTAGGAGATATTTTACTAAATGTTGGAGGAGGGGAATTTTCTTTTCCTGTTAAAATGACTATCAAAACAGAAAGTTTATGGAGAAATTGATTTTAAAAGAAAGATTTTTCACAAAAAAAATTGGGGAATTTAACAGAAAATATTTCAAGACGTCATTTCTGATCTTGAACAAAGGAGGAGACATCCTGCTAACAGCTTAAGAGGAGACCCAGATTCACTCTTGCTCTGTCTGGCCAGCTAAACAGTTTATTRTCTTTACGAAGTGGAGCAGCTCCAAAACCAAGAGAATGAAAGAGCCCAACTCACTATAGTTTATCCCCCGCGCACTTGCTTAAGAAGGAGGATGCCTCGTTCAAAATCCCTAATCTGTGCTACCCATTCCCAGGCAGATTTCTCCTGTGTATGTGCATGTCTTCTGTGTTTTGGTTTCTTGCTTTCATTAAAAATGTCAAGGTTGTTTAATTCCAGATGGGAATTTCACTTCTTTCTGCCCTTCCCAATTTTTCTGTGAAACAGAAATTTGTTAATTTTGAAAAATGTTCTAATTTAAGTTAATCATGTCACTTTTGAACGTGTGTACCATCACTTTTGCAACAGCTGTAGAACATAAAGCACTCTGTCGTATTGCACGGGACAGTTTTCTGCAGCAGGCAGAAAAGGCTGGTGGCAGGATGTCGGGGCAGGAACAAGTGGAGAGGAAACGAGCGGATGCAAGTTCTGGAAGTGAACATAACACTGCTAAGGAAAACAAACAGAGGAGAAATGCTGCTGCTGGATGGAGGGAAGGAAGGAAGGAAGGAAGGAAAAAAGAGGGGCTTAATTTCCCAAGAGGAAAAAGGGCTCCAAGACAAATAATGAATAAGGATTCCTGCCCAAGTTAGGTATATACCAAAGTTATGAGATTTTTTTCTGGGATTTTCATTTAAAATCTTATAAAACCTAGATAGTTTACATAGTTTGGAACCTTATTTTACTTAGCTTCAAAACAGTACCAAATTTGAAATTGTTTGATTCTGGTATTTGAAGTAAAATCTTTCTTCAATTTTTTAAATTTATTTGATTGGAATTCATTTATCCTAAGTCAAACCTTATTAATATGTTCCATTTAACCCTTTAAAAAATGATACAAATGTGCAGGGGTAACTACTTGAACAGTAAACCTGTCTATAGTGATACATGATGCAAAGGGTAGCAGAATGAAATTCCAGATGTCTCATGCTGTACAGTTATCAGCTGTAATCATGATTCAAATGCCAATTTGTAGACTACGTCTATTGTGGAAGAAAACAAATTGCTGTCGTCTTATATTTCCAAAAAAGATGAACGTTTCCATAATGTTGCAGGACACACCTACACAAAACTGACTCGACTTTGTTTCTTCTCCTTCCTTCTGTTTCTGGGAAATGTCCCTGTTGCTGAGCCAGCTGGCTGGAATTTCTTGGCTAGAAGGTGACTCTTTTAATGAAAAAAAAAGTTTCTCAGCGGAATGATGTAAGTAGAAGGTGAGAGCGTAGAGTTGTCTTGTGTAACATGCCTGTACATGCTGTTTTTAAAAAAATACTTATGTTATAAATTAAAATATTCTGTGAACAATATCCCAGCCATTCATGAATTGGATTCATGTCTGATTCATTATGACTATTCTAACCAGGCTGGAATAGTATTGCCTTGAAAATGAACTTGCAACTCTGTTCTGGTTTTGACTGGGGTAGAGTTGATTTCCTCCACAGTAGCTAGTATGGGGGTCTGTTTTGGATTTGTGCTGGAAACAGTGTTRATAATACAGGGATGTTTTAGTTACTGCTGAGCAGTGCTTACACAGAGTCAAGGCCTTTTCTGCCTCTCACCCCACCCCACCAGCGAGCAGGCTGGSGGGGCACAAGAAGCTGGGAGGTGACACAGCTGGGACAGCTGACCCCAACTGACCAAAGGGATATCCCACACCATATGGCATCATGCTCCGCATATAGAGCTGGGGAAGAAGAAGGAAGGGGGGGATGTTCGGAGTGATGGCGTTTGTCTTCCCAAGTAACCGTTACGCGTGATGGAGCCCTGCTTTCCTGGAGATGGCTGAACACCTGCCTGCCGATGGGAAGTGGTGAATGAATTCCTTGTTTTGCTTTGCTTGCGTTTGCGGCTTTTGCTTTACCTATTAAACTGTCTTTATCCCAACCCATGAGTTTTCTCACTTTTCCCCTTCCAATTCTCTCCCCCATCCCACCTGGGGGGAGTGAGCGAGTGGCTGTGTGGGGCTTAGTTGCTGGCTGGGGTTAAACCTTGACAAACTTACCAAGAAAAAGAAGACGAGAGCCATTTAGAAAGCTCTTAAGTTTTAAACTGGTGCCCTTGTTCTTGTAAATGGTTAGTGCATTTTCTTCATTACTTGGCTTCTTACTTACTGTAAATCTCTACACAAATGAAGACTTGTGAAAAGATAACTGCTTTTGCTTGTTTGTTCGCCCATGAGGGATAGTCCCAGATCCTCATGACTCAGAAATTTTGGCATTAACTGGAAGCAAAGAAAAAAAAAAAGACCCTTGCCCAAGCAAAGGAGATGAAATAAAGAAACACAATGTTCTTGATCCTAATAGATGGACACATCAGAAATGTCTGCTGAAAATTTTCATTGATCTTTTTGTACCAGGTAAAAATGTGGGAACCAGGAAGGAATTGGTGCAGGATCCTTGAGGGATTGTCCCCTAGTAATGGGTAGGACAGGGCTGCGTAGATAACATGATTATGCAGAGGAACATGTATTTTACTTCTCTGACAAGATGCTAATAAATATCTATCTGTATTCATCTATATAGGTGTATATATGTGTGTGTCTATATATATGTCTATGTGTGTATAAAGAGAGAGGAGAGAGAATTTCCACAAAACAAACATTTCCCGATCACCTTTAGTGTGACAAACCATTTGCCTGGTGTTTTGCTGTTTACTCTGGGAGAAAGTGGTTTGCATTTTTCCAGTGCCCAGCACTGGAAAGACCAGGAACAGCAAAACTTTCTGGGTGATGCCAAGGAGAACAGCCATCTGTGAGCTGGTCTGGAGCAGGTAAAGCGGGACCCTGCAGAGGAGCATGTGGGAGGGCTCTCCAGAGTACAAACACAGTCTCTGGAGGGTTTGATCTAGATGACTCAGTCTAAAGAAATAAAGAAATAAGAAACCTATCCTTGAGCTCAGATATCACAGGTTGAGATGAGACTGTTATAATAAATAACCTGATGACACTAGGCTGGTTGTAAGATTCATTGGCTGAAGTTCAGCTTTGAGCTAAAGCCGTACAGTCACAAGGGCTAAAATCTGACTTGGAGCGTATTTTGTGTCCCACAGCAAAGTTTACCTGTTGTGATAGTTAAGGGAACACCCACTGCATAGATTTCTTTCTTGTCTCCTGATTTCACAGCTAGGAAAACAAGCCTTTCGCAGACCTTTCCCTCTGGAAAAGAAGCCAGAAAAAGCATGTGGCCACCCTATCGTGTTTGGTAAGCACATTACTGGTGAGAAAATCACTCATCTCTGCTAATAGGTCTGTAAGACCTCATCTGCTATAAACTGTCATTACTCTGCTGATGTGGATGGCTGTGAGCATTCAATCCAGCTGAAGATCTAGGCTGTGTGCTTAATTGTATCACTTTCATCTGTTTTTTTGCTTGGTGTGCTGTTTGCCCTGGTCTAGCACGTAGGACCTGGAGCACAGCTCTGCAGATATTGCCATACTGTCTGTGTTATACTGATGACTGGAGGCTTCGGTGATAACCAATGTGCAAAACCCATGCAAGCATAGAGACAGGCTTTGCCTCAAGGAGCTTATAATCTAAGCAGAAGCCAACTATGATACATAGAGTGTAGAATACAGCTTTTATAGTGAAAGACAGCTGGAGATGGAGATGAGAGGTGCATGCAGACCTGAGCTAAAACCTAGCTACAATATAGTGGAATATTTCTGTCCTCCTACTTACTCGTTTAAGGATCACGTCCCACCTTTGAATTATGAAGGCTTCACAGTTGCTTTTTGCAAAAATGCTCAGGGGACCCGATGAAACACTTCCAGTTTACTGGCCTGCCCACTATCTACAGGCAGTTCACCCTTCACATCAGGAAAGTGGCTTGGGTTATTGCTTTGCTCCACGCATGTGGGCAGAGGGCTCACATCACCCTTCTGGAGGGGGACCTGCTGCCCGWCTTTTGTACCCCATGGCACTTCAGAGCAGCATCCATTCAGTCGGTCAAACAACTAATAGGAAATCATAGAGCTGTGGCAAAGGGACAGAGCACCTSCAGAGACACAGGGATGCAGGTCCCAAAAAGCACACCTGCAGCKTACTCCCTTCTGCCAAAGCAGGAACAGTGCAGGAGGAAAACCAGCTATGGCCAGTTCTACCTCTGGGCACGCATGTATAAATCCTGTTATTGTCAAAAAGGCTTGGACCTCGCCACAGTTCACTCTCTTTTTTGTGCAGTTTACCTGTAATCTCAGATAACATGAGTGGGAGAAATGGATTTCTGCATTTTGATATCTCCATTCTCTGCAAATTAGTCATAGTCTGAAGTCAGCCTTAGTTTGCAGCACTATCACCATGCTGGCATACCTTAGTGTTCAAATCTCAGCACTAGTGGATCTGCAAACCTGGATGATCAGATTTGTTTGCAGAGGTCACAAAAACCAGCCCAACCTTGCTGAATTGAGTTGAGGAGTTAACACGTAGGGGCGGTAAATATAGCACAGCAGCAAAACTAAGTCAAATCTACCCCTTCAGGGAACATCAAGAGCCCTGAAGCATTTTGTTGGTTTGATGTAGCAGCTTTGCCACAATGTCTGAATGCTTTGGACTTATCATCAGACTGAAGACAGCATGCTTTCAGCAGGCTACTTTGCTCCTAGCGTTTTTCTGGTCTGTATCCCATCGTCTGTTCTCCAATATTTAACTCCTTAGTGGGGTGTTGGACCATGACCAGGCTCCCTCAGCCCCAGTGCTCTAGCATTACTTCTAAGCAAGTGATATATCACCCCTGTGGTGATTGCTAGCAGGTGCAACTTCATCTGTGTGAAGACAGCAGCCTGCAGGGTCCAAATTTAAAGTGTTGCTGTGGTGCTCTCATTCTCTGTGCTTTCCCATTGCAGTTGTGCCTACCTACCTCAGGGCTGTCACGGTACAGTGGTGCCCTCTCCTCCCTCTGTCCCCGGTCGTGTGTTCTTGCTGAGAGGGGCACCCAGCTGAGGGGAGAAGCTGGTTCAGCCACCTGCCTGCCAGCAGCAGGGTTTGAGAGTCAGCACCCAAAGGCTGTACAGGGTGAGATTCTTTAGTAGCTGCCCATTCACCCAGAGTTACTCTGGTTGTAGAGGATTGGCTAAGGAAAGCTTTTGTCTCCACTTTAAAGAACCACGTTTGTTCACAGCTGCGTATCAGCCAGGCAGAGGCACAACTTTTCAGCTCGATGTGTGGAAAATTTGAAATATACTAAATGCAAGAAGGAAGATAAACCTTTAGATAAGGTAGGGGAAACTCAAATGTATGGACTACTGAGAGAGAGTTTTAAAAAAACACGCGTGACAATAGAACAAGGCTGCTTATGTGTAACTTCTAAAAAAAAGCAGAGGTTTTGGCTAAGTGGCATTTATTCTCATGTTTTTGTAACTTTATATTGATTAGCGTTGCTAATCAGTTGAGGTGTACTTTTGCTGTTGACTTGGCTACTGGGAGGGAACTTGTTTTGCAAGCAAAGCTCTATTCTCTGATGACTTTTCCTGAACTTGCAATATGATTTTTTTTCCTACTGTGACTTTGAAAACCATGGGACATGGGTTTCTAAGAGCTTTTTAACCCCTTCTTTCCATGAAAAACAAACTATCAAACACTGACTATTCTTAAGCAGCGAATTTTAGGGTCTTCATAATGAATGTGCAAAAATTCTCCCGAATTCCTCTTGTTTTCTGTCTGAGGAAAAACTTCAAACATTACATAGCTATGAGAATTTTTTAAAGCTGTGTTCCAGTGCAATGATGAGATCCTTATTTCAGGAAGCTCTAACTCAATAGGAAAGGCAATTTTTTTGTTGGATTGTTGGTACAAAACGTTCAGGTAATTCTGAGTAACTCACTTAATCTTGTTCTAGCATGTACGGGGCCCAGTGGAAAACCTGACAAAGATTTTCTGGAGGTGTCTCTGCTCTGGCTGTTCCAAAGGCTTTATTACCTTGGGTACATTTATCCCTTCTCTTTCTGTTTTCGCTATTCACATTGAAAACAAGACAAATATATTTGGAAGTCTATGAATGATCCCGAAGCACGAAGATGCTTCACTTCATTTTTTTCTTAATGATTGCACATTCTCAGAGAACAGCAGACAAGACAAAAATCATATGACTGATATTACTCAATATCCTAATACTTCAATCTTAGAGACTCTGCGGTAAAAATAAATTGGTTTTGTCGTAGCTAACTGTTTTCGAGCTTCTTTAAGAAAATATGTACAGCTGTTCAAGATAAAAATATACTCTTATCTTAGGAGACAGCATCTGTAAGATTACATACAGTGTATTAAAACAAGGATTCAAATGACAAACTATTTGAACTCTTTTGATTTTATGACTATTTTCTTATTATTACACTAAGACAGCTGCTTAGGGTACTGAATAATGGAAAATGAATAGCTAAAAGTATAGCATACTTCAACCTTTAGTCTTTTTCCTATATGATCCTAATTACAATCTCAGTTCTAAGCTTTTCTTTGTTTTTATCAGCATCTTATAAATCATGTCGTACTGCATTACTTATTTGGATACAGAAGTTAGAAAGAAACTGATAATGTTGTTTAAAGGTCATCCAAAACTTTTCTTCTTTGWAACATAAGAAATAGCTTTAAAGGTTTAGTCTTTGCCATTCAATCAATGCAGACGAGACAGGTTAGCAATGTAAGGTACACACACATACACACTTCCTGCCCCACAAAGTTTACAATCAGAATAATAAACAGAGAGAAAACAATCAGTATATACAGAAAATAATTGCTTCTGGTTTCTCCCTACCATTTCGTAGGTAATTTCTCAGCTGAAAACAAAGTTCGCTGCTTGCACTTTCTGGTTTTTTGTGAGATAAAAGAACGGGTGCCCATGATGTGATTAGAGACACGAAATGTCTTTCGGACAGAAGAAATCCTTACCCTCCAGTAGCCCATACACTGGGTAGCATCTGTGGCAGGTGAAAAGCCCTGTGCCTTTGATAGGTTGGGTACTTTGAAATAAAGCATTTTTCTGCAAATGCTACAGCTCTGCGAAACCTGGCAACTTACAAAATCACATTAGCAATAATTATTTTTCTCTTCCATGTTCCTGGAACACTAATAACGTCAGCTCTTCTGTCACTGAATCAGAAACATATTAAGCATTCAAGAAGTGGTTTCCAAGAAGCAGCAAACCATACTGAACTTAAATAAAGAGAACTTTTCATATTAAAGAGAAGCGGAAACACATACCTTGACTGCAAATTCACCACTGAGCAGGTACAAATGAGTTAAGTGCAACACGTCTCCGGGAACAGCCAAGCTCCTTCTGTTGTATGAATGAGTCTAACTTCTGGTTTTCTGCCCCTCCCTGAACAGAACAGACTCATCCCTCTGTTGATGACATCACATTCCTGGATTTGCTCCCATGCTATATTTTAAAAGCAACATTTGTCTACTGTATCCAGTATGAGACCGCTGATATTTGAATATGGGTGGTAAACAACACAAATCCAGCTAAAATATTGATGTGCCACAGTACGGGTATAAAGCAGTGATGTGTTTGCACAACAGTTTCCAGAATTGTGCGTGAGCATGCGCGCACACACACACACAAATCTGATCTGGATTTTGGGGGATGGTGAGTGCATTTTTTTTTTTACTGATGTTAGACACAATCAAGAGTTAAACAAGTCAGCTTTTTGGAGGACTTGGATCTTTAAATCAGAAAAGATCAAATACCTCATTTACAACCTTACATACTTCTCTTCCATGGGAAGAAATTAACTGTTTATGTTTCTGGAAGACTCTGCTCTTCCTCAGCAGAAGACACTGACTACTCAGTCTGCTGAGAGCTAATACAGAATCCAAATACCGCTTAAAGATTTAAATTGGACCACAGTTTCTTCAAGCTTATGGATGAGATCTCTRTATGAAACAGAATGATGCTCTAAGAGCAGAGCAGAGCCTTTTACCTACTACACTGACTTTTATTCTGCATTTGAGATAATTCACAGAGAACTAATTTTACATTGTTCATAAGAGGCATAGCGTTTTTTCCTCTAATATTTACGCAATTAAACTGAAATCTGAAATAGCAATCATGGTTGCAGAATTCCACACAAAGGATACATCTTCATTTAAATAAGAAGTGAGCAGAGAAAAGAACACTCTCTTAGTTCCCCACAAAATACTAATTCTGAAAGTAACAGATTCAAGAAAACACTTGGACCTATTCGTATTATATGTGGTTTATATTGATATCAGTGGTATCTACCAGGGAAAGTACTTGGCCCCAGCTCTCCATTGGTTCTTTATTTATAGTTCTAGGGCAATACTCTCACTTGCACTTTTCCCAACAGGAATAACTGCTTTGCTTTCCAGTCATTTTCCTTTTCCTTCTCTGAGTCTTCATAATAGCTGCACAGTACATTTTCTTTATTGCCACTCGTTGAGTCATGCTCTCCTATCAGCAATATCTTCCCCTGGTCTGTCCCTGCTTTCCCTACACCGGTTCTAGTTTGCTTGTGTAATCTCAGGACTCAAATCTCAGAGCTTCATTCTGCATTTTTCTTTCAGTTCTTTTTTTAAGTCCTCCTGTACCTGAATAAACATTTTAGGCCTATCTCTAGATTTTGGTTTTTGGTTGGACATGGATTTAGTATAAACATTAACATAATTTTGCAAATACAGTGCAGCAAAATTCTGCTTTGATTTTAAGACATCTTTTATGTGTTCATAGGAGGGACTCTGCTGGCTCATTTGTAGTAATGTAATAAAACTCAGCTGTAGCCAGATCTACTCAGTTACACCTGAGGAATGTGGACAGCTTCTGGAAGAGCAGGTGAGGAGTGCTCTACAGCCTTGCAGGAGGCTGAGGCAGGTGTTGCCAGCAGCTAATTTGCTATGGAGACTTGCTGAAAGGGGAAACAAATACATGCAGTCATCTCAAGAGCTTTAGAGAGGCAAAGCTCTGCAAAGGAGGAACCATTAGTGGTTCAGGGATGGGGGGGGGGGGGGGGGGTAACAAACACATGAGCCAGGCTTCATGTGCAGCTCAGTTACCTGGCCATTTGTAATACTTCAGTCAATATTCTCTTCAAATTTAAGTATCAAGGAGATAAAATGTGAAATCTTCAATATCTTCGCATAAGGACAGAATAGCTTGAACTCAAGTGAGAGAAATTTCCCCTTTCCTCCCCCCACCACTTTCTGGTTTTGGAGAAACCAATTGTCTGGATTGCTGCAAGGTGCCACAGCTGAGAGTCATAACCTGTAATTGTGAAAGCTTTAATCACTTTGAACTGGGTTATATGAGAGCTTTCCGGCTCAGTTACCATTTCTCTAGGAAACTGAGGGAGAATGTACCTGAATATTGCACTCTGTTAATTCAAGACAACAAACAGTAAGCAAAGAGTAAATATAATGGGAGAATTGGTTGCCTTGGTAGTTGTTCAGGACTGTTGCCAGCACTTTCTGGGGGAGAAAAATTTTACCTCATGATTTTATTGATTAATTGCTGATCTTTTCCAAGAGTGTTTTGCTCTTTCCCACCCTACTGGCAAAGCTATGGTTGTCTTTGCATTCCCAGGTTTGGAAAAGGTCACTAGTCCTTGGCTTTTTGGCAGGGACCTACAACGTTGAGTGTTAGTGTTTGAACAGAATTCCCCATGTGAACAGGTGACTTGCACTACTGACCATGCAAGTGAGAGAAGCTATGCTCAGATGAAGAGCAGCTCTTAATGTCTGTTTGTGTATGTGCATGCTAGTTAGGTTCCTAGAAGAAGCTTTTCTTGTAGCTAAGTCTGTGTATCTACTTCCTCTACAAACTCAGTGTTTTCCCAAGACTCACTGATTAAAATCAGCGACTGAAGAGATTTGGGTACTTTTTCTATGTATCATGCTGATTAATTTCCTTTTCCTTGCCCTGGACTGAGCCTGATTCTCCTAAATAAACTGTATCTGGACAGTTTTCTGTCAGCTGTGAGGTTTTTGTATCATCACTGAGCCTTAGCTGCTTGGCATGTGTTCTGGTTTAAACAACCATCCATTTTGGTCAGTTACATTTTTCTGGAATGAGAATGTTTTTTCTCTTTTATGTGTTTCTGGCCATTCAAATGAAAATGTGTTGCATTTATTTTAAAACCTTATTTCTCTAATTTGTAAAGACGTGTTCTTTCCTTCCTACAATTAAAGGACTGTAGTACTTTCTTTTTCTTATTGTAAGGGGGTTTGAATTAATCAGCATCTAGAAGGTGTGTGAGTTACTGAAGGACTGTAAAATGGGTTTAGTCCTGAAAGCCTCCTAAGGAGACAAATGTTGACTACAGATGCACAGAATATCAACAGAGAAGCAAAGACAATGCTGGTGGAAATATTTGCAGCATATTTACCCGGGGAAAAAACACTTTTGTTTGAAAACTGGATCCTATATACATGGTATCATACAGGTACAGAGTCAGAATCAGACCTTTTCAGTTCTGTGAAAGGAGCAGCATTTACCTTTGGAAGTAGCGGAGTGGATCTCAAGCTATCCCTTTGCAAACATGTACAGAAAACCACAGAGAGCAATGAATGCTGTGGTACTCATTTAGCAGTAAAACTGTCTTCAGCTGAACAGCCAGAAGTTGAATCTGCACTGGATGAGACTAAGAAAATGACACTAGAATGAACAGAAYAGGCAAGGGACACTGCTTTTCCTTACCTTTGATAGGTCCTCTTATGCTGTAGCAGTAAATGATATTGGGATGAGAATGTCCATCTCTAAGATGTGGAAGAAGTGATTTTTATCTGTGCATCCAGAAGTATTGGAGGGAGTATTGCCATGACTGCAACTCTTGGGCCTGCTTCTTCTCTAGCATTAACCACAGTTTGGCAACACCTCTAAGGAAGGGGTTATTACCTTCACAAGGAGATGGCAGTCTAAAGTTATGTAGATTTATTCCCAYGGTAATGCCTGGCATATCTCTGCTACTGAGTGGTAACTCTATAGTTTTTTCATCGCATTTACAAACAAGCAGCATAAGGATTGCATGTCTCTCCTGCTTCCCAAACAGCTCTATCTGACCAAACTTCTCACGAGGCTGCTGCTGCATGCTAGTGCATGGGATTAGTTCTGACACACAGTGCCGCAGGATGTTACAGCTTAGGTTGTGCTTTTTTGCTGTTTTGCGTCAAATGTTTTTCCCCCTTTCCTTTGTAGGCATTAGGTGGGATTGATTGTAACCACTTAGCACCAGGAAAACCATTTAAAAAAAACCAACAACCAACCAAACAAAAAACCGCACACAACAAAAAAAAACCAAACTGAAATACCGGGTCATGTGCCTATCCTCACAGTTACTGAAATTCTCCTGTAAACAGTGTTACAGATGTGCCTCAAATTAAGCTCCTCAGTTCAGGAAGGAAACTTGCTGCTTCTCCTCATTAAAATTAGATTCTTTTTCACTCTTATTGAAAGCGCTAAGATTTATGAGTTCCTCTGTAACCTGAGAGAACTTCACAAAGGATGCACGCTGCTGTCTGTATCCAACCTTGCAAGTGTACAAGTTAAGACAATGTTGTACAAGCTAAGCAAATATCCTTTTTCTAATATCYGTTGGATTGAACACCCCCAAATTAACTGTTGTAGTTCAACACTGCTTCACTCTCAACTAGAGATCAAGGAGACTTTTAATCTCCATGTGCCTCCTCAGTTGCACTGGGCTGCTTTGAAAACTGCCAATGCACGCTGCTCTCCTCCTGAGCTCCTCAGGCGAAATTTTGCCACTGGGTTCATTTTTTAGCTCCTTTGTGCTGGTCCATTAAGTTCTACTAATATGGTGTAATGCAAACACAGGAACCATGATCTGGTGCATGTGCATAGAGTGCAACAATAGCCATTTAAGATAGCTGATGAGAATTGCACCTGTGAGAATGGCTGTGATAATAGCACTGGTTATYAGTGCTGAAATATGAGGGTGGCTGTGTGATCTGCCCTTTGCTAGGAGAAAGGGTAACAGTGAAGCAACATGCCACAGGAGGGAGTATCACAGAATTTGGCAATTTGGTAGGGGAAGGATAAGAAGAGGGTTGTTCCCCTATGATTCTTTGTAGCCTGCCTTCCCTGCAGGTGGTGATGTGTTGATGGGAGAGTATTTCTCATACGCTTAAATGTCAGTGTGGAGCAAGTCCCGCACAAACTCAAAAACCAGTGTTTTCTGTGAAAATCTGCCAAAACAAAGACTGCTGAGATTCCAGCTGGGATGCAGTGGTGATTGGACTGTTAATATTTTATTTATTATTTTTATTTTAAAAAGCTAATGGATTTTCAGTCAAAAGCAGCCATATACCTCAGGGAACAATATATTCCATTTATGTCTTGCATCTTTTATATGAAAACTCTACTGACTTCTCAGATTTGGTGAACCACAGCTCCAGTAAGATAACACAGATCCTCAAGGCAGTTTTTATAGACATTCAGATCCATACATGCTGAACTGAAAGGAAATTAAGTTTTATGTATAAATATTCTAACACATGCTTATATGCACTTTGAAGGCTGTTGATGTGTTTGTAGTATACACTATAAAACACCTAGCAACATATTTTTGTAAAAATTTCCACATGTGCCTTTATACTGATGGTTTTGGTTTGCTCTTGTTGGTACGTATGTACTGTTGTCATCTTCTGGCATCTTTTTACCAGATTCCTGGTAGCAGATTTTCCATCAACACAAATTGTTGCAACTACATGGAATTAAATAGCATTGTGACAGTTACAAAATGCAATAGTTAATGTTTGCTGGGAGGCAGAGGAAATACTACTTGGCAGGAAAGTATTTCTCCTTTCCTGAGGCCTAAAAGTCATGCTGAAAGCTRACAGGTGGACAATGTAATGCCATTTGCCTCCTGATCAATGCAAGCTATTGAACTTCTCTGCAGTGCCATGCACTGATCCATCAGGTGATGAAAGAACACAGCTCTTCTTACTGTCTCTTTCATATGAGCTGCATCTAAATGGCACAGTCAAAAGCTGAAATTTTAAGATATGTTACAGTTCTAGACAAACTGACTACACACAGGAGCTATTAGCATTAGCCTCTGAATGTGTTTCTTTGAGCTTTTATGAGTGTGACCTACTTAAATTTTTATTTAAGTTTTACCTTAAAAAGCATGGTACCTCTGATTGGGAAAAGGATAACTCATGACTCTGTCAACTTCCTTTGTAAAAGGAGAGACTGTTTTCTTTTCTGTATGGAGAGAAATTACAGAACCAAATGTGCTATTGGGGTTCTCCCCTATGCTTTTTCGCACAGGGTGATGTGCGCTGTTTGTCTTGGGTTTATCCACACATCTACCAAGCGTTAATACAAACCATGAATTAAAGGCGAAGGGATCGGTTTGACTTTAACACTTCCAATGCAATTTGCTTAGTAGAGGATTTTAAAGTGGATCCAAAGGTGCTTTCCTGCAAGTATCTTACTGATTTGTGCTAAAACCAAGTGTGGAGAAGGGAAGCTTTGACTGGGCACTTTCTTGAGCCAGAAAAGTGAAATGGAAGTTTGCTTTTGCCAGCAGAGTGGTGACGAGCGGAAGCGATTGAACCGCAAGCTGACCTGGGCGCTGTATGCAGGGAGCATGAGAACAAATGGTTTAGATCTTTTCTGGGTTAATGTGTTAGTAATGCAATGAAAATTAAACAGATGTGGCCACCATCATTTAGCAAAATCCAAATTATCTCATTCTAAAGATATGGAACGTAAAGATTTGGTAATCATAKTAACCAAATCAGAGAGTAGTAGCTCCACTTAGTTCTGGAGTTTAAACATGAAAATTCTATAATTTTTGTAACCTTTTTATAGTGACAAATAACTGGCAGTGACTAATTCCTGCAACAACTGGAGGTATGTGTGAATCCTTTTCTGCTTTTTCTGAATACCAATGATTTCTCAGTGCAGTAACAGTCCCTGCAATAGCATGCTTGACTTCCTTCATTCAAAGCATTTATTGTCTTCTGGGTGAGGATGGGGAAAGGGACACAARCCTATTGGGTTGTAAGAAAACTGTGTGAGACCAGAGAAGGGGAAGGTTATTTTTATTTCTGGGTAAGGTGACTTTCCTTTCATATTCATGAACTCCTAGATACCTGTGTCCAAGTAGTCTGACTGGAATTACTTGTGTGTGACATATAGTCAGCATTCGTCATCCTCCTGAGCCTCTGTTGCATCATTCAGGTTCCTTCTGACTGACAATGATAACCTGGCTTTTGAACATGTCTTTTTATACCCATGACAGTCAACAGTTATTGTGGAACGACATTTCACCGAAGAGGTCTGTTTGTTTTACCCTTCAGAAATCTTAGGCGASGTCTCTGCCTGTTTTGTTTTCTTGTTTTGGGCATCGTCTGGCTACATACTGTGTTCCTGTTTGAATAACAGGAAAAGAAATTGCACCAGAGCACAGACCTTCAGCTAGTGAGTCATCCCTGCCATGATCTTGGTATGAGCAGTGCATGCTTCAGTGTTTACCAGTTTTATGACTATTAATTTTGCCCTGTCTATTGTTGCATGTCACTCCTAATCCTTGCTCTGTTGTCTCTTCTAATTCTTTTACAAACATGTCTTTGTATTTATATTGCATTMATTCCAGCCTTAATATTGCTGTTACAAATCTCTTCTGGGCTAGGCTGACTTAAGAGTAAGACTGAACCAATAGAGTAGGACATTGAAGCCACATCCTTTACATTTGACTAAAACAAGATAGTATAGTCCTCTATCCTGGAGGTCTGTACTCGAACTGCTCACAGAAAAGTGATTTATCAAATATTCTTTTGTAAACAGTTGTAGACAAAATGTGTCCCTGCTCCTTACTATAATCCTGTYGGGTTTGTTTGTTTATTTATCTGGGGGGAATTAATTAGCTACACAAACCAAATAGTTGCTTTTGTGTATTTTTCCCCACCAAGTGGTAGGTATTCATAGCAGAGGGGACAGCAAAGAAGTAGTCTGGAAGAAGCAGTGGAGTAGTGAGATTAAAGGGATTGTAGGAACAGGAGAAAATAAGCAAATGTATCTTCATACCATTTTGCTGTTCTTCCCCAGTCTAACCATGGTCTGGATTTCATAGCAGCCAAGATCAAACTTGCCCAAAGTCAAATGATGTATCATGTATTGTCTACTTCCTTTTTGACTGGTACCCAACATGACCAGAACTAGGAAAATTAAGGATAGTATTTGTCCTTATCCACCTAGATCTTATGTGAGGCCACAAGAACAGATTAAAATTTTATGTTGTTTCAACATTATTTTTTAATGCTTCTAGCTAAGTGCTTATTGGGTAGACAAGCTATGTTTACTATAGCAGAAGAACTGAGGAAGAAAGCCAGAAACTGAGAAATTGCATGCTGCTTAGCCTCACTTTAGTCCTGGGAATACTGTGGAGCAAGTCCTGCCATTTCCAAGCACATGAAGAATAAGAAGGTGGTTGGGAATAGTCAACACAGATATACCAAGGGCAAATAATGCTTGATGATCTGGATTGCCTTCTCTGATGAAATGGCAACTGGCTGGGTGGACAAGGATGGTGTAGTGGATGTTGTTTATCTTGACTTTAGCAGAGTATTTGATACAATCTCCTAATTCTTATAACTGAACTGTGGAGATATAGAATACATGAATGGGCTACAGAGTGCATGAAAAACTGGAGGGGCCATTGGGCTCAGAAGGTATGGRCAGTAGTTCAACATCTAGCTGGCAACCTGTCATGAGTGGTGTTCCACCACTCTTTAATGTCTTAATCAACAATCTGAATGATGGAAAAGAGTGCCTCCCAAGCTTGAGGATGACACCAAGCTGAGGGGGGTGTGGGGGCACTGATAGCTGAAGGGCAGGGTTACCATTSAGAGAGATCTCAAAAGTCTGGAGGAGTTGGTTGGTGGGAAACTTGATAAATTCAACAAAGACAAGTGCTGAGTCCTGCACTGGGGTGGAACAGCCTCATGCTTCAGTATAGGCTGTAGATGGGCTGAGCAGGTAACAGCCCTGCAGGAAAAGATCTGGAGGGTCCTAGTGAGTGGCAGGTTGAACATGAGTCAGCAATGTGTCCTTTGAACAATGAAGTCTTGTAGCATACTAGTCAGTTAGTAAAAGCATAACCAGCAGGTTGATGTAATTAATTCTCCTCTACCCTGCATTTTTGAGGCTGCCTCTAGAGTCRCGTCTCCATTTCCACCCACTCCTATCCTCCCAGCCAAAAGAGATTTACAAACTGGAGGGAGTCCAAAGGAGGACCATTGAGATGATCAAGGAGCTGAAACCTGACATTCTAGAGGAGGCTGAGGGAAGTGGGTTTCTTAATCCTGAAGAAGAGAAGGTTGAGGGGGAATACTTGCCATCTTGAACAGCGTAGTATGTGGTTAGTAGAAAATACAAAGCCAGACCCTTCTCAGGGCTGAATGGTAAAGGGCAAGCAGCAAAGGATAAGAAATGCATCAAGGAAAGTTCCTATTTGTTTTTGGGAAAAGAAATTCTCATTAAGGATTGTTGAACAGTGGAACATCTCACCCAGAGAGGTTATGAAGTCTCCATCCTTGAAGATATAGAAAACTCAGCTAGACAGGGCCCTGGGCAATCTGATCTAACTTTGAAGCTATCCTGCCTTGAGCAGGAGGTTGAGCTAGCTGACCTTGAGACTATTTTTAACAAAATTCTGTCATTCTGTGAAATTCTGGCAGTTCCAGAGATGATAGTACCTACGAGAATCTGGAAATTTTTCACATGACTGCTTCTTGTTCAGACTTGGCSTGTGTGTGTGCGTGTCTTCCAAGCATTGGAAGTTCTTACACATTTGTCTGCCATACTGGAGAAACCTTCAATGAAGCCTTGTTCTCCATGTAGGTAGTTGTATTCTGTGATACAGTTATTTCTGCCCCGAACCTTTGAGAAGTTATAAAGACAGCACTATGATGCAGGTTTCCCAATATTTTAACAACTCATGCTCTTTTTCTAAACCTTCTCCGGTATATTATTGTTTTCCCCAGCTGGTGTCAGAACTGGACAAAAATATACCTTTAAAACAGAACTGGACCACTTTCTTAAGACTACCAAAGAAGAGCCATAACATTTCCCTTTTTCTTAGCCAACCCTTAATTATGCATTCAAGGATTGCATTAAACAGTTGGATCATCACACTGTGAAGGGAGTGCTTGGCTGAATTAATCTCTCAAAAGTCTCTTCTACAGTCCCTCCCAAATCTTTTTTACCATTATGGCTATTCGGGAGAGGAGCTGTTATGTAGGCAGAATTTTCTTCCCGTTTATATGTTTTCCACGTGGCTAGTGTAAGCTTATAATTTCTTTTTGCCCAGTTTATAACAAAAAAGAAGGAAAAATATCTAGATAACTTTTGATTCTTTTTCACAAATCTATCAGCAAGATTTTTTTTTTCTTTTCTCTGTCAGTGATCTGAAAGTATGCAAGAAACCTCAGTACACGTATAAACGCCCAGCGGAGACTTCTCATTTACAGTGGAGGTCTGCTAGCCAGCTTTTAAGCAACTGTAGATGTGACATACTGCTACCTTTTGGTATTGTCTGAGTCAGTTAATGATGATGTTGCACAAAATCATGTTAAATAGCTTCTAGAACTCTGCTTTTGGATTTCTTCCAGAAATTAAACTAACACCCCCCCCACCCCCCCCAAGCCTCTTCATTTAGAAAGATCAGTTTTCCATAAACCTGTGTTGATAAAGATCGCTAATAAAGATGTGCTATTCCATTATTTTTAGACAGGCTCTTCAATGCTGATGAGCTGATGATCCTGTCGGTAAAAGCTGTCATTTTCTTTCAGAGGCAAACTTCAGAGGAATAGAGCACTCCACACTTCTTTGAGGATGTTGGCATGAGTCAGAACAGGGAGAGATTTCTAAACTTCAGTGGAAAAAGTAGCCACAGCCTCTTTTTCTGTCCTGTCCTAACATTTTCCCCTCTTTCCCAGCTTAGCTCTAGGGCATCCTCTACAATCAAGGAACAATTTTTGGAGGGCTATGGCAAGAATTCTGATATTTGCAGGAAATGCAGTATTTGGCAGTAAATTCAGTATTCAGCAGCATTCATTCAGTATAAACTGAAATGATACGTAATTTCTAACAAATTAGAATTTTAAGTGGACATGCATTTTAAGAAGAAATACAAAGCCATCTTTGGAAGACATGTGCTTGTGTTAAAAACAAGGCTCTCCTTTCTTCATGATTTAATCTGTATGAGTAGCTAAATGAAAAATTGAGCATTTTTAAAAATCAAGCTCACTATTTTTTCACTCTTTAAAAGTTTATTATCAACTTTCCAGCACTTCCACCAGTTTCTTTGTGATCACTCCTCCCATATTTAATGAAATAAGAAAGATTTATTACCTTGGTAATTAGTTTCAATGAGAAAAATATGTGCAAACTTAAACATGTGCAAGAAAATTATAACCGTAAGTGTAGAAAGGTCAGATTACTGCAAAACTAATTTTGCTAATAGTTTGAAGGATAAGGATGGGAAGATGAGTTTACCTTTTCCTTTTCTAAGTCTCATTGCAATAAAAGCTGCTCAAGTTGTTATAATGTCACTTGTTCTTGGATTTTTCTGGAGTTCGAAAGTTGAGACCTTTTGACTGTGGTATGAGATGTACCCTTAGAAGGAATAAGTATGCTGGTTGCAGTCTCTCTCTGGTTGGTCCTGCTGCATGCTAATACGTATGCGCCTCCCCTGCTTTGCCATATGTCTGTATGGGGGTGGGGCAGGGAACTATTCCTTTTTCTTTCCTCTGACAGTAAGGGGACTTCAGCTCTGAAGGGATGTGTTGGCAAGAGGATACAGGAATGCTACATCTAACTGSTGCTACAGCAATGAGTGCAATGCTATACGGCACCTCTGGGGAGGATGGGATTTTCCTTAAAAAGGCATTTCTGTCCTTTAGATTTCATGGCCTTCATACACAAAGGCAGCAGTATCACCCTAATTCTACAATAATTGAGAGTTTTAATGACAAATCTATAGAAGATCAAGGGAAATGACTCAGATGATCTCTGTCCAAGTGTAGAGATTTTTAAAGTCTTTTAGCTGTGTGGGAGTGCCTGTGATGTTTAGCTTGTGCTTTTTGCTTTTTACAAGCAGCTTGAGTACCTTATGCAGAATCCTAGAATATCTAGGGTGCCTCTATCTGCATCTATCTGTGCACGTCTAAAGAAACTTTAGCTGATTCTTTGCAAGCATAAATATGTTATAAAGTGCTGGCATACAGCATCTCCCTCAGCTTTTCATACCTTTAAACATTGCAGTTTCTCCACCTATTTCTCGGCATTACCTTTTTTTTTACCAGAGTTGCAGTTCTCCTCCAAGTTCCTCTCTGAAGTCTGATTTCTCTTCAACCCTGCATGATGGCATCTCGGGCTCAGCCTTTGCTCTGAGTACTTAGTATCCGAAGTGATTTCTATGCATTTCTTGAATATCTCCTGCTCCCATCTGTTTGTGTCCCTGTTTCAGCATTTGTATGATTCTATCAAGTAAAAGTACAAGCTGAATATTTCCTAATGATTTCCACAGTAGCCTTCTCTGACCCAGTAAAACAACTTTTACTGAAAACAGTGGGAATACTGGGTCTGCTGATAACTGTGGGATATTGAGATAGTTTTGCTTCTCTTGTGGGTGAATTGTGTGTGGATGTGCTATTTAACTGAGGGGGGTGAAAAAAACCCAAAACCTCTTATACTGGATCAGGGAAGTATTGCTTGAGTTGTATCTTTTCCTCCACAAGTCTAAATCAGGATCATTCCACCATCATCTCTTTCCACTGAATTCTGTAAGAGTAGTGTCAGCTGAGCGCAGTCCACATGGAAATACCATTTTACTAGGTGGCACTCTGTTTCTCAGCTTGCTTTTCTTTTTTTTTTTTTAAAGTCTAAGTTTAAAAGTTAGATTTATTCCTGGTTGAGAGGTGGCATACTTTGTTAGGGGCAAGGAGGGCGGGGTCAGGGAGTAAAGACCCTCTGGATGACAGAGAGATCCCCTTTGCCTATGGAYTGGTGTGTGGTTTGCTCAATAGGACCACCTTTTTAGTAATCTACTGAAGAGAATGGTCRATGTGATTCATCCAGAGCAAACTGTCTTGCACTAATTTCATTTTCCTCTGTAACAAGGTACCACAACTTGCAGATAGAAGCAGCAAGGTAGTTCTGTATTTTTACTATAGGGTGTCAGGCAAAATTTTGCATCCTGTTTGTTTGTGAGCAAGCAAGAGAAACATGATCTGGCTGAATAAAACTCCTATAAGGTACTTTGAAGAACATGTTCAAAATGRTAGGATGAGCTGCGTGGGGTTCTCCAGGGCTCTGCTCTACACTCAGTTCTGATCAGTGCTTTGAAATAACATTGGTGTTGGAAGGGACCRTATGTGGATGCACGCATGCAAGAAAGGGGGGTGGGGGGTGAGTGGGAAGGCAGAACAGGGAAGGACCCCTCAGTATGTTGGAAGAAAGGCACCTTATTAAAACTGAATTGCAGCCCACCTTTTCACTTCAGCAAGGCTAAGAATAGGGAGCTACAGCTGATCAGCCAATTATTCCCATCTAGCCAGCAGCTCCATGTGAAAAAATAGAAGGCAGGGAGTATAGCGGTTTACAAGAGAAATATAAGACAACCACATTGTATGAAAACATGTGAATATCCTGGGGTATATTAAGGAAAACATATCTAGCAAGACGTACAAAAGAATTATTTAATCATTCAGGCAGCAGTGAAGCTTGAAGCAGAGTAGTGTCAAGTTTTGGGTGCTCCATTTCAAGAAAAATGTGGATCAAATGAATAACCAGCAAGAGGAAAGCAGTGACAACAATCAGAGATCTTAAAAAAAGCCTATTCAGGAAAGCTGAAGGAATTCGAGTTCTTCAGTTTTAGGAAGAGAAGACTGTCCTCTCAGATAAATAAAGGGTGTTGCAAAAAGTCATGGGATATTCTCCCAATTTTAGGTTATCAATAAATCATGGATGCAAATTGTGGCAAGGAACTTCCAGGCTGAACATTAGAAAAATCCTTCTAATACTAAGGGGAGTGAAGCACTGACATGTTTTTCATAGGAAGCCTTCGTCATTTTAGGAACAGCTATGTCTGATTGGTTGTGAGGAAATAGGATTGTCTAGATGGTTTGTGGAGGTCCCCTCCAGTCCTGTGGACATGACTCTTCAAAGACGTTTGGTTTGTTTTCAGCTTTATAACAATGAAGAAAGGTGTAGGCTACTTGATCTAAAATCAGAACCATCCTCTAAACACTTTGAGCTGATCCTAGAGTACTATGCCTCCATTAGCTTATAATGTTGGAATTAAGGGCAGTGGTAATAAAGCATGTGTTTCACTGAGATGCCAGGAGGAATGTGTGGAGAATTCACTAGCTGAATTTCAATCTTTGCTTAAAGGGAAAAAAAAAAATTAAAAAAAATCAGTATTTCTGTTACAATATACAGACTAAAAGGCATTGTAAGTGAATTCTTCAGCATCCTCTTTCAAGTAGRAAATAAGTTTATTCTGAGATAGTGCATTTCCCACTTTAGCTGCTGTCTGTTYTAGCAGAGTTGGAGCTATGACTGAGAGATGTGGTCTGACAATTGCTAGGGCTGCAATACACTCTAATTCAAGCATCTTTCAGTATCATTAAAATATGAACATCTCCTCTAACTATTCAAATTTTGTCAACTTGCACAATGATTTCTCTGTAAGGTAAAAATAAAATATAGCCTGTTGTACCAGCTGTTGAGGGAARCACAAGCATTTAGATAAAAGCATACATGGGGGGGCATCTGGAAGCCTTTTTGTAAGCTATGAAAAGGACCTGAATATTAGTGGTAGATGTTAAGCAGACTGTCAACATTTYAGTAGAGGTAAGGGAAGCCTTTGGAAGTAATGTTTTAAAGTGTTGCCATTCTTTCCTGGAACACTGATGTCACTTGTCTGGATGTGCTTTGTAACTTATTTAAGAAATAAAGAATCCTTTTTACTAAAATTGGAGATCTGACTTATTTTCCGGCAATCATTCATATTCTCTGAGGATGTGGGAATCCCTGCAGAGGAATAAACTACCAAATCAAGTAAAAATCAGCTTTGGGAGGAGGACTTGGTGATGGAATAGCAGTGCTGCAGGCCTGATCCTGCACTGTTAAAGGAAACTAGTTTTCTCATTGGGGATACTAGGGTTCTCTTAGGTTGCATCCACCACTGTGGTATCTGTGATCTTCTGTTTTTCCCCCACAATGGTCATTGTCATACATATATTTTTTAATAYAGGATTTCATTATATGTTGCTGATAGCTTCTGTAGCTTCTGCCATGAAAGACAGGTGAAACAGCAGGGGAAATTGCTCTGAAAATAGAGTGCACAGTTGTTTGCTTCCTAGATGAAGGTATCTATCTAAACACCATTATGATCCTCCCTCTGCATTCAATTGCACTCTAGGATACCCAGGTCGCTTCGGCAACGGTGACAAACTTTAAAAATCTGCTCTGAGACTGTGTCTTTTCCTGCCAGACATGAAAACACTGCATCACTCGTGATCTCTCAGCGAGACTGAGCTGAGGATGCTCAGCAGGGGTTACCTGTGTCTCAGCAGGTTCTCAAGTGYGTGGACCTCTTGCAAACGTGGGGCAAATGGCCTTTGCTCCTCCTTTGTTTCCTGTGACCACAGCACTCTTATTCAAGAAAAAGGGACAATACCCCACAGAAGAAGGCCTTTTTGTGGTTAAAGCACTGCACTGATGATCTGGGCCCTTGTCTGAATCTACTGTAGSTCCTATGAGACTTTAATTAAATCCCTTACTCTTTGGTATTTAATCTTTTTTTTCTCTGTTGTAACATTCTAAATGTTGCTGGAGTTTATAAAAAGATTGTGGAGTTAACACTGGTAAAAAGTTACGAATTAGTTTAGCGGTGCTCCCTAAACGTGTAAAGAGTTGTGACAGAGAACCTGCAGGCTTGGCCTTGTTGACAAAATGAACAGCTTTTGGCAATGGCAAAGAAAAATCTACTGAATATACAGTAAGTCAGTTGCCTGCCTGGTTATGTTTGGGGGAATGACTAATAAGGGACAGAAAACTAGTTTACAGGTATGCATTGGCTGTAGGCTACAGCCAACTGGTCTGAAACACATTTCAGACAGACATCTGCTATGAGTGAGATGTTCAAAAGGCGGCTACATTTCAAATAAAAATATTTGTAGCAATAACTTCAGTTCTAGCACAGTTAACTTGCCCTCCTACTTTTGGATGCTAATTAGCGGGAGACAAATAATGCCTGAAAAATAACATCTGTTTAATGACAAATAAAATGCAGGTCAATATATGGGTGCTTCAGAAKGATGCCTCCTTCCTCCGCCCTGCCCCAGCAATCTGATGTATGAAAGAAAGCACTGCTATAACAAATTTTTAACTGAACACATACAGGGCCAAGCAGACTTGTATGTCTCCATCCAGCACATGGTGCTCATGCTGTCTGCTCTGCCCGTACCATTCCCGTGAGACTGAAAAGTGTGCCTCTATCACTGTTGCACAGATGTTTTTTGACTCTTGGGGGGAAAAGATATTCTAGGATGCACATGGCAGTTCAGCAGCACAACACTGTAATGGCTGATGCATATATATATATATATATATATGTGTGTGAAATCATTTCATGATATACTTTGAAAAGGAAGCAGGTCTGGAGAAAGTTCAGCTTAGCTGAACTTCATTTAAACTCAATGAACAGAAATATTCAGAGAAGTTGGCTGTCAAACAGGCTTCTTGCGCTACTGAGGCATATTTACTGGATCAACATTAAAGTTTCTGGCAGTGACACTTCAGTCTCCCTGGGGGATTCACTTCAGTGACTCTGTGTGTGTGTCTATGAGATAATTGTGCCTTCTTTCTTAGCAAGAGAAAGGTGAGATTGAATGAATTTACCCAATTAATCTTCTTGGCTTACTCTCTCCCCTAGATAGTTTGCACTAAATCATTTGTTCTTCTAGGTCTTCACAACAATTTGTAGACTCTCCTTTTGGTAAGGCCATGGTGAATTTGAAAGTGATAGTCAGTCAGTTCTTGTTACAAATAAGAGCAGTTGTATGACGTGGATCTGGGCCACCGAACCACTCTTACACAGATTGCAGAGTATGTGTGGGATACCTGAAACCTACCAAGTCTTTCCTGAAAAAAGAAAAAGAACTTCCCTTGGCTTCTGTTGGTGTCAGTATCTTAAACTGGTTCACCCRTCTAAGGCTGAATGATTTAGAATGATCACAATCTAGTGCTGAAGGCAGAGATACRGCAATAAAGCAATCCCAGTCTAAGCTGAAGGTAGAACCTCTTCTACTGAGATGCCTTCCTCTAATAAAACAAAGTTTTTTAAAAAAATGGTACAAAATAAGATATTAGGACAAAAAAAAGATCAACCTTACTTATTTTTCTTGTAGTTGAGTATGCAGATCTGTCCTCCTCACTTCATTGACAAGCGCTCAGGTAGAGGCTATTAGGTAAAATAAGGACAGAGAAATAACAGTGACAGGTAAAGTGAATGGTGTTTGGAGATGGATTTAATTATCCTGTGTATAATAACTTCCATTAAGTGCTATCCTTTTTGTTGGCTTGTTAAGAAATAAGCGAGACCTAAAGTGCCCTGTTCTATATCATCATAATTTTAGCCATCTGTTAGGGAGGAGATAATGAAATTTTGGATCTTTCAGATTAGCGTTTTATGCCTGAGGCCCCACATGTCATGGGAACAAAAAGCACAATGTGTTCATGGCTGCCATTTTGAAGCAAAATCCCCTTACCARGGAAGGAAGTATGGGGGGTGGAGTGGACTAGATGACCTTCAAAGGTCCCTTCCAACCCAAACTATTCTATGATTCTATGAAATTGAATCCTAATCCAAGCCTCATGATGATCAGAACCTGGATCTGGCTGAGGTTTGACATCTTGCCACTTACAGCATTGACTATCAGCTTGCCCAAATCTACTCCCACTTATTGTTGTCCCTACAACCCATCTTGCTGCCTTTGGTTGTTCAGGCACAACTGTTTGCAGTRAGTCTGGCTGCATTGTCTTTGAACTGGTGCGGTTGAGCAGCCCCACAAAACATACATAGATACATTATTTTAATTCCCTCTCTGCATCACGACATGAACCATCCAAACAGTATTTGTCACCACCTTGGTTGCCTCAGTGCTACAGTGTAGGGCAACGGGAATGGGAAAGGAGGTTAGATTTTGAGTTAGTAGTGCTGAGCCACCGCGCTCGCAGCAAAGACTGTAAGACTTGAGCTTTGCTTTGCATCTGTAGTTGCAGCAGTTGGATGGAAAACAAATGTCGTCTTTGTGAAACGAAGAAACTGGTGTAGGTTCAAGCTGAACCAACCTGAATAGAAAATCTTTGACTAGAGCCCTGCAGGCAGTTTCTGAGATACTCTGACAGGCTTAGGAAGGGAAGGACTTTCCTGGGACGGTTGAATCATGAAGACCCTGCCCTTTTCTCCAGTCAGCAGGGACTATTTAGCTAATTGCAAATGTCTTGGAGGGMTGTAAGAGACAGATGATTACAAGCATAGATCAGGCCTGTAAAAGTTATATGAATGCTTCCTAGAAAACCTTGAAACAAACCAGTTGGTCTACTGGTAACCAGTGCCAAACGTGCTGCTACTGACTCTCTTGTTGCAAAGAGCTGGCAGGAAGATTATGAGTTTGCCTTAACGCTTTTCTGACCGTTGAGCCAACAGTGTTAAACAACAATACAATGACTACCTGTAAATGCTACTTTGGAACAAACACAGATTGAATTTATTCATCTCATGAAAGTACTTGCTCTCATACTACAAGAACTACTTTTTAACACAGCAAGTATTACTGTGAAAATTTGATAGTCTAAATCTCTGCATTGCTAYTGTGTATGAATTGTTAAAATAACTAATTCATGATTTAGTGGGGTTTGTACTTTTTAATGTACTAAAAAAAAGCATGTGTGTTTATGTAAGCAGACATGAGTGCATGTACATACACTTATGTGTGTGTGTATATATATTTATAGACAAATATCTTTGTGGTATTCTGTGGATATTAAATATGGGGTTGGGTCTTTCTGGTTTTACAACCAGAAATGCATACACACCCTGATTCTTTTCCTCCTAACATTGTGTTGTTATGACCATTAGTCTGATCCTATTTCTGTACTCTCCAGTCTGGACTTGATGCACAAAATCCAGAAAATGATCTTAAACATCTTTAAGAATCAAATCGGACTTCAAACTCTGAGTTTGCAGGGAAGGTAATGTTTCTGCTTTCAATATGGAGGCCTCCTTTGGTCTGGTGGCAAGTCTAGATTACAGCTGCAGAGACCTAAGCTGAATCTATACTTGCTAACCCAACTCAGCCCAACAGAGATGCTTAAACTGATTCTAGAAGTGTTACCTCCAAACTGCTAAGTTCTGCTAAGATGGCAACTGCATCTGCACTACTGAATTGTCTTCCTCTGTCTTCACTAAGCTGTGTGGTTTTGTTAGGTCAAGGATACTACCTGGGGAGCATTTGCCTCAGCTTTCTCTGAGAGCAGTGACATCCGTTGGCTTCCCTGTAATTTTCTGGAGAAGGGGGTCAGAGGTGGGTGAAGATGAACTTTTGAGTGAGAAGGACTGAAAGGGATTTCCTTTGTTTTCATTTATATTGCTCGTGTTTATACAGATGACATCACCTTCTCTTGAAATCCAAGGAGAACATTAGTGTGACTTTTGTATGTGTATAAAGGTTTTCATCTCTCTCCAAACTTTAATCCAGTACTGATCTTCTGGTGTAATGGGAATATGAGGCTTGCAGGCAATCGGAGCTGGTATCCTTGCTCTATAGAGCACTAGCTGGTCACCAAAAGTTCAAGTCCAAGTCCTGAATGAGAGGGAGTGGCTTTCTAACCAGCTTTTGCATGAGCAAAGAACCACAATCGTTTTTGTCTCTCGCAAACAGTGAATTGCAGTTAGAGCTTCCCCTTGCCCCTTGGCAGAGGCAGTTACTCCAACTTTCCTCAGAGTGAGTTTGCAAGTTTCAAAGTGAAAGCAAGTGTTAATTAGAATGCTATCACTATTTAATTTTTTTTTTTTAATTCATGAGGGCTGCCTCTGCTGGGAATATATTGCTGTTTGTGTATAGACAACTAGATAAGTGTCCTTTCTGGCTTCTATTTGAAAATTATACAATGGGCAAAGAGAACAAATTCAACAACGAATCAAAAAAATACCTCTTCTCTACCAAGAGATGGGGTTAAGGAAAAGAAGAATCTGGTATTTTTCATCCTAAGCCTCTCATTAGAAGAGGTGKATTAGTTTGAGTTAGGAAGGTGGTGGTGTGCATCAGCTCTGTCCTGCCCATCCTGCATGGATATCTGAGCTGCTTGTCAATCACAGCTGGAACTGCTGCAGCTCACAGCTCCAGAGGTTAAGCAAAACAAAATCAGTGATGGCTTTGTCTGGCAACGTGGGGCTGTAAAGGCTTGGTGGCTCATGACTGAGCAGCTCATATGTCTGTGCAGCATGGGCAGAGAGCTGATGTGGTAACCTTGTTAATTTTCCCAAATTGTTAYCTTCCCTGTTGGTTGTAACCCAAAGCATACAGAGGAGTTGTGCACATATTCTACCGAAGGAAAAGTCCAGTGATATGAACTGCTGTTGCAAAATATTTTGGGGAAAAGATAACAGTGGGTATGAATCAACTAATGAAAGCACTAATATCGGAGAAGCATCAGAGTGGGCCTATCTGAAGTTACTTGAATTTGTCATTTAAACAAGCTTTTGAGACAGCTCTAATTTGCTTTGACTGAGTCAAAATTACTGTGGAGAATATTGAGTAGAATATTTCATCTCGACTCATTATTAAATTTAGTATTTTTAATATATTTTAATATATTTCTCTGTTCTGTTTCAGAATAAATGATTGTGAGCTCTTTGAATTTAGGATAACAAAATGCTAAGGTAATAATCTTTTGATACCCTGGCCATTTGAAGCCTAGGTCAGGTCATATCAATATTTCAGAAAGTATTTTCATCCTTTATTTCAGCAATGCAACTTGGTTTTTTTTGGTCTTGATTTACAGGAATGGAAATGGATTTATATGGTGCCCTAAATTAACATTAAAATAAAAGTTAATTTCAGTGGATCTAAGATTCATCCTTAACTACTTCGAAAAGTGCAGATAGGGCAGCTAGGTAGTGTTCATTGGAAGGTCCAGTTACAGTGGAGTATCTGCTTTATTTTTCTCTTACTCTAATTTATATTATTAACAATAAATATTCACTGTGCAACTAGATGGAAAAGAGTAATTTATTAAAAAAAATAAAATAAGCAGTTGCAAGAAAGAGTTCTGCAAGTATTACATGTATATTACAGGATAAACACAACTAATTACTCCTGAGTAAGGGTTCTCACAGCAGAGTGAATTATAATATCGAAGCTGGAAGATAGCTCCAGCTCATGGCTGAGCTACCGTGATCTGTGTCCAAGAAAGGAGGACAGAGATCTACTTAGGTATATGAAAATTAACCTGCAAAAAATAAGTAAGTATAAACAATTATCGTCAGGAATTAAATATATGTCATTAAGAGGAGTTCTTCTGTTAATTAAAGTTATCTTGTTATACATCAATCTTCCTTAGGGAAAGCCAACTTTATGAATTGGAGGATATATTCTAGAAATGTGGGATGGGTCAAATGGTACTTTTCATGTCTGCTCTCTGACTTTCTGCTCGAAATTTTGCAAGACAGGCTAATGTGCTAGTCTCACACATTTTCTCTGCAGGTATTATTTTAAGGTTGCATTGCTTATAATGCCCAGATGACATAATTTTCTGTAGTTCTCTCCCTCTTTAAACCCTTTGCATCAGTAGCTGGAAAGAGAAAATTTCTGTTAGTTCTTGGTAACCACTCTTAAAGCTGACAGTTTGGAAATGGACATTTTGGAAAATTTTAGCCCAGTTTCTCTTGCATGTTCTTGGCAGAAGTAGCACAGTTTTCCTCAGTTCCAGTTGAGGAACTGGATGTTAGTAAGCCAATGGTGCTGTTGAGAGAGCTCTGCTAAAGTAATTTTTATGCCCACCAAAGGTCTGAACAATGCTGGTAGGAAAAGGGCCTTTTATCGATTCTCTTGCACCTTTCCCATCACAAAAGACAGCTTAGGGTCTCAAAGAATAAAACATGATTATCCAAAGTCCATTAAATTATTGCATCTCCTTTTGTTTTGGAGAATACATTTTTTTTTAGACATAKGTGTTTAACCCCTAGGCCTTGCTTAAAATTTGCAGTGTACATTTCTTCAACTAAGGAGCTACGTGTACCTGACCATTCTTCATATGGGAAAAAAATGAGGTGGTATGGAGATGTTGCTCTGAAGCAAATACAAGGGATTAAGAGAAGCCCTGTAGATTGAGATATGTCCAACACAGGCATATGTAATGCAGACTGGAATGTAATCCAGCGATGTGTTCTTAATTAACATCTAATCCCAAATTAAATCTGCAATAGTGCCCATGTTAATTGCTACCCACCAGTGTAACAACAGTAAGGCTGCTTGTGTCCTGTGCTCYGCAAACACGTTGCGGACTTGGATTTCATTGTTTGGCCTTTTCCATCTGACCTCCATGCGAGTAGTTACAAACTGTTACAAGCCAAAGCAATAAATTCTGTCCCACAGCTGTTGTTTCTCAGGCTAAAACTCTGAGGCACTCAGYTGTACCAAAACATTTATCTCAGAAATTATTACTTGTGTATTATAGGATAAACACAAGGTAGATTTTATAAGGGGATGTAATTGCTCCTTCATGACTGAAACTATGTTTGCGTGCTTAATGCTAAGTCACAGATGGAAGTGCATATTTGGTCATGCACCTGGATATCATTAAAAATACTAAAGTTTAAARTCCTGTCCTCAGAGACATATTGGCAATGTATAGTAATGAAACATACCAGCCCACAGGCAGGCACTAAAGCTTGTCTTGGATATATAATGCAAAGAATAGCAGTTGCTATGGAAAAAAACATGAGTTTAAGACACCRTTTCACTTACGCTAATGATCATTTATCAGAAATGAGACCTGTGGTAATATTCCTATTTCACACTGGTAGCATTTAGGGACAGTAGACTTTAAGGGACTTTGTTATGAAGTATGTGCATTTTTTACGATCCATGTCCAGAAAGATTTATAATCCACATAAACAAGGTAGCCAAAGGTTGGTAGAAAAATCTTACTGTTCACATTTTACAGGTAAAGGAAACAAAACTCCAATTAGGAAATCTACCCACGACTATAAAAGATGTCTGTAACATAGCTTAGGGTTGAATGTGGATACCTGATATGTCAGTTAGATAACTGATACAGGTAAAAGTAGAAATTATCTAACTTGAATAAAAAGGTTGTGAAGATTTAAAGTGATGCAGCAGCAGCTACCTTCTCGTTCATTAAATCAAAATAGCAACAGTTAGATGTGATTGCCTTCTTGGGACATCTTTGACTGTGCTGTGGCAGTGCAAAGGCAATGCCAGTGCCAGCTCAAAGTGATGTTTGGGGCTGTGAATGGCTGCCTTTCCTTTATGGCTTTGTCCTCCAACTGGTAGTTGCCTTTCCAAAGACATCGTTGAGGAAAATGCTTAGTAAGCGAAGGAGAAGCGGGGAGGTGAGAACTGCATTTGAATTCACAAGTGCTGTGTTGCACATTTTTAGCTGCTTCAGTTTTCTCCCTGTTTACAGTTAGTTTTTAGTACTTTGAATTTCAGGCAATGTTTAACTCTCTCATATGTGGTTGCACAGAAAAAGACCAGGAGTCTGAGTATCATCTCCTTTTAAATTAATACAACTACTTGGGCTTTTTTCTGGTTTGCCTTTCCCCACAGGGCTCTCCTTGCCATACTTGTCTTGAGTGCTGCTCCCACTGTCAATGGACGTAGCTTTACTGCAGGTGCTATCACTAGGGGAGGTGGAATTGCGTGGCTGGCAAATATGAGCCAGGTCCTGAGGTCCCTCTTTTGTCTGGTTTAGTTGCTGAGAGAAGGGAGGGGAAAATAGCTGAGAGGGATCTATATCAAAAAGTAATAGTGAAACATGGAAAAATARTTACTTGGTATAAATGCGTATTTGTATTTTATTATCTGTTCTTGTAGCAGATACACACTACCTTCCACAAGTTCTGCTTCAGCCAGAGGAAAGGAAAATAAACCTGCTTTAAAATTCCCACAAAATATAAAGCAACTAAAGCAACATTTTTGGTGACACTTCCAGATTAATTCTATTTTCCAATTGTGTCTGGAGGAAARTGTCTTACACAAGCTAAAAATTTATCCGTTTTAAAAAAACTTATTAATTTATAAATCTACCTTATGGTAGATTTAAAAAGAAGACCTTTTGCTAAAGTTGGTGTATAAGCTAGGTTTTCTAATTTTTGGTCTTGGGTAACTGTCATCCCAGTCATCAAGGTTTTCTTGACAAGATTTCATCATCACTTGAGAAATAAGACGTGCACTCTGAGATCTCTTTCCAGCTGAGAGCAGACTTTGTGTCCTGTTTAGTAGCTGGTAGTGCTGTCTGCCTACCAGCAAATTCTTTCCACTGCCCTCCTTGAGATGGAGACCAACAAACTTCAGTCACCTTGCAGTTATCCTTGTAATGTATCCGTGGGAATGTCTTGCTCCTGAGGGCCAGATAAGTGCCGCAGCACCTGGTACACTTGGTGTCTCCAGCCCAAAGAACCTAAGGCGTTTCTTCATTCTTTCACTTTCATGAAAGACCTAGTGCTTGTGCACTTAGTATGAACACAGGCATACAAAAGCAGATTTGAACACAAAGAACAGCAAATAACAAAACAGTTTAGTGTAAGGTGAATTAGCTCTTTTTTTTTTTTTTTTTCATTCTCCCACAAATGTGAAGAGTGGAAATATGTAGAGTGTTTGTCCAAGGTGGCATATGGGTGGAATTTCACTGGGAAGAGAGGGAGAACTGTGAAAGGGTTATAATTGTTATGGTGTTGACAACTCTTTCCCTAGTTTCATGATTACTAGTGTTTTCCTGAAGGCCTGAGGTCCTAGAAATAAGAGGAAAATATATTCAAATCTTAAATTTCATAAAGAAAAAAAATATTTCTAGCTCCCATGGATACAGATTATATCTAGGCCATTTTATGATTTTAACTTCAAAATTCAAAAACCTGGAGACAAACAGAAAAGATGTAGCTATTTATTTTAAGCCAAGTGTGTGACGCTTGGGTTTGGTAGTACCATTTTTGTGTGAGGATAKGCCATCACAGGCACACAGCCTCTGTGCCATAGGGAGCAGGACAGATCATCAGCATAACCTTTTTATGTTGGGCTTGAGTTAAACTCTGCCTCCATTTTGGATGTCTTGCCTCTTCTCACTGCCTTCAGCAGCAGTCAGAACATGCTACCATAAGCAGATCATGCTGATAAGTTCCAAGTCAAATGAATTAGTTCATCAGTATTATGGATACAGTGCAGTAGCTCTTTTAAATAATTCTTGGTAAAGTAAGTACCTGAGCTGCTTTGAGGATCAGGAAACCAATGCAGAAAGAGCTCAGCATGCCAAGGAACTATAAAGTTAGCCTTATATTCATGCAAACCAGCAGAGAAAGCTTTGAAGGGAAAAGCAAATACCTAAATGATATAAAATGTCAACCTACTTCATGGTAAGTTGCTCAAGATGACTCACTTAGAGCCCTTAGGGGGAAGGGGAAAGTGGAATCCTCTACTCAGTTTATGGTGCATAAACAGTCCAACTGATTTTTATTATTTTGTTTTCCTCTCACACTGGAGGTCATATTGGTGAACTACACGTGTTTCCTTATTTAGGCTTCTTTTCTTCATTAGTTTGCTGCCTGGAGCCTAAGATGCTTCTAGTTGAGAAAACAATCTGTGCAAATTTAAAAAAAAACCACTCACACGCACACACCCCCCCCTCAAAAAATCAACATGACAATGACAAAAAAAGCTAGTTAAAATGACTAACATCCAGGCTGGGATTTGTTGAATTTGTGTGTTGCTTCATAGGCAGTGCAATTGTGGTGATGAGATGGCTGAGAGACAGCATATAAACCAGATCCCTAATGTCATCTTAATATTGCTTAGGCGCATCTGAGAGAAGTAAACCTAGGGAATGAGCAAATTGCTTTCCAAGAGGTCAGAATGACTTCTATCAGCCTGAAGTTGTTTAATAGTGTAGCCCATTATTTCTCATTTCAACGGCTGCACAAGCTTCAGGCTCGATGCAGCAAGCTGGGAAGGGAGTACCCTAAGTTTCAAGGAAAATCTCAAAGACATAGTTTACTAGCAAAAGCGGAGAGAGGAATCTCCTCTTTCTCTTTTCTACTGTTACTGCCATAGTTTCAGGCTTTGTAGAAATGTGTTTTGTTTTTTCAAGCAAGGGACTTTCCCCACAGGACTAATCCACTGTACTTCAGCAAAAGAAGTGAACGAAATTCTGAACTCCTGGAGACCAAAAGGAGAGACCCCATTCTCTTCCAGGGGTACAAGATTTTACTCAAAAGTCTGAGCTGGCCCATGCTGGGCAGGAGCTGGGAGACATGGGAGCTGAATGCACTCTCTGCCTTCTGAAAACMGAGCAGAAAAGTGGCATATTTTACTTCCATTTCAATCCTGATCAGATAATTTAGATGTCTCACTTCCCTTCTAAACACTGTTTCAAAGAACTTTGCTGGTTCCCAAGCCAAACCATCTCTGATTACGCATTGGAAAAGTAGGATCTCAGCTCCTGGGAACTTGTGGAAGGTAATGAATGAAATGGGGGTACAGAATTTCTCACTAGTAGATGTGGTGTTAGAACTGCAATTCTTATTACTTTTACTTGTCTCGCGCGCTGTTTTTGTGCTACTGACTTACCTTTTGAGACTACACAGGAAAGAGGGCCATGAAAGGAGATGTGGGGCAAAGATGCAAGCCTTAGAATTTGAGTTGTCCATGCAGTCACAGTGACTAGAAATAAAATGGAAATGAAAAGGGAAAGCTGATGATCTGTTGTTATAGCTAATTGGCCTCACATGCAACTAGAACATCTGCTATGCATCTCCTTCATAACAGTTTTCATTTGATTACTCCTCCCTCTATCTGCCAGTATGTCAGGTCGGAGAGGAACGATGGCTCTCTGCACCATTTGTTACTGTGAATCTAGACTAGTGTGCTTGGGTCTGTGAATAAAGTTATAGGGAGTCCTGGAAAAGAGACGTGGGTTCTGGAAGGACTTGTTAGTCTGGAAGAAAAAATAAATGTGGATAGTTTAGCTATACAGCAGCCAAATATCTCAGCAGCCTGAAAAGAGAGAGCAATTTAAGGTGATCTAAAACAATTGTGAAGTAATGGAATCACACGGGCATTTTGGATATACGCTGTAGAAGTACAAAACCCAGATTTATTGTGTTGGTAAGCAGTCTTCCCATGACAGGAGAATGAAGATTCACATACTTGGTTTTAATTGGCAAATACTCGATCTGGAACTGTTCTGAAGTGGGGAAAGCGAACATTACTGAGACGTGCTCAGGGAAAGAGACAACACAGGGGCTGAGATCATGATGTGAGCAAAATTTACACACTGAATCCAAACATTCTGCTTATTGTCAGACATTGTCTTTCACAGGAGACGTCTGAGAGCTTGCAGAGGTTGTCATTGGTTGACCCCAAACACGCATCAGGCATTTGGAGAAGCAGATGTGGCCCAGCCTGAACAATTGAATGCCTTTCTCCCATCAAAGCCCAACTAAAATTTAAAAATGAGAAGTGGTAACCCCTGTCTAGAGAGTCATTGCAGAGCCTCACCTGGTAGGCTTCCTCTGGGAAGAAGGAGACTCCTGACAAAATACAACAGAGGCTCTTTTAAAATGATACCAGAAGGATACAAGGGAGTTTTTAAGAAGGACTTGCTTCTAAAGTACTGCCCTAGGAAATGAGCAGGCTTCCAAAGCGTAGTTCTCCCACTCAGAAATTAAAAGCCATATCTGCCCCTTCCTGTGAGTGTTTCCCAAACATCTGTATTTGGATGCACTTGTAGTCCTTCCTATGAATGAAATTTTCCTAAAAACAAGATTCATGAAACCAAGAAGAGAGAACATGRTCATACATTCTAGTTGGTGTCTACAGCACTCACTTTGATAAAGGGAAAATGTTTCTAAAATCACTACTGTTGTTTTTAACTTAATCATAGCTTCAGTGTAAAACATAGAAAATKTTCTAGTGCTGGAAGCAAGAAACATTCACCCAGGTACAGTAAAAAGAAAAGAATAAGCTGAGCTTAATTCTTTCTCACAAACATAGTTGCTTTCTCTTAGCTCTGGTGGCTGGCAGGCAAGGTGATGGATGGYGCCTGCCTGGAACTCCAGCTGCACCCTTACCATCAGCGGGTGTAGAGTGATCATTTTGGTGTTCACAGGTTAGCTGTGAAAACTAAGGTCCAGATTAGCATGAGATCACAGCAGAAGTCACTGGGAAAACCTAAGTGTAACACCCTGGCTCCCAAACTCTGCTCAGATCAAGCACAATGGCTCATATATGTGTGTATGTTGAAAATAGACAGCTGTATAAATATCCTTCACCCCTCAAATGTCTCTTGTACCTCAGAGCTCTTATGGTGCCACCAGATAAATAGTTTAAATGCATTCTTTTTCCTTTGAACATCTGATGGGAAGATARTAACCCTGAGCTGGCTAAGGCAATAAATTTACATATCCAAATAAACTGCTTTATCTTGTTGTCATAATAGTTGTTCTTTCTGTAGTCTTACACATCTGTTATTCCCTGTAGAAAAAAGGGAGGCTATTTAGGCAGTTAGTATTAACATCTTTCTTATTTGCCAGATGAAAAGTTAAGTGAGAAATTAAGAAATGAGGAAGGACGCGAGTAGGAATGGAATGAAGAATTTGTGTTAAATTTTTCTTCTGCCATGGAGATTTTGGACTTTTCCATAAATCTTGGAGCTTTAAAGAATGCTGTAAACAGTGGACACAATGTTAATTAACTAGATGTGCCCACCCAAAGCAAGAAACTAATCACAAACCCCTCGGTTGATATGATGCTGAATCAGGAAGATGTCTAAGACTTGTTAGCAAATTCTTTGGGATCATATTTATCAAAATTAAAGAGCTGGCAAAATTCTCCATGCTGCAGGACCATTTCCCTGCTAGTCAAGAGCTGAATCCATAATATGGTCAGGAGACTTCATACAGTTAATTTTCTGCAGTTGGCCTGACTTCTCCTCTGCTYCCCTCTTCCATCTATGTAGAGCAGACTAAGCAGCAAGCCTTCTGTCTTATGCTCCTGGAGGCTAGCTGAGCTGCCTTTCGTGCCCTTGGGACTTGTGCTGACCATCCACAGCCAACCTAGAATCCCTCTTGCAGCCCATAATTGAATTACTTTCAGATGGGTTTGCTGGTTTTCCAGTGGACAAAGGGACTAAGTTATTTCCATTTAAGTTGACAGTGTCTCTATTACGGTAAAAATGGAAATCTGGTTTTGCGTCAACTGAGGGTAGTGGCTTTGTGCATGAGTTTATGAATTTTATCAAGACTAGGGTGACTGAGATTAAAAATAGGGGTCAAGCCAAATACTCAATATTAACCTTTTAAGATCATGTAACTATGGCTATTAAATACTCATTAATGCATAGCTGCATTGCTGCATTAAGATACAGTAGCTACTTATTTGTTCTTAGTACCAGCTGCCAAAATCACAAAGTCTTTAATAGGGCTCCTGGATGGACCCTCAGCAGTCACAAATGAAAATGTCATAAGGTTATTTTAACCAGAAAGGTTGTAAGTGTGGCTGTTCGCTGTACTGTGCTGATTCGTGTGCTCGATTTCCTCTGAAGAGAGAAGTCATTGAGCAGCTTCTGTGCTCAGCGAGAGCCAGCTGAAGTGTGAAGGTAAATTCCTGCCTCTCTTCATTTGCCTGCTTTCCTCCTTGTGTGATAACTAGTTGTTAAATAAGGGAAGCTTCAAATATCCTATCACAAGGAGGTTGTAGCGAGGTGGGTGTTGGTCTCTTCTCCCAAATAACTAGTGATATGACAAGAGGAAATGGCCTCAAGTTGCACCAGGGTAGGTTTAGATTGGATATTAGGAAAAATTTCTTCACCGAAAGCATCGGAGCAGGCTGCCCAGGGATGTGGTGGAGTCACCAACACTGGAGGCGTTCAAAAAACGTGTGGATGTGGCACTTTGGGACATGGTTTAGTGGGCATGGTGGCGTTGGGTTGATGGTTGGACTCGATGATCTTAAAGGTCTTTTCCAACCTTAATGATTCTATGATCACGTTACAAGTGCTGCAGTTGAAAATGCTGTGATGGGCAAACTTGACAASATGATGAGAGGTTAGTATTACTTAGGGATAAGCAAGGAAGATGACTGAGGTTGAAYTAGTCAAACTTGAAATAGTATTGAATGAATGAATGAATAGTATTAAGCCTAGAGGGCAAAAGAGAGCTGCTCCTAATGGAAGTCAGTGGAGTGAAATTCTACCACACTGAGCAGAGATACAGGACTGAAAATGGAGGTTAACAGAGAGCACAAAGCAACTGTGAAATATAATTGCAGTTAATCAGACCAAAGTGAGTTTAATTAGATTAGCTATCTACTCAGTTGAGTATTCACTTGAACATAAGGCCTACTATTGGAAATTATTGACTAAAACTTTACATAGTAGCTTGGACTTTTGTTGTCGTCGTTTTGTTAAGGGGAAGAGGGAGAGGAAAGTTGAATGCATCCATGAAAACAGTATGAAGGCACAATCCTTAAGTTGACAGTCATTGAGAACAACTGGGCTGAGGAAGGCAGGTGAATAGATCCTTACAGATTGAAGTTTTGTAAGGGGATAATGTTCTGAAGTCTGATTAAGGGGTAGAGGGGGGGGTGTTTTAAAATAAAGAGCAAGAAGTGTAGGAATTAGAATCATGGCAGTAAAAGACATTAATATCTGTCTTTGGATTTGCAGTGATTTGAAAGTCACTTGTATGGTGAATACTTTTGTATTTGCTTCACTGCTATAGTGGGACACAAAAGAAGAGTTTCATCACACCTGTGAAATGTCAGAATTAGGTGTCTGCTTCAAAACCAGTGTGGTGGTTGGAAGCTCAGAAAAACTTTCCGAGCCCTGCACTTAATGTCTTGGTGCAATCGTAACAACAACTTTAAGGCCTCCCAAGCCTTGAATTGTAGTGACAGTCCCTTGTGGGTTGCTAGACAAAGTGGTTCTGACTGCTGGAGTGAGTGCCACTGTGCTAGGATAGCTGAGGTTCTTGCTGATTTTCCCAATTGCAAGTGGAAGTGAGGACTGTCTAAAAAAAACCATGTATTTTTTTAAAAAAGCTAACTATCTTTCTCCAGTGTTTTCAAACAAGCAGGCAAGTGTTCAGCCATCTCCAGGAAAGCAGGGCTCCATCACACGTAACGGTTACTTGGGAAGACAAATGCYRTCACTCCGAAYGTCCCCCCCTTCCTTCTTCTTCCCCCAGCTTTATATGCTGAGCATGACACCATATGGTCTGGAATATCCCTTTGGTCATTTGGGGTCAGCTGTCCCAGCTGTGTCCCCTCCCAATTTCTTGTGCCCCCCCAGCCCACTCGCTGGTGGGGTGGGGTGAGAGGCAGAAAAGGCCTTGACTSTGTGTAAGCACTGCTCAGCAATAATGAAAACATCCCTGTATTATTAACACTGTTTTCAGCACAAATCCAAACCACAGTCCCATACCAGCTACTGTGGAGGAAATTAACTCTATCCCAGCCAAAACCAGCACAATAAGTATCTCATCGGTTGTCTTTACGTGCTTGAACTTCACCCAAATTGCCACTGTTTCTGAGCTACAGCTTTAATTAGGGTTTGCTGAGAAACATACTGTCTTATTTAGTGCTCATAAACATGAGCTGCTTAAAATAAATAAATAGATGAGGGAAGCTATACTCAATCTCTGTAGCATGAAACTGCTTTTGTGGTCATGCCACAATCTGACAGGGTCAACTGGCAAATGAATAAAATAATGGATCTTGGAGCCTTTGCCAGCACTACTTAACATATTTTTTTCTGTGAAGGGAAATGGTCATGACCCCTCATCCACAGGAAATGTGTTAACACTTGCAGTATACAGTAACCATCACCTTTTACTGTGTAATATTTAAGGAGAAGTAATACTGGAAAGAATTTTTGTCCACAGAAAGGTGGGGGTTTGGAAGAAATGGCTGTTGCTTTGAGGCAAATCTCTGGTCAAAGGAAGAAACAAGTTGAGTGATACTTGTGTCAGGGTTCCTCTGGGGCTCCAGCTCTTAAAAATTCAGCTGTTGACAACAACAGACGTGTTACTTTGCTCATATTGGGGAACCTTAAAATTACTAGAACAGTTGGTAGATTGAGTAAAAAAATGCTAATGACCTTAATCAGAAGATTATCTGAGATGATAGGTTAAAATGGATAAAATTCTGAGGGCAGTTAGAGCAAAAATGAAAACTGCAGCGAGTGCCAGAGATGCTCAGTACAAATGGTGAAGGTGTATGTGGGGAGGAAACGATGTGCTCTGTTAGAGCTGGCAAGGAGTTTGCTTTGGGAAATGATGAGTTGCAGTGATGGTGTTGGTTCCAAGTAACTGACAGGGTCAACTTGCAAATAGAAGGCAAAAACAAATGAYTTGGACTGAGTGAAGGAAATATTTGTTGTCAAGTGTCAGATTAGACAGCTGTTTAAATTATGTTGACCTCCGCACTTTATTTCTTCAGATACCATACCTTCAGGACTGAGCAGATTTGGTATTACAGGCAGCTCTGAGGAGCCTTTGTCCTTCCTAAATCTGAAAGGACTGCATGTCTAGTATGTGTATCACACTACTTTGTGGGAAACAACCTCATTAATCACAGGACTGCCAAAACCAGGGTCACAAGCAGGGCACCTGGGTGATTGATCCAATATGAGCGGGGACTAACACAATTCCTACCCTACAGAGCTCAAGAATAGAGATGAGTGAGGTATTGTACAAGGAGAGATAGGACCTGCAGGCTAAAGTAGCAGTAAATTCCACTTTTGTTCCATGTACTTGAGATGGGGAGTGGAGCTAGACTATATCCCACTTAAATAATTTGCGAGGTTATGAGTGCAAGGTAGGGAGGAAAAAAAAAGGACTCTCTTTCTTGAAACTGGTTTTAGAAGGCAGGCCATGAATGGAAAGACTATGAGACTGGGAATTGTGTGTGTGTGTGTGTTGGGGGATGGGTGGGTTGTTCCTTGTTTGGTTGGAGTTTTTTGTTGTTTGTGGGTTTTTTTCCCTGGATTTTTTTTTCTTTTTTTGGATTTGCCATACCAGATCACTTGTTCGAAGCATGAGGTGGAACCAGTTTATAACAGATTTGTTAAATGAATCCAAAATTTCTTCCTACCCAGGATTGCTGAAGGATGCTTGTTACGCAATACTTGTAACTATAGTTCAAGAGTCTGCATGTGGGAGTTCTGACTAAGACCTATGCTTTCTTGACTCAGGCTTTTCTTGCAGTGAGTAATTTAAAAACTGCTCTTGTGCATCTCTTTCTTTTCTGGAGTTGTGTTTAAAGTTCCAGTAAATAACATGGAAATCACATGGACATGTACTAGAAAAACACATTTGTTTACGTACAAAGCTAGATTGTGTATGTGTGTGTTAAGATTTACTACAAGGATATTTCTTTGCTTTCTCTTGTGAAGAGTGGAGGAAAGAGAAACACATCAGGGAAACTGATTTCAGACTTGGAACAAAGCATGTTCTAAAGTTCTTGGTTAAAAAGCAAAAGTCCTCTGTTAATTTTCTGTTCGGACACAAAACATATTAGAACATTTCTTTCCAGAAAGATGGAATTGGCTTAATTTATTGACTCTGAATTCATTGGGAGAGAGGGGAAATGAGTTAAGACTGTATTTTACCTGAAAGAAAGGTACTTGTCTGGCTTTGCATACTTTGTAAATATTTATAAACTGATGCATTTGAAAGACTTGCATGAGGAAGGAGAGGAATAAAAGAATCAACACTTGCACTCCCTCAGCCTATAGGCTCTTTGAAAGAGGGTTCATTAGTTGACAAAACCTGTTCACACGACCTTGTGTTGTCATGATAGACTGTCCCTTCAGCAGCTAAACACAATGTGACTGTAATGCAAAGTACACAATTGGTGGTTTGATTTGCAGACAGGTCAGATAACTATTGTTTGCCAATAGTTTAGTGTTGCTGTTTAGCTATTCTCTGACACATTGTGCAAAAGGCAGGATTTTCTGCTGAAAACGTAAGGTAAGGCCTATTTGTGTCCTGCTTGTTACAGCACAGTTTGCTCATCAGTTCAGCCACTAAGGAATATGCACCTTGAGTTGTTCACTGAAGAGCGCGCTCGCTCCTGTATCAACAACCAAAGCATCTTCACGCTCTGTCACAACAGTGGCTCCCACTCAAAGGCAGGGCTTGCTCTCCTGCTGTGTGCCATGTGGGGTCAGAGAGCACGCATACAACACTGCTCCTGGAGAGAAGAGGGACCTCTGGTCACGGTCCACCTGCATTGACTGGGTTCTCCCAAGCTTGCATGAGCTCAGTTTCCCAGGGACACTGTCTCAATCTCCCTCTTTCATGCTGTTCATATAACTTTTAGGGGGCAAAGGAAACTGCAATGAGGAGACAGCACTTCTTTAAAAAATCCACTGGACTCTGACATTACTGTTGGGAGTATTAGCACGTGGCACCTCCATCTGTTAAAACAATAAATTTGTCACTTATCTGCTTTTCTACACAAATTTCCTCCTCTTAGGAACAGGAGAAAAGGCACCATCTACTACACTGATCGGTTAAGATTAGTTGTGCTAGTAAACTCAGTCATTCAGCATTCATTCAAGGAAGGTAGAAATATGGACTAAGTAGGATGAAACTCTACAGCCACTAGTATGTAGGGAGCTGGACTAGAGCTACTGGTCCATTTGGTCAACAATCAACAAGATGCTGCTGAAGTGATGGTCTATCAGTGTTTGTAGACCAAGGCCATGTTCTGGAAACTTATTTGTGATGGCAGTCACAAATAAAGTCAACAGGGCTACTTGTGAGAGGATGATGCTCTTCACGTGAAAGAGGGTTTCACAGTGAGATTCTTTTGCCAAGTAATCCAAACTCCATTAAGTGCAATTTTCATTTAAATGAATAATAGATTAGAGCTGAATGATCCTGGGGGAGTACTCTACAGAAATCTGAAGAAACTATGCTGAATCACTGATGTCTAAGCAAGTGTCTCACTTGGGCAGACAGAGTAAACAGGCTCTTACAATGCCCCTTCTTCTTTGTTTAGATCCTTTTGCAGTCAACCCTGGATTTAAGTTGATGTAACCTGGGGGGACACAGTTTGGCCCTGACTTATTTTCATATATAAAATAAAAATCCATATGACATACTGCTTAAAGTAGCCTGTGTACCAGGTTGACCACTAGATAGTGTGGGTCTTTTAGCCACCTCCTCTCAACTTATGATCTTTAGTTTCATGACTTGTGTTTGAAAATGTTATTTGACCTGACCAATTTATGTGACAACAAGGCAAATCATTAAAAAGGCTTTAAAAAACTGGCTTTTGGCACTACTGTGGTGGTACGTGATAGTAAAATACTCTTATACTACGGTGTATATATAAGGCAAAGCTCTGATATGGAAATTAAGCAGTGAATATATGGCTGCTTAAGTTTATCCTCCATGTTTCAAACCAATGAATTTAGTAGAGTAAATAACTGGATGATAAGTAATCGAGATGGAATGATCTACAGCGGAAAAACCTGTAAATTTAAAGTTTCATTAGGGCTGCAATCAACCCTTCAGATAAGATGCTGTCTGTAGAGCGGTGGAAGCAAAAATGCGACAACTGCATGTGCTAGATCATAACCAGAACTCAAGGCTACTTCAGTTGTTTAAAGCTGAAGGTTGGAAAGTTGCCATCACTGTGTTTGTCTCCGCCTTTTAGTGAAATGGTAGAAGTAGTAGTGTTCAATACTGTGCAGAACACAATACTATAGGGACACAGAAAACCTTACTTTAAGTAGGTAGGATGACCTGACATCCAAATAGCTCGTACCCTCAAACAGCATTTACTTATCTTCTTTTTGAGGATTTGTTTTGGACTGAGAATTACTTTTAAAGGCTAAAAGGACTGTATTTTCTGACTATTGGATATAAACTGTGAGTAAAGAGTATATATCCCAGGATTACAATGTAAAAGCTTTCAACATATTGGCTGGTTGGTTCGTTTGTTTGGGTTTTTAATTTTTTTTTTTTTTTTTTTTAAGCAAATGGAGTAGAAGTCGAAGTGTACTGTGTATTTACATGGTGGTAAGCAGGCTTTTTGGTAATATCGGCAAGTTCTGGAGTTCTCACAGATCAGGCATAAAGTGCAGGATTTGGTTTACCGGGGGTTACTGTGCATCACCTTTCTACAGCTGCTTACGGACCTTCTTGTCCTGATTCCTCCTACCTTGTGGCAGGAATACAGAGTGGGAGAATTGTGGTTGTTTGGTTGACTTTATAATCTTAACTCTTTCTTGCTATCACATAACTGTCACTTGTGTAGGCTCCAACATACAATACACTCTGAAAGGCTGGAGGAAAGAGAAGGGTAGGAGAACAGCCTATAGATCCTTTGATATTAGGGCTTTCTTTGCAGTGTATGACCAATGTTATCAGCAAAACAAGCTCAGTTTATGCAAAAGAATGTGGAAAGTTCTCTGTGAAGCATTAATTCCAAGCAGCATATGAGGATGGTTGCTCTGAATGCACTGGCAATACCTGACAGGTCCAGGCACAACTAGGAGATGGGCATTATTGTTGCTGACTTGATCAGAGTAGTGGGTATATGGGCTACTCACATTACTAAYCACATGAAATATTGCCACAGGGTCTTTGTAATTTTCTTATCCATCCAGTACCTTTACAGACACATGTTCACCTGGTGGGAAGATGCAGGACCTGATTAAAATAAAGGGTTATTATTTTGTTTTAGTTCCTGGCAGGTTTTAAGTCATTGCTAATTTAAATGACCCTGATAGCTAACAGCACCATCTAGTACACTGGTTGGTCACCTTCCAGGGGGCTAGTGGCTCACATGGGCGGATCTAGAGGGTAGGTGGGAGAGCCAATTAATTCTCTCATTGTATAAGTATCCACTGATATGTTCTGAGGCTTGGAAAACTGGCTTGCAACTCAGTCTATCACGTATGTTTGCATCAAAACTATCTGGAATTCCTTTTATCAGATATGAAGATCTACTGCAAAACTTCACTTTTGTCGTTGAGCACAAGGCTTTTAAGAATATGAAGGTTTAGCTCATTGAGGTCACCTGGAAAGGATTTCAGACCATCTGCCTTAAGCTCTGAAACATAAAACCTGCTCCAGATTTAAATAGCAAATGTATTTTACTTCCATTAACTTCCCTCTAGAAACATGTATATAATGAACTCTCTTCTAGTGTATTTAAAATCTAAACAAATCTTTGCTTATTTCTATTAGGGAAGCAACTTGTTTGCTGAAAGCAAAATAGAAATCCATTTGCCATATAAATAAGAAAAAAACATCAGAAGCTTTTCACTTTGCCAACATGAAAGAGAATACATTGTCCCAATGCTTTTGCATGTGGTCCTTGGCCAAGGGGGAAATACAGCAAAAAGACAAACTGGTTTGAAAATGCTCTAACGAACAGAAAACAAAAGATTGGTATTAATGGATCTCCTTGGGTTTTTTACAGGTAATTACTTGTTTTATTTATATAAACCACTGTAATGGAAGTATTAGTATATTAGCTGAGAGCATTGGATTTGAGATGTATCACGGGAGTAATGACTGTCACGGGTGGAGTGAGAGTGCACWTCACTCGTAAGAGAGAAGCAAAAATATACTTTATTGATATAAAACAGTGAGTTAACAAAGTTCAATGGTAGATGTGACAGTGGTTTAACAAGATTTGATGGCAAGGTACACTTGATTATTTACTGCATAGAGATGCATCTAGGTGCAGCTGGATCCAATCCTAGTCCCAGACTTGGTCAACGGTTTATGTCTAAAGGATTATGTATGCACAATCAATCCTTTATATCACTTGCCTAAGATTTCAAAGTCTAGCATGCTATTAGTCACTTACCGAGGATCTGTTGCGGCACTGAATCTCTCAACCTCGAGGAGTAACCCTGAGAGGTGTCCCCGCTCAAGGAACGATCCTGGCATGCAGCCCACTGCCGTGCAGGGGAGCTCAATGGGCCCTGGGCTGTCCATTATTTACAGAGTAAGATGGTTGACTTATAGTCATATTTGCATACCAGCAAGACATTTGGGTCACTGCTCCAGACCGTCTTTGTCTACTGTGTTGCCATCTGTCCCCAAAGTCCAGCATAAGCTGGACACAGCCATCAGAACCCCACCGGTGGTTACTGCTTACGCGGGCATGGAGGGGAGCACACCGCCACAGTGGTAAATGGATCCCTAAGGTATAGTGCAAATGTTCCTGGGCTGGTAGAAGGCACATTAGCTCTGACCTTTGGTTATGGGGAGAAGTGCAGGTTTCTAGGATGCAGCCTTTTTTTTTCCTTGACTTCTCACATAGAACAGCAAATGAGGAAACTGTGCCCTTGGTGGGGTGGTGGAATATAGTCTTTAATGTGCAGGGAGGAAGTGAATAAGGTGTTATTATCACTTCACATTTGAACCTTGCACAATGAACACAGTGCTTATGGAAAACTTTGACCTTGTTGGAAGTTTGGTTTAGAAATGGCCCACTGTGCAGCAATGGACATAACTTCAGAAAAGTCTGGATCTTGCAAATAAAAATTTATTGGGCAAATAGTTGCATGCTGTAAAATTACACATGGAAAGCATTTGGTTAAGGAGTTGTCTTCCCTCTTGAAGACCATAACAAAATGAGAAGAAAACAGTTGTGCCAAGTCCCCTTGTTTTGGGATAGGCCAAGTGTAATTGCACGATTATCTTCTGGATTGGCGGTTGGGGTGTTAATCCCAGTCAATTTCTCTGCTCACTGTGAAAACTTAAAATAAAAGCTTTCTTTCCGTAGCCCCAGTTGTAAACACGTTTCTACAGTCAATACAGACAAGGAGGTTGGGCGAGGGTTCCTGTGACCATGTGCTGCCTCTGAATGTACAAGGGTACATCCATCCTACCTGGGGTAAAGCAACTTGTGGGTTATGCTAATTTTTAGTGGCCTCTTAATCACTGCTTTTAAAAGATTGATCTTATTTTAGTGAGAGTGGGTTAACAGGTAGCTCTGCCTTGCAGTTCTGTAAGTTCCTAGAAGATTCTTGCTTTCATTTGGAAAATCACAAGACCTAGAAACACTTGCTGCTTAGTGGTCAAAATAAATGCCCTGACGAAAACAAATGCGATTTCAGAACAATTGATAAATTAATGTACTAATTTCTCAGCTATTTTAGTAGTCTAAGCAAGGTGAATAAATAAATATCAGCTGAATATACTTTATTTTAACAAATTAACTGTCTGTGATCTTTTTCTAAGTGCCATTTAATATAACTAAGGAAATTAATAGCAGCAGTAAAAATAAGCCTCATCTCTTGGGAAGCATCTGGAGAGTCACCTACTCCTTGTTCCTGAGCCCTGTCTTCCTTGCTTTTCTCATACAAGCAGTTACATCAGAGTCAAGAGGGTTAATTGTGCACCTAAATCAGTGACACAGTCATTTTCAAGCCAGTTCACACATCTCCTTTTCCTCTGTTGTGCAAGTCTGAGGTTGCCTGACACCATCATTGGATCTCTGTTTCCATCACTATATGCAAATATTAAAATATGGCTAAGTTATCCAATTTTTCTAGAGGTTATACAGTGGCTATATGTTGCTAGATGGAAATAAGCCTTCTCTGACAGCTTGGTTTCTATTTTTGCTTACTCCCCTACCTTTATTTACATCCTTGTCTTGGTCTGAGCAAGGTGATCCGAAATCCCATAAGAGAAAGAGAAGTGACATGCACAAGAATAAGGGAATTTTTGTCTCCAGTACCAACCCGCTCTAGGATGGTGGATAGGCAAAGGCTGAAGTCTTCAAAGCACAGATCAAGAAGAAGAAAGGGTTCAGATCCCTGTGAAAACAAAGGGCCCAAATAGAATCGGGCTTTAGTTCACATAATAAATGTTACCGGTAACATCAGTCACATAATAAATGTTACTGAGGGTCAGGCTATACTAATTTCTTCTCATATTAACTTTCTTATGTGGGGACCCTATCTGTCTAGCTGTTGTGTCTGCTTTAAGAAAATYATTATACGATGGATTTACTAGTGACAGCAGGAGACTGAGCAAAAGGTCTCAGGAGGTATTTAGGTTCCTGTATTCACTTTGCTTTTCTACTCCTTCCCTCAGTGTGTTTGTTTATGGAACAATCAAGGCTACATGGCACTCTGAGCACCATGGAAGGGCTGGAGGTACTTTACAGTTCTGAAGGAAAAATTAATTTTTTCAGGCACAGGATCCCTCTTGAGAGGCCTGAAAGTATACTGAATGGATTTAAAGTTTTATTCTCCTCTGCTTTATGGTTTGTTTTTTGTTTGGTTTGGTTTTTGTTTTGTTTTGTTTTGTTTTGTTGCTAGTTTTCTCCAAGTAGAATGTAATAATAATAACCCTGTTAATAGGAGGATGATCTCTAGTCCATAGTCTACGTGGAAATATACCTGTACTTCTGCATTAATTTGGTCTGCTTTCATTAACTTCAAGGGTCAGTCAGCTTATTTCTTCTAATTTATGATATTTTTGTTTTTAGCATCCATCTCTTCTTGTCTTTGGGGCCCAGATCATGTAGGATTCCTATTTATACACCTCTTATTGTATAATATTTTTTTTTTTTTTTAATAAGCCTTTCCTGTAAAACATCAAGTCTCAAGTGATTGTACTAAACAATTGGGAGAGACCAGAAAGAGAGGATGTGACAAAGCAGGATCAGGGTGTATGTAGCATAGTCACCAGATGAAGGAACCTGAGTGTTCTCTTTATCCCAGCACTTGCAAAGCTGCATCTGGAGTGTTGTGGCCAGTTTTGGGCCCCACAGTATGAGGAAGACATTGACAAACTTGAGAGAGTTCTAAGGAAGGCCAATAAGTTGGTTAGGGGGCTGGAGCACATGATGATGATGATAAATTCAAAAACTAAGCTGGGCAAGGCCCTGAGCAATATGATAGAGTTACATGATCTCTAGAGGTGACTTTGAACCTGTTTTTTTTCTATAATTCTATGATTTATGCAATCCAAATAAACAGGATAACTTCTAGCAGATTTTTGTTGTCCAAAATGTTTACTGTAAATAGTGAGGTAGAAGAAATAGGTTAAAATTTTAATGGTTTTAAGTAAACTGGGAGAGACTAGGTAAAAAGTCCTCAAAGGTGAAAACCAGGGGCTTTGGCTTGATGCAGTGTAAAGGCAGAAGACAGTAGCTCTTAGAGAAGAATAGCTGTGCTTAGAGCACCCTTTTGGGGTGTTTCAGAGGGATTCAGTGGGTGGAGATGAGTGAGTGTCTTGGTCTGTAGAACAGGAGCCTTTGGGAATTACAGTCAAAGAAAGTCACTGAAATCCTAGAATTTCTGGATATCGTACTATTTCTTCTGATGCCCAAATATAAACATATTATCCTATCATTTGGCTACTGACTTTAACTGTGTAAAATATATATGTACATATATACATCACGTCTACATATATCACTAGTATGGCTGGTCATATTGCTAATGATTTAATGTGGTACAGTGTTGAACATGCCTTTTCTAGGCATGTGTTTTACTTTGTTCCTGGTTTTGGTTTGCATTTGTATACACTAAACCATGAAGAAATTCTTGTAATGAACTACAAGGCTACATTAAATTATCAGCAAACATCTTTTACTGGCAAGGTAACCAAATGAAGAAAGTAATGTCTAGCAGTGATGATAATACTGCTCATAATAATGCATAACTCACCATAAATCCAGGAATGCTAGCTATCCTATTAGCCTGCTTCAACAAATTATTGATTGGAAGCGGCCTGAAGTTTGGATTCTGACTTCTGATTCAGRGCAAGTCCTGTCTGGTGAGATGAAGCAGGCACTAGAGCAGCGTGTTCCCTCACGTTCTGGAAATGGTCCAGTTCGTATCCAAATTCCAGTGCCCAGTTCTGATGTAAACAAAGATCTTCATTACTTTTCTTAAGGGAAGCCTGTCTTGTCAGGATTTTCTTGTCAAATAATGGATCTTGGCAAAGTTAAGGCTTATTACATATGCTAGACATTTTGTTCCATCATTTTTGTCCTTGTTCTGGCAAAAGAATTGGGATATTTCTAAACCTTGGAAATCCCTTCATGTCTCAATTTTATTATACAGTCTAAAAATTAATGACTAAGGCTGCTCTTGAGGCAGCATCAGCATATGTTTCACCCGCAAGCTATCTGCAAGTTCAGAGGGGTTTTTTTTTGTTTGTTTCTTTTTCACCAGACCTTATTTATTCTGAAAACCCTGTAGCTTTCTCTGGAAGGCATCAAATCCCATTAAAAATACAAACCAAACCAAACCCTAAAACAAAAAACCACAATTGGATTTCCAAAATTTCATATCATACCCGGGTAGTGGCTTAACTACAAGCTGAAAGTCTGTGAAGTCATCATGACCTGCGTGATCACTGTCTCTTGCCTCTTAGCAGGCTGGGTTCAGGCACAGGGGATGGCAGGGGATGTGGATGCTCTGCCTTGTATCATGAGCACAGGCTCCAGAAGGCTGTGCCCTTCTCCAGCCCAGCAGCCTCTGCCCCAATATGTGTGCACACACGGACTGCTAGACCTTCAAGAATGTACTTGCACACATGTACATATACATGTGCTTAATTAGGATTTATAAGATGAACTTGATAGTGTTCATAGCACAGAGAAGAGCTTGCATGTAATTGGCCCACCTGTGGAGATGGTCCATCATGAGTACCAGGCGTGAGAGTCCCAGTATCTATAAAGCTCCACCAAATGGCTATGCAAACAATATAAATTTGTAGTTCAGAAGGAAATCTTGATGTGGGATTTTTTCAGGCTATTTAATAGGGTTTGATGAAATGCTTACATCTGGTTTTGGAGAGGTGTTCCCAAGGGCATGAAAAATGGGAGATGAAAAATGCTCTTCAGCCACACAGATCTTAGTAGAATTCTGGGAGGTGCTGTGTTTAGTGTTGGGACAAGGCAGTTTTGTTCAAAAAAATTTAAATTGATGGATGTGCTGCTCCCATGTGGAGCAATGTTGATGAGACTGGAGGATTAGAAGACTTGAAGGACTAGGAAAGGGAAGCTTTGATAAAGTGTAGGCAGTGCACAGAAAGCAGTCTGTCCCCACTTGTCAAAGCTTTTCTTATTCATATATGTCTTGTTACTTGCATATAGGAATGACAGCTGCCTAACCTGGAGCCTTTTTGCTGCAGTCAAGTTAATGTTTAGCTACATGCTCCTTAGGACTGAACCATCAATGTCTGAGAATTTTTAACTCCTGAGTTGCACATGGCTGGGTGCTGGAAAAGGACTGCTCCAGGATCTGTGTTCATCCCACTGATGTCTTGTGCAACCTCAGGGCAGGAGCTACTTTTGCTACTTGTGATGGTGTAAGGTTTGGATTAGCAAGTACTCTGCTCCGTACCACGTTCCAGCTGATAACCAGGTCAGCAGTGGACAGCATCAGATCATCTAATATGAGATGTCTCCTGAGAGAAGAATGAGTGTTTCATTAATATAAACCAGACCCGTCTTCCACTGATGACAACCAACTTCTGTCCTTGGCGGTCATCCAGCTTACAGTGATATCGGAGCTTGAAACCAGACAAATTCGCGCATCAGGTTCTGATGTTTGTGAACTGGATATTAGTCGGGCCAGAAAGTCCTGAACAGGGTGAACTGTGAGTTACAAAGCAATCCACTTCTGTTACCACTGAAGGTGTGTTGGAGTAGCTCTTACACYAGGTGTGCTCTGCAGATATCTGTTAAGTACAGGGCAATTGACTCTGAGGGCTCAACTTCCCAAGAAATGGGTACCAGGCAATGTCATGTGGTTGCTGCAAAGCAAATCCGAGTCCCTGTGGACTGTGATATCCCTTTTATAATTTCTCCTTTTCTCTATGTGTGGTAAAATGAGAAATGGTTCAGAAATATACTGAGGATTGGGGGCTGGGGAAAGAGTTTGTCCCTGCTGGGGGCTACATGGTAAGATCCTAGACTTGGGCACTGATAATAGTTGGGTGTSTGATGTGTAAGAGTGAAAAGAGACTGAGGACTGCTGCTCAGCATTTAATTCAATGAATTTTCAGCCTGTTGGTCATTCCCCATCTSCATCTGCAATTCCTGACGAGTGGTCTCTTTCCTGTAGAGAACTTGTCTGTGTTTGCTTATTTTTACTGCTCCCACTGTCCTTGTATTAAAATGTGACTAGTTTCTGTACCACGAGGGAAAAATAAGGATTACACAACTGAGGACTAAGCAGCAGTCATGGCCGAATGCTTCACCTTGACTTAATGCAAATATCCAAACAAAAAAATTCTCAGTAATAAGGAAGGAAAAAATCTTCATAGCAACAAACAGCAGACTCTGGAAACTGTGAGAGAGGATGAGGTGGCATTTCTTTTATTATCTTGGTGTGCTTTAAGGGAGAGTTTTTGAAATATGCATAAAAGGAATTAATACAGCATAGAAATAATAACAAATGCTATATAATGTTTTAATTTGTATGCAGTTTCTCACCTTCCACTCCAGGGAGCTATGTAAACACATTCCATTTAACCTCCTCACTTATGTGTGAGGTGGTTAAGTATTGCCTCTCACACACAATGAACTTATGATGCACAGCCAGACTTGAAGAAAGCAGCTTTTGCAAACCTTCTGGGTCCTGTTTCTCTGCAAAATCGGGCACCCCCGGATGCTAAGAGCCCAGCTGGCTGCTGCTTTAAGGCTGGGCAGGGTGCTGCTTCTCTGAATTGCAGAGAAGCCAGAAACAAGGTGGTAACTGGGGCAAGGTGAAAGAGATCCAACAGGAACTTTACTGTTGGCTGGCCTCCCCCCCATTTTATTGTTTTGTTTTGTTTTCTTAAAACAGACATTTTCAGTACTGCAGCTGAATTCTCTCTCTTCTTACTGGGTTGTTTTTGCAGCAAGACTATAAATCATGCCCTAGTGCTGGAATTTTCAGGGATTTTTTTTACACTTCTCATCTAGTAACATCGTTCTTCAGCTCCACAGCAAACACTGGTGTTTATAGCAGGCATTGCTGATTAGGTCCTGCTATTGGATGCTTGGGCATAATTCTCCCCAGGTTAGCATCTGTCTCGGAGAGCACCGGACCAACTATCTCAGCAGCGTATGCAGAACTGAATTTCACTATGTCAAAGACTATGGTCGGGGCAGGAGGGGGTGGCAGCTGGTGATTTTTGCAGGAGGAGCTGGGTCTGCAAACAGTATCCTCCTCCTTACCTCCTAGAGCTTTCAGTTGCTAGAAGCAACATCTAGCCTTTTCGCAATTCAGCTGGAGGCAAATGCACATCAGAGGCATCGCTGCTATGCTGCCTTAGGCAACTGCCTAGTTTGCCTGTGTCTAGAGYTGGTCTTGGTCTGATCAGTGATGAATAAGAAGGGATGCTGCAGAGCAGTTTCTCCTTCAATAGTGTGTGCTGTGAGGGTCTTTCTTCTAAGCGACAGAAATAAGGCCGCAAACTTCAACTGGACTCCAGTTGTATATTTGTGAGTAGAGACGAGGGCTGTGTGTGTCCATGAGAGGGATGRACAAACCTTCCGCTTGCTTTGAAATGTATTGCTTTCCTCCTGTATGTTGGGCTTGAGTTTTTTCATAGCAGAAGTGACGCTAAAAAGGAGGTGAGGACTGACCTAGTGGTACAGCGGGTTTATGTGGCAGTAAACACAGTATGACTCTAGCCCTAGGAGAAACATCACAAACATCAGCAGCACCAGAGAAAAATGTAAAGCAACTGGTCAACTCAATTTCTGCAGTAAGTCAGATTCTGCAGTCCTTTCCATGCTGGATAGAGATTCTCCATTGCATTGAAGAACAGCTGATAAGGAGCAAATTGATCAGTCTTTGAAGTGGTGGTGTTTAATTATTATTCCCAAAGWCTGTGTGCCTTGGCACACCATAGTTCTATGATAAGGGAGCAGACCACATTACAATTAATTTGGCTTCAGTTCACTGTATACCATAAAGAATATATCCCACTTGTTTCTTGGCTTTTGCATGTTTCTGTTGCATGGAATTGATGAGACTTTTCCAGCTTACTGTTGTAAGACTGCTGGCAAAGACTGACAATCCTCTTGTCTGGTTTCCCATTTTTTTCATTCCTTTGTTTTTCTTTGTTTCAAATCATGGTTTCACATTAAGAGGTCTTTGGCAACTATACTGGCATAAAAAGCTCATACCTGGCTGCTCATTTGCCACTGTGCATCACAGCACTGTGGTTTCCCAGAGGTCAGTGGAGCCCATTAAACCTGTAGGGCTACAGTCCAGTAAAATCAAATGTGTTGCGTGCCACCTCTTTACCCTAATCTCCTACTTTTCCAGTGCTTTTCCATCTTTGGAAAAAACTGGAATGGAGTTGGAAAAAATATCTGCAGCTTTGCCGTACAGTAACTTGTAGAAAGATGGGAAAGACTTTAAATGGGAATAAGAAATAGGGGGTATGTGTATGTGTGGTGGAACAGCTGCTGACTATTATTTTCTTTGAAACATTTTGTTACTCAAAAATTTTGCCAAAATTTTCTTGGAAAGTCCCATTTTAGTGATGCTCTTGCATAACAGTTTCTCAACCACTTCTAGCAAAAGAGAAGGAGCTGTGTGGAATGCCACATGGAGGATTCACTGATGATTCCTCCGAGTTAGTGATTTGTTCTAAAAGGTTTGTCCGCAGTGTTCCATCTTGCTTGGAAAATCATTCATTAGCACTAAAGACAGTTGAAGCTAATCACCAGATATGAGGAAAGGTAGAGAGATGATGTTTAGTGAGGAAGGGCTGTGATGGCGTATGCCAGTAACAAACTGTTCCACACCGATGAAAAGTAAAGCTTAAGCACAATTTATTATTTTAATAACAGATGAYCATAGCAAATCATCACTGAAAGTGCATCTAGAATGCTCTGGAAAAAAGCTTAATGCTATCTAGTATCTCTTCCACATTTGCAAGTACGTTTTAAAAGCAGTACATAAAAAATTATCTCTGTATTAATGGGGAAATGAAATAGAATTTCTGAATTTTGCTATGAAGCTGTCCTCTGCTTTTCCTCAAGAGACTGAAATCAATAATACTCCTTTTTATGATGCACATCTCAAAATCCCTATTGGCCACAGGTTAATTGCTGGGGCTTTTTGCTGTTGTTTGAGGAGGGGAACGATGACCTTGATTAAACTTTCCATTAAAAGTCTTGACTAAAAGTTTCCATGCATACATCTGCACCTTCACTACTGTATCATAAGAGTCACAAAATATACTAAAAGATTTTGTAAGAGTAAGGGCCAAACTTAATACACACTTGTAGCAAAATTCCCATTAATGTCTGTGATGCTGTTATGGAAGTGTTCTGAGCTCTAAACATCGAAACTATGTAGGATTGAGGTTTTTTTTAAAAAAAAAAAAAAAAAAAAGAAATATTATTAGTCCACTGTTGCAAGACAACATGACAGAGAGAAAGAAGCCTTGTCAGGGGAAAGTAACAAGTTGGTTTGAAACCTAGCATCACAACTAATGTTGGACACTATACTGCTGTCCCTGTGGGACTGCTTGTCTTACCACAGTGAACAGAATCAGGTAGATGCTACAGCTCTATCTATGGTATTGTTCATACTAATCTCATACTCTGTTGTGTGACACCTGGTCCAGTGTGATTCCTTTTCCTGGGTTAGTATGAATAAAGCAGAACATCACATCTGTGGTGGTCTCAGCTGCCAGTGAGGAATGGGTATGGGAGAGTGGTGCTCTTCAGGCTAAGGACATGGGTCTGAGGATTGTGCTGAGGGCAGGAGGACCTTGATAATAAATTCTGTCATACTCGGAACTTGCAGTGAAATTCTTCAGGATAAGTCTCCCTTTTCTGTCCATACTCCTGATAAACAGATGCGTGGAGGCACAGAGTACTAATGGAGATGAAGGAAGAGACAACTTCTCTCAGTCTTTGAAAGCCCTGGAGTCCTTTTCACCCAGCAAAGTATCCTTGTTTGTAGTACTATTATATGAAGTAGTGTTATTGTAACAGTGCATTGACCTCAATATCTATATGCTTCAGACAGTATCACTGGTTACAAAAAAGAGTCCCAAGCTTGGAAATTTTATTCTATTCATCTGCTAGAATCTTGTTTTGCCTTTTATCTCCCTTCTCAGCACCATCCAAAAACCCAAGAGAAAATAATACTACGTATGTTCATTTCTAAAAGAGAAACAAACCCAGCCTGCTTTTTGTGTACTTTACAATGTCTGAAGTCCATAAAACATTGCAAGCGTTAAGCAGCTGCAACAACCATCAGACACTGCAGCAAAGAAACCTCTATTAATGCGGTAGGATTTTTATTTTAATCTCTTGTCAAATAAGCACCAACTGTAACAACTCGAGGGGTTTTGACTGAATGTCAGCTGAGCAAAGGAAAGATGACACCTTGGGAACTTCAGTCTTCAAGAGCTGGTGAGGTGATATTTCTGGAGGGATAAGAAGGCTAAAAGGCAATGAAGCAGAAGGCTGATGTGAAGATGAAGTTGGCCTTGGCAGGATTGCTTGTCAGCATTTAACCACATAGCCCACTGGGGGAGGAAAGGGAAGAAGAAAAGAATAATAGCAGAGAGACTCAGTCAAAACCAGAACTACTAACCAGCTTATTTGTGGCTTCTGTTGTGTTGCTTGATGCTAGTACAAAAATCAAGGGGAAAAACTTATGCATTAAAGGTTACAATACAAAGAGGCTGCTTCCCTTCCTTTTCCTGCCAGCCTTGATTTTCTTGCCTGTGCTCCACTCCTTTTCTAATCTGTTCACATCCCATGCCCTCTAGTTCTGTGCTCCCTTCCTCATCCTATCTTCTGTGATACCTCTGCTGCTGTAACTCCATCCCTCCTAGCTCCCACTCTTCTTGCCTTTTGTCTGTTCTTCCATACCCCTCTTCTGATACACCGTTTCCTTTGTAGGCACCTGACCTATTCTGACAATTTAAATAGCTCAAAGGAGACTATAGCTGGAGSACAAGGAGGGGATGTCTTCCAGCAACGGCACAGAGAAAGAAAATTAGAAGCGTTTAAAATCTGACATTTCAAACAATGATGCATGATTCCCCTCACAGGACCTCCGTGATTCCCTGCCACCTTCTGCCAGTATGCAATTATGGGAGCTGGCTATAAAAACTGTAGTAATAAATATGTTTGGAAGCAGTATAAAGCACATGAAGGATGCTTCTGTCTTTCTGAACCTAGGCACAGGTATAAATGCCTGCCACAACCTTGAATACAAGAGCCTCTTGTGCGATCCCTGGTTCTGCTGGTGGGTGCTCTGTGCAGGCAAGAGTCTCGCCCTGCGCTGGCCAGGGTCTCGCCCCCTGCGTGCAGGGGCATCGCTGCTCTGGTGGCTGGCAAGATGTGGAAGGGAGAATGGAACAGGTCGAACAGTCCGAGTACTTAAATATCGTGCCTGCGAGTGTCTTGCTTGTACCTTTGCTGGTGGGTATGCTGCCCTGAGACATTTCAGGAAGGGGGAAACCAGCCCAGTTGTCAGGATACGAATCTTGGACACCCAGTTCCCTGCTTTGCTGCAGGCTGAGGCAGGTCTTTGTGACTGTGATAAGGAAAGTGCTGAAGACTTCAAACCCAATGGCGTACTAGGACTTGGGGGTATTTTCCATTAAGGTTTTGTGTGTTTGCTTTTAAGTCACTGTTGCTTTTTCAGTGAATAATGGAAAGTCTATACCCATCCCTGTTTTTTAATACTATACAGAAAATATAACTTATGCAGAGAACCATAACTTTTAATAAGCAGATCTGTCTGGTGGTGACAGATTGTTAAAGATAGTTGCAGAGAAAATGCACAGCTCTAAATCAAGTTTATTTTTCAGAACGAAACTTCAATGGCATTTAAGTGATGGGTAACAACCTCATTAAAAGATTTTTGTATAGAACCCTGTGAATATTAAATATTTATGGTTAATAGTCATGAGATGTGTGTGCAGGGGAAAAAGCAAGAGACAGTGTGTGTGTTGGTGTGGGGGAGAAAAACAGGGKTTTGTTTGTTGTTCCTCTCAAATAATTTTAACCTCATAGTATATATGTCTTATTCATTTTGTTTTCATGTTAAATGAGTCTTCATGTTGTAGCTTTTATTGCAAAAAGTGAATGGTTAAAGGAATAAGTTACAACTGAAATACATGAGAAATCTGCCCAGTCCTCCATCTGTAAATATGTGCTCTAAGTCTTTCTGAAGTTAAAAGCTAAACCAAATCTTATTTTAATGACATGGAATTTTTTTTTCTGATTTACTGAGATGATACAAAAGTCATTCTTGCTCTCTACTCCCCTCTTTCTCCTTCCAAATAACTTCTCTAAGCCAAACATTGTGTGTGTTATTAAATTATAAATACTGAAGGAGTGAAAGCCTGTGTAGGCACGTTGAGTGTCCGCCGTTTTAGCAGATGTATCAGTCCTTGAAAACATCCTAGATGAGCTTCTTTGGACTAACAGTTTCTCCTGTATTCAACTGGAACAGGCAGACCCTTGTTTAATTAAAACTCTAATTATCTGCTCGAGAAACTCCAGTAGCAGCAGAACTCATGGTGGAGACCATAGGCAGCAAGGCACAGCAGAGGCTGTGCCTGCTTCCACTTATTGGAAACTGGTAGCCACATTAAGCACCTTCTGCCTCACAGGTTGGCAGATCTCAGATGCTTCAGTGTCACTGTATGGAGAAATCCCCAAACCAGATGTGTGCCACACGTGACACCTATGCAATCTTGCTTGCTAAGAACAGGCCAGAGCCATGATTTCAATATCAAACTTGAATTCTCTCGGAGCGGGAAGAGCTGTGCACTTCTGTTTGGATTCACCTTTGTGGTAACTTGCTTAATTTGGGTCAGTGGATTGCAAGGACAAGGAATTGAATTAATCACTTGTTCCTGAAATCTTGTCTTATAGTCATACTACGGTTGACTGGGCTGAAAATGGCCCAGGGGATGAATCTGGACATTTGGTTCCAAGATGTGATGTGAAGATCCTCCATGGCATACGCCAAAGAGTGCTTGCGCAACTGAAACAGTGAGCGTGGGAAGAAGGGTGCAGTTTTATTACTGGTGGTTTTAAAGGTATCCTCAAGTTCTTTGAGTTTGTTTAAAGCTAGTAAACATGAACTACTTTCTTAGCACACATAGTGTCAGTGTACATTTAATTCACAATTGTTTCTCTTCCATCACAGTAGTTTTGATCTATCAAAATTCCTTTAGGGTTTTTTGAGCTGTTGACCATGATAGTACATTTTGCTAGTAATGTCAGACTTAAAAGTAAAATTTAAGGAAAACTTAAGGGGGCTGTGGTGTGTTGGTAACGTTCAAGCACTGCAATTCAACAAGGCTATGCCAAGAAAAAAAAAAAAAGCTTTTTAAATTTTTTTTCCAGATTTGGGAATTGAGAGAAAAGTAAATAAAAAGAAGTTAAATGACTTCTTGTTTCCCCCACCCACCCCCACACACACACTTTCCTCAAGTAAGTTGTGTTGGAAAACATTCTCAAGGATCTTTGACACTTGATAATATCTCCCAGTTTGAGAATAATGGCTTTGAATTATAGCAATTTGATCTTTACTGGTCTGTGAAGAGTACTTTATTATTTAAGATTGAAATGGTCACTTGCTGTTATCTGCTGGGCTCCTGTTTTTTCCATGAGAAGCCTTAGAGTGTTTCACTCCAGCTGKTGTGCTCCCCATGAAATTTTTAGAGGCAAACCAAAATTTTACAAGAAATAAAACCAAATCAGAATCTGATCTTTGAGGAATTTCTTGCTTTGAAAAAAGAGGAAAAAATATAAAAGAATTTTTCCAAAATGCTAAAACATCCTGTTTCAAACCACTACTTACATTAAAAATTGTTTTGAATTTTGAAAATTTAAAACAAGTGTTTTTTGAACTAATTGTCTAAAATTATATTTCCTCAGGGTAGTTGGAATTTGAGAATTTTATTTTGTCTTTTGGTTTTTTAGCAGTCCTATTGTTTAAAGTGGGTTTTAACAGTCTGAATATGTGATAACCCCAACATATAAATTGAAACTCGCTGCCTACATGTTCTATCTGATCTGGATCAATCACTTCAATGTCAAAGCATTCACATGTACTTGTGTGTGATTTATGATCTCAGAAAATAGTTGAAATAGTTACAGCTGAGAAGTCAAAGTTATAAACAGTTGAAACTTGTGTCTCACTAGCTCTTTCCACTACTCCCAGGGGCAAAGTTAGTTTTTTCCTTTTCTCCAAATACTTTGTTTCCTTGCTTGTTTAAATTAGAATGAATCCTGTCATCAACCTGACTTTGACTAGGTTTTTTGTTTGCTTTGTTTTTTTTGGTGTTGCCAAAGARTTTTGCTCAGAAACTGTCACAGTGCTGCTGGTGAGAAAAAATTATATCAATYCATAAATGTTAATGAGTATGAAATGGATTTTTTTTTTTTTTTTCTACTTAGTGTCAGGTTTTTGTATAGCATAAGCAGGTGATGAAGACAAGATGAAGTGTAGATAAGAACAGTCTCATCCAGACTGGTGCAGCCCTTGTTACTTATGCTAACTGGAAAACTAACTGTGGTCTCTTCTTCCAATGCTTTCTATTAAAATAAAATCCATCGAATAGCTATCCACAGCTATTTCCACAGGTTCAGTATTAACTTGCAAACATGCAGTCTTTATGACAGAGATTTTTCAGGCAACTATCTCCCATGTGAACAAGAAGAATGGTTATGAAATGATTTACTGTCAGATTTAGTGCTAAAGATTATTTTGTGCCTTGCACTGGGGAGTTCTTCTGCAGGGTGTGGTTATTCATATCAGCAAAAGTTAAAACAGAAACATTCTTTACCCATTACGTGTATTTCCAGTGCTTGTAGCTTCATTAACTTCTAAATTCATTCATTGTGTATGTTTCTTATTTGTATTTTCCATAAATTCAGCACTATAATAACAGAATTTCCATATTCCAAGAATTGGATATGTGATACTTGGTTTAATCTATGCTAATCTAGGTCAAACCTTGGCACCAGCCATGGGCAGATGGTCATACTATCTTGTTTAAATACACCCTCAGAGTTYGGTGAGATTATTTCAGTCTTACTTGTGACTTCCTCCATAAGCATTAATCCTAAGTATGGACTTTGGGGGACTATCTTCAAGTAAATATAGTATAGCTATAGGGAAAAATTAGATTATCTGGAGGATTGGCATGTTCTGGAAGGAATACAAAAGAATTGCCGATGTTTTTCAGTTTTCTGACATTTGACCCTGACAATGTACATCATCTGTAATTGGTAGCAAATTGTGTGTATAGCTTTCCCCAGTGCTCTGTATATTCCTTGTGCATCTTCCATATGGTAAAACATTAGATAATCTAACACCTGAAAAAAATCTCTATGATTGAAACAGTGTTATGTCACGCATTGCTGACAGTGCTCAGCATTAATAGTGTAGTTGGTAGATTTATATTGTAATAGGATTGCCCACCATGCAACAGGCAGATATAAGTTCCCATGTCCCTTGAAGGGCTACCCCTTCCACAGCACGTGCTCAGCGTCCGTCACGTGAATAGTCCCACTGAAATGCTAGGGCAGGTTTACAGCTGCAGATGAATCTGCATTTACCTGTCAGCAAGGTCCAGGGTCTGAAAGCAGAGTGATTTCATGCAGTCCAAGTGTGCAAGCAAACACAGGTAGCAAAGGTGACAAGGAAGAAGGTAGGCGTGCAACAGTGAGAAGCAAGAATGGAACATTATCCTGGAAAAGAATACTTCCCAGTACAAAAGCAAAGATTAAAGTTTTATAAGTTGATTTGATCATTTTGGCTGTATAGTGTTAGTTTATTTTTTTGTTGCAGATTATCAGTGAAGAACTTTGTAATGGGTATGGTATTTTATTATATTATAATTTTATTACATCCTGGCTATTTAGTCACATCTGTGACTGTTACTCTTTTCAGTTGCTTTTCTATTAAAAGTAATTTCTCCTTCTGAAATTACTTTTTGCTTGGGCTGTGTCACTGAGGGCCGAGCAATAGTGCACCTGAGCTGTCCTCTTTGGTGTAGACCTGTATCCATTTTGCTCATGAAGGTTCCTAGTAAATATTTTTAATAGAGAGCAACTGCAGAGCCCACAGGGGCAGAGAGGTGTCTTGCTGTGAATCTGGCTGGGGTAGGCACTCAGACACTTCTCTGCATTGTTACAAGGTGAATCACCGGCACATGCTGCCACTTGAATTGTGCAGCAGTTTGCTTCAAAAGCAATGCTAAAGATAATACGCCATACCACCCCCTTGTAATGCTTGTCCTAAGAAGGGTAGGTACTGATGCTTCTAAAGATCACTGGAACAAATTTTCTCTTCACTTCCACCCTCATAAGCAATGAGAAGAATTGGTTTCCAGGGTATAATTTACCTTCAAATAAAATTAATTTGCATGTATCTAAGCAAAAGACTGACACAGAATCCTATTGAAATAATTTATCATGCTACATGCAAATGACAGCTATGAAATCATTAATCTTTTGCTATTTCCATGAGAAACATGGAAAAGAACTTCAAAGTTGATAATGGTTGATATGCTAGAGCTGAGCCTGAGTACACAGAAATTCTCTCTACTTGTTGACCTTCTATTTTCAATCTATCCTTTAGCTTAAAATAGTGTTTTTCAGAAACTTCAGTATCAGATAAATGTAATGTGCTAATACCTGAGGCTGTTACAACTCTTTGAAAGGAGTTGCTTTCCTATCTGCTATTTGTATTGGAATCTGGTGCATTTGGGCTGGACGCATGTATGGATTTTTGTCACTATGGAATGCAAAATGAAGGACTTTGATGTGCAGACTTCAGACTCCCTTGAGAGCCTGCTTGTAAAGCTTGCAACACTGAGTCAAACTCCAGCGTAGGACTAGCCAAGGCAATGGTTCTCTGTCCTTTGGGATTTGACTGATATGCATCTAATCCTCAGAATGGGAAAATGTCCTTGTGAATAGACAGTAAATGACCTTAAAAGTAAAAAATTAAAGCAAAGCTTTATTTATCACAGTTGCTAGAGAACTATTTCTGCTCCCCCAAATAGCGCGTTGTGTGTAGCAAAGGTTGAATGTATTTGTAACCATCAGCACTAATGCGCAAGACATATATGGCTCTGGTCCGTGTCAGTTTGCTGTACTCAGCAGCAGCAGCGAAGTTCTGCAATGTTCAAATGATTTTGTTTTTAGATTTGCACTGTTGGTTTGAGTTCATGAACTTTTGTCTGTTACTTACTCGTTTCTTTCTTTGAAGGAAAATCTGATTAACAGCAAACTGTAAATGCTTTGCAGCTAAAGGGAAATCTGTGTTACATTTATAACTGGGTGCCTGATGAAAAAAGACTGGTTGGTACGTCTGTGCTAGCAATCCCTCTTACTGTGAAATTGCTTCATAGAAGCAAAAGAGTATGTTAGACTGATTCTTTTTCATGATACCATTTTGTCTGAATAAATTAAATTCTTGTAGAAAAAGCACTTTTACCACTATAGCTGCATCTCCACTTGTGCCTTTGCTGATCATGGAAATCACCTTTTGCCAGCACTGTTCCTGTCTTAGTAAGAATGATCAGAATATAAATATGTCTTTCCTTCCACTAAGCCTTACCCCCAAAATTAGGATTTCTGATATGAATTTCATGCTTTTTAAAAACAGTATTATTTTGCTTTCCTAGCATCTTTGTGTTTGTTTGCCCAGTAAGCTGGGGTGTACATTTATTCTATGCTAAGTACACAAGGAGTGCCTCTAATAGGCTCTGTCATATAAATATTTGCTATGCTCCTTTGAAGATTCAGAGATCTTGATTGAAACAATGAAGGCCTCTAACTGCAGGCCTTTTAGTGTGACCTGTAAGTTCAGAGCATTGCCTCAGTGTGGCTGCTAGCTGAGATATGCTATACATCAACCTTATCTATCTCCCACCCCGATAAAATGAGAAACCCAGGGCAACTGTGCTCCCAACTTTAGCACCTGAAGCTAGGGTTTGCCCCTCCTGGGAGAGAAGATAAAGTATCTAAAGTGCTGAAAAGTCTGTGGTTTCTTTCCATTCCCCTTTCCAAGAGGTGTCTTCTCCCTGCTCCCTTATTCACCTAGTTCCATTTACTGACTCATACTCCTGCCCTTTGCATTTCCATCCAAGCAGAATACTTTTCCCCAGGGCTGTTAGAATGAAATAAAAATTTAGTTGCAGCTTAATCTTGTTTTACTTCAGGTATGTCTGGTCATCAGGGCAGATTTGACAATCTGCAATTGAAAGTTGCTCACTCCTCCCTCATCCTGTTGGAAACTGGAGATGGTTCTTGGCCATCTCCTGTACACTTGAGTGTTTTAAAATACTTCGATATCCTCCCATGCAAGTTGCTCTGTGTCTGTGAGGCAAGGATAGACGGTTCATCTACCCTGGCAAATTTGGCAAAAATCCCCAGAAAACCTATGGAATCTACTCAGTATGGTGTGCCCTTTCAGGCTAGACCCAGGGAACATATGTGCAGTAAAGAAAATTTGAAGCAGGGCACCTCCAGGCTGACTATCTCTGGCTACCAGAATGTTCCAGTGAGGCCATCAGTGACCAGCTCAGTATACATTAGAGGAAAGCTGAGATTACTCTGGGTAAGAGGAACCTACTGTATGGAGTTTAACAATAGTGCCCTGTTAGAAAAAATGAACAGGGCTCTATCTTGAGAGATAAGCCCATCTTCATTAGGACAGTCTCTAATAAAACCAGCTGACTGAGCTGTTAGACTGTATCTATGTACAGCCACGTTTTTCCATGCCATTGTGAGATTAGTCTTGCCAACACCCAGAAGCAAGATGTGCACCTGACTGTATTGCTGATGTCTCCTGAGAAGCGAGGGCTGGTGCTATGTGCCCACGGAGCTGGCGTAGCTTGTGAGTGCCGAGGAGCAGCGAGAGCAGGGGATGCACTCAGGAGGATGAGAAGTGATGTGCAGCTTCAAATCAAAAGTCAATCTAGACCTTTATTCTGCCCACAGCAGTGGCTGATGGTGTTAACTTAGAGAAAAAAATAAGAACAGTAAATGTGTCGGTAATTCTTCCCAGCTTCAGCACTTTTAGGATTTCCTAAATGGGACTCTGTAACTTTATAAACTTACTAAATAGCTTTAAATAAATCTGTCCCCATTAACGCATCTAGTAGAGACACTGGGGAAGAATAGTTATATACCCAAGCCATGTAAATGTTTTTCACTTGAATTTATTGAAGAATTGTTTAGAGGGTTTGAGGGTTGCTTTTTATTTGCAATTCCTGCAAACAATGTTTACAGCAGAAACATTATTTTGCTAAATATTTTATTTTCCGGGTGGACAAATCTAAAACAATTCCACTTAAAGTTTATCCTTTATTATTTGTTGTCAAACAACGTGCATATTTTGTACTGAGCATTTTGACATTGAGAGGTGTCTCCCTGGGCTGGAAAGCACCCTGAAATCACACTTTAGGGGCTTAGTCTGAGATCCCTGGTCAGGCTGTTTGTCCTGTACTGCACTATGGTGCATTTTGGAAAGCGAAAAACTACTTCCACAACGCATGTGATCAGATTGGGAAGAAAAACCTGTAACGGAGAATGAGAACAGGAGGGGTAAGAACCACAGCCCATGTAGGGTTACTGGGTACATTCAGAGGGACAGAGCTTGAGGACAGCTGTAATGGAAAGCATTCCTGAGTAATCAGAAGCCTCAAGCATGTTTTAAATTATAAAAGGCTCTTGTGAAAGTGAGCAGCAGGCAAGAAGCTGCTAGAGGAGCATATATCTAAACATCTGTGCTTAAATTTTCCATTTCAAATGAGAACAAGAATTTGTGTGTTGTGTATATCTGGGTCCAAGGCTTTTTTTTCCTCCCCTATTGTTTGCAGAACAATTAACACATAATTGGTGCTAGAGGAATAAGTGAGTTGTGATGAAGTCATGTATTGTTGACCCCAGAGCAGACTGCTAACCAGAWTGTGTCCCAGTGGGCCACCGAATCACCATCTGAAGCTTCCCCTTTTGCATTCATGCTATAGAACAAAGGGCGTAAATTTGTGTGATCGGAGATGACTGGCATGAGACGTGGGTAGGCGTGCTCCCACTGCGCGTTGATGGTCTAGTAGAGCCTAGCCCAGGAAACGGTGTGGTTTCCACCCAGTGTCTCCAATGGACACTGAGTGGGAAAGCACATACCTCCATGCAGCGTATGATCTTGCAGGTTCCTGTGACAACAATAATCAGATTTAATAAATGCTGTACTGTTGTACTAGATCGATGGATATAATAGTTAAGTTTTTAAAGGGTGTTGCGGGAATAAGTAGTGGCTTGTGTCTGATGTCACCCCTGTAATATGCAGCACAGATGTGCCTGGGTGCTCTGGAGGTTTCATGGCAGTCTCTTTCAGAGAGACTGTTGGCTGAATTAGCCCATAGTACTCTTTGTGACAGTCCTTGAGTATGTATAAACTGTGCTAGGACTAGTTTCTGATATATAAAATTACCCAGAAAACTGGCCATTCTCGCTAACAGTGGACAAGAGCGCTCTTTGCCCAGGAATTTCTCCTAGGAAATTAGGAGAGTAACCAGCCCACTCTCCTGCTTCCTTCTGTTTACAAAACTACAGTTATTTCCTCATAGCCTCTAGCCAAGAAAAATATTTCACAGGACAGCTTTGCTATAAAAGTAAGTAGAAGCCGGCGTGCCTTGTAGCAGCCACTGGCATGTGGGACCAGGTTTTTAGCCTAATATGGTGATTTGCACTCTGAATTCTGTTTCTACTTACAAAGCTCAAAATGAAGATCAGAATTATCACAATTTCTGTATTTGCAGCAATTCCTGGCACGTGCATTTGTGTATACACAGGTACTCACACAAGCTTCCTATTAGAAAAGACCCTTGCGTGCTTCTGCCAAGCGCTCCAAGAGAAGCGGACAGGTTTTACAACAGCTCAGCTTGCTGAATGCGAAGGCCTTTCAAATATTTAGATGAAAGTATTTCTGCTGGAATTGCTGAGAGCTTTGAACACCTGGTCTGGAGTGCCCAGACGTGATCTGAGCTGTCTTCAGTTTCCTACATATTGTTAATGCCATGGCTGCATTTTCCTGCTATACTGGCCTTGCTGAATTCACAAAGTGGTGCTGACTCCTCTTGGTAGCCACTGCCAATTTTATAACTCTTTAGAAAGTACTGGTGTGCTGGGACTGGTTTTAACCAAACCATACTGGTTTTAACCAAAACTTTTTTTTATCCCCCTGCCCCAAATTCAAACCAACCAACGTGAACCACAACAACTCCCTGTTTCTGGTGGCGCATAGTGGTACCAGTAAACAGGACGGAGTATATTAATTAGCCTGAAAAGCAGCAGGGGAAGAAATCCAGATGGACTAGCCAGCCTCCTCTACAGCCAACTGAGTATAAACAACATTCAGAGATGAGAGAAACAAATGCAATGCCGTTGTTTATGGTCAGATTAAAAGCATGGGATAAATTCCAACTACTGGTGCAAACAGTTCAGCAGGAAGGGTGTTTCATCGCACAGTGAACCAAGAATGTACATTTGTGAGAAAGGTATGTGCTTCCCCTCGCCTCGTCCAGGACCTGAGGAGCTTTGAGGTATTTACAGCAACTGTAAGGAAATGTACAAACTTGTTTCCCTCAAAGTGGCCTTGTATTTTAATGAGTTTTACTATTTCGCCAGCTCATATTTTCAAGTATTCTGAATGTTATTTATCACTTAAGTGAACACTCAAGGTTTCTTTTAGCACGATGCAGTCCAGAGCTCTCTGTGCTGACAGGAAATATTGGTACTTGGTTATAAGTTGCACCACACAGGGAGCAGAGGAAACGACTGACCCCACCTCCCGTCTCCCCAGATTCTGACATGGCCCCAGGGCACTTCCTCTGGACAAAGAGGTATTGTAGCGCTGGTGGGACAAAACTCTTTTGTTGCTAAAATAATGTGATTGTGGCTATGGCATAGGGTCATACTGCTGTGTATTTTCTCATCCCTGTGTTATCTGTGAAGAGGAGGATGATGCTGGAGAATAGCTGGATTTCCTCAGTTGAGAATTTCCCTGCTAGAGGAGACCTTCTGGATGATACGCAGTTGAGGTACCCAGCTCCTTTGCTTCTTCCTTGCCCAGGTTCAGCACGGAGGGTAAGACCAAGTTATGCTGTGGCATGTGGCTGCTTGTGAGCTATTTATAGCCTGCAGAACTTGTCCCCAGATGTGAGGCAGTACTTGGCCAATTTAATCAACTGGTACTTTGGCCAAATTCCTTCTTTTGGCAAGCAATTTATTAAGGAGAAAAATGATTGCTCAGCAAAGCTAAATGGATTTTATTAGCATCACAATTTGCATTGGAAACAATGGAGAAGTACCAGCATGCGTTTGAATTTTGTAGCAAACTTTTTAGCTCTGGGATCAGAGTATTAGGGATCAATATGTGTCCAAACTCTGCTCCTAAGAAAATGTGTTTGCATCTCAACTTTCATAGATGAACTTGTTTCTATATGGGAAGGCCTAGAAACTTCTCCAAATTACATGGGGACCTAATTAATCATTTGGGCAGTTCCATCCATATAATTAGGCGTGCTCAAAATTGCTTGAGCTGGAGACTTTCCCAGAACAATCCTCTCATCTGTGCTAACAAAATGTTCTCTTAATTTGGACAGACCCTTACTTAACTTGGTCAAAGGTCAACTGTATGAGCATGGGGAACTTAAGCAGAGACTTTCTGGGAAATTTGGTGAAAAAACAAATGGCAGCCTCTTAATGAAATTATAGAGTTCATTAAGTGTTATTGGTGCATTTAAAATGAAACTGGCAGGTGTCCCATGTTCTTTGATAGCCATGATCTGTGCCATGATCTATACCATCACCACAGAGTGGTCTCTTGGAGCTATTTTTTACATCACTATGTCGACTTCTTGTGATGGTATTTGAAAAACTGTTTGCCAGCTGTCTTCTGGTTTGGAGGGTGATGAAAACCTTGATCATCTCTCCCCTCTCAGACAAGAGGTATCACTTGGGAAGCACTGTTTAAACAAGGGGATTCAATGTCTGGTTCAGAGATCAGAAGTAAACAGGAGAGCCAGCGGAGGCCAAGGTCTCCCAGCACCCAGATTGTTGCCTCTCTGGCAGACCAAATTTCCTCTCAGTCTGCTTTCAGCATTGACTTAAAGAACAAAAATAGTCACCATTGGTCCTTTCCCTCATATGACGGGGCTTTTAAATACTGCATTGCCATTGTATGATTCTCTAGTTTCCTCCGTGCTATTGAATTCTATTTTCCGTTACAAAGTTGGGACTAGATTGTTTACTTTCAGAAATCCAGCCCCAGAGGAAACAATTATAGTTTTCCTCTTCTTGGCCATTTGTCTTGCTGATAATTTGTTGTGTTGCAGACACGATTTATTTTTAGTTAATTCTGAGCTGCAGCATGTGGCTTTGTTGCCCTAACACTGTTTTGCCTGTTTCACAGTCATTTACCAAAATGTTTTCACTTAGTCACCTTACTTACAGTCAACATCCATCTGAAGAAGCTTGCCACCCATTCCACTTCTGTCACACTTGGGAATATACAGAAAGTCTTAGGTTTCTCACTGAGGGTGGAAATTGCACTCTTCCGCTGAGTCTGAAATTATTATTATTTTTTTATGTCCAACATATTTAATCTCAGACTGCTTGAAATTCTTAAGGTAATACTTACATAAATTAAAAGAAAAAAAAAAAAACAACCAAAACCAACACAAACCAAACCAATAAACAGTAGACCCCAAAGTATATTATCTTCTTGCCCTTTTCAGAATATTAGAATGTTTCAGTTGGAAGGGACCTACAACAATCATCTAGTCCAACTGCCTGACCACTTCAGGGCTGACCAAAAGTTAAAGCATGTTATTAAGGGCATTGTCCAAATGCCTCTTAAACACTGACAGCCTTGAGGCATTGACCACCTCTCTAGGAAGCCTGTTCCAGTGTTTGATCACCCTCTCGGTAAAGAAATGCTTCCTAATGTCCAATCTGAACCTCCCCTGATGCAGCTTTGAGCTATTCCCATGCATCCTATCACTGGATCTCAGGGAGAAGAGATCAGCACCTCCCTCTCCACTTCTCGTCCTCAGGAAGCTGTAGAGAGCCATGAGGTCACCCCTCAGCCTCCTTTTCTCCAAACTAGACAAACCCAAAGTCCTTAGCTGCTCCTCATAGGACACACCTTCCAGCCCTGTCACCAGCTTTGTTGCCTTCCTCTGGACACATTCAAGTATCCTGAAAATTATTAGGTAACTACTCTGTTCATGACTTAAATACCTGTGATAGGGCAAATTCTGTGGCTCAAGTAAAACAATCACAATCTTCTACTAATACTGGATTGCTTGAAAACTTCAGTTATTTGGTRCTTCTAAATAATCACACTGTTTTACTAAGATCAGCAGTGGGCTCCATTAACTTCAAATTAGTGTTATTCTGCCAATACACCACTCTAAAAGTTGATGTTTAACAGCCTCAGAGTGGTGTCCTATCTGGCCACTGGTGGTCAAGCAAGATTCTGCCTACCTTTACAATTAACTCCCAGATCACAGTATTGTTGTTACATGACAAGAATATCTGTTTTTCTAGATCTGAGAGAGCTGGTCCTGGGGTAAGGTGTGCCTGTGTCTGATGGCTATAGRCACTGTACACTCTGCAGAGGTTCAGCCTGGTCTCTCAGTTCCTCAGAGTGCTCCAAACAGTAGGCTGTAATGGAAAAAAGGGTCAAGGATGTCAGCTTTTCCAACTGCAGGCACATGGAGGGATAGAGTGGTGTTCACAGCTGCCTTTGGGGACAGGGCATAGATCCTTTAGGTGTGGTACAAGAAATTAAGCCCCACAAGGGGTGTACACGTTCTGGATACACGTCAGGTTGGGGTCAGTTCTGGTCATGCACAACACCACTGTTGTCAGTGCCTGAGAACACAAGGATGTGGTTTGGGTACAGCAGTGCCTTGTACAAAGATGACTGATATATGCATGGGTAAGCTATCTTTGGTACTTCCAAGTGAGAGGGACTCCCTTCCTGGGCAAGGGAGCTTCCTGAGAAAGGGATGTGCTGACCCCAGGAGAACACTGTGCTAACATGAATTTACTGTAGGGTGTAGACAGGAAAGTGTCTTCAGGTGTCTTGGCCTAAGGCTGCATTGCATCATACAGGCATATCCTTGAGATCATTTTGGGCTGTGCAAGTTTGGTTGAATTCTGTCTATGTCCTGGTTTTAAAGGTTTTTGTGTGTGTGTGTGGGTTTTTTTTTTTAATAATAATAAAAAAACACCAACAAAAGTGGCTCTCAACATCTAAAATGATTCACTGAGTGAAGATTTAAGGTAAGATCTCCCACTCATTAACTTGAGGTTCTGAGATTTCCTGGATGGTGACTACCAAACTGTGGACTGAAASTCCACAGATAGAAAGGGACCAAATTAAAAACAAGTATCATGTAGAAAGCCCACAAAAGAAAGAAAAATAATCAAATGTACTAGCAACACACAAGATGGCACTGCATATAGTTTAGAGAGAGAAATTAAAAAAGAAAGGAAAAATATTGATCAGAGATTGGATGTCTGATAAGGTGCTATTTCTTTTGATGTGAAACACCAGAAAGAGGAAACATTTTATTGTTAATGCATGCCTTAGTGAGACAGGATATCACCCATGGAAAACTGGGAAAGCAGTGTCAAAGAGTGGTGACAGGAAACACAAAATCAGCAAATTGTTTTCAAGGTCCACTAGTCTTGGGGTGGGTTGCTTTTAAAAATCCGGAGCCATTGAAGGACAATAGGCATGTCAGCCAAGCAGCAGTTCTCATATCCTTCTGCAGAGATCCTTATGCAGAGAACTTTCCCCTTGTTGTCTTCAGGGATGCAGGTTCCCATAGCAAAGGAGAAAAAGCACTAGCAGGACCCGAGGAACAGATCCACTCTTTTAACATGCCRGTTCAAAAAGGGAAAGTTGAGCTGCCATTCTGCAAATGGAAATACTGACAGGAATCATGGTAATGCTATACAGCAGAATATTCAAATTCCCCTGGTTTTTAAGCTTGCTAAAGGATGATAACTTGGGCAACTAGAAACCATTGCTTTCTTTTTCTCCCAGGCTTGCACTTAGCAATCATCCTACTGGGCATTTCTGGGCCACATGTGACATATAAAGGGTCTGACTCTGAGCTTACTGTTAGTGGTCTGAATCAAGAAGGACACTACTGAAGCCAGTATTGCACTAGGCAGAGTCATTTAAAATGTGTGTGAAAAAGATGAGTGACATTATCTTTTGGGGATCTGCTGAAAATATTGCTCAATTTGCTCCAATCAATAATGATGATGCTATTTTGAGTAATAGAAATGAAATTCTAATGACTTTGTGTCCAAGGATTCTCAGCAAAATACATAGGAAGCCATCGAAAATAACTTCTACGTGTTTCTAAACCACACAAGAGAGGAAAGCTTTAAGGTTGTGTTATAGACCTTCAACAATATTTAAGAGGAATTCTTAAAACGATTCCAAAGCCAAAAGACACGTTGATTATTTAACTTGATCTTGTATATAAATAGACCACAAATTTCCAAACAGTGCTTTCTCAACACTTACATTTTATGAATCCTTTCTGTAACCGAGTTCCATTTATTGAGGAGGGGTATTTTTTCAAAGCTATGTTGAAAAACATATATAGGAGAAGAAATTGGCTATATTTTTGATTCAATTTTTATTTTAAGTTTGTGATTCATCTCTATGTAACTAACATGACTGTATCCTATGTGACTTAGGATAAGGGGGGCGGGGAGCGCCTTCTGGGAATTCCTCATATACCAATGAACAGATGGGATATAAACAATTTTGTTTTTATAACCTATAAAGACATCATCCACTGTAACTGTGATATGATATAACGATTAGTTCATAGTAGATAAGGTAGCATTCCAGTAGAGAGCTCTAATGCTGTCTCAAGGCTATAAAATTACATTAAACTTTATTCGTTACTGACGGAAAAGAAGGGAAATACTTTGGTTATGATTATATCAAAGCTACTGGTCTCCCAAACAAGATAGGAAAAATATCACTTTAGATTTTAGATTGTGCAATCTTAGATGGTTTTCATCATGAATAATATTTCAATCTCGTGTCTCGGCTTCGCAGCTGCCCAGGGAAACGTATGTACACACTTGTAGTGTGTATATTGACATAATTTAAGGAAGATAGGAGAGAAAAGGAATGGAAGCAAATCACTATAAAATAAAAATAATTCTTAGGTATTGTAGTATGTTGAGGTAACTTTGTAGGTCAAGGGAAAAAAGGAACATGAAGATCCTCACATCTGGAAGCTTAAGCAATAGAGGCTTAGAGGCTGTTTTTCCATGCAAGCAGATAAGGCTTTTGCCTCTGGTTTCATAGGGAAGAAGAACAGTTCTTAATATATATCAATGCCTCAAATCCAAGCTAAATATTGTTTCTAAGACTTAAAGGAGCTGAAGTGATGCAGACACTGCAGGATTTATATGGAATGGCATTTTGTGAATGACAATCTAACAAGTCAGAAGAATTACTTCAGTTCTCATTAGAACAAGATTTTTTGAACAGCTTCCTTTCAGAAATCTCCTTCACTTCCTTGCACTTCCACTCAAAGAAGCCGTGATGCCATCCTCTGACAGCCTCACAGATTGCACTAAACCAATTAAATCAAACAAACCCTATGGTTTGTGGAACAGACACTAAAATCCATTACTCCAAAAAACATATTGTCTTGAATCTGATTATTAGAAAGGCTTCCAACCTGAAAAGGTAACGTGTCAACAGTTATAAACAATATAGTTTGCAATATAAACAATATATGGAAAAAACCATAAGGCTATACATCCTAACAGTGACAGAAACCAAACCAATCAGTTGTACTGATTTTTAATGATTTTCAAGTCTATAAATCAATCAATAGATAAGACTTAGGCTTCCAAATGACTTGGGAATAGTTCCATAAAAAGGTTAAGCTTCTGAATTCTGTCATCAGGGTTTCCATCTTAAAAAAACCCAAATAAACAAACAAAACCCAAACCCTCTCAAATCTCTCTCAGAAGCTGTCTAACCTGGGAACTACCCAAGCATCTGTGGCTTCTTAAGGTCTGCTTTGGGACATTACCCAAGGGATAGCTCTTCTGATGGTCACAAGCAGGCAGCCCGTGCTCTATGAACCACAAATTTAATCTGTGGGGTTCAGTACACCACTCGAACCAATTAGTGATGAAAGACTAAAATATTATACTCTTTCTCCTTCCTTCTCCTCCCCCACGACGTCCAGTGTTTATTGGTCAGAGCACTTACCTAAACGTGGAGGAGAGCAGTTCTGGTTCCTCTGCAGCACGTGGGGAGGTGAACTCACATTTCTGAAGTGAAGGCTGCGCTCACTGAGCTGTAGAATGCTATTTGCCGTACTCCCATTTTAGTGCTCGGGCACTAAGTAAAGATTAACTGCATGAGAGACAGCGAATACAAGTGTCTTAGCCATTAGGACACTCAGCTGGGAGTAGAGAAGATGAGTCTTACACTGCTCCTCCAATCACTAATTTCGTATTTTAAGAAGGGTAAGGCGAAAAGCACCAATATGCATCTTTGCAGCCATAGTTTATTAACACAGCCATTGCAATTGTTTCAAGTTTCCCAGTAAATGCTATGCAGATTTCCAGCTGATGAATATGCATCTGAAGTAATTCAAAGGTCTTCATGGCTTCTCCTAGTCAATTTTTTCTACACGAATGAGTGGACTAGATGCCAACTTTTAAATACCTTCCCTGAGTTTAAGTGAGATTCAAAGCTAGAAGTAGGCAGGGAGGGTGAGACTTCTTTTTGCGTGRAAAATAATTATTCACTTCAAATATCTAGAGCCAAGTGATTATTCTTTTTCAAGTTGATCAGGAGAGGAGGAACCTCAAAATGACACTGTAGTAACTAGTAAGACAGGGTATGGTATGTAGAACTCTTCAGCTAACTCACCTTGGCATCAAGTGTCAAGACCTGATGCAGAAATTACTACATTTCTCATTTAACCTGAGCTGTTATCCAGATGGGTCCTATCATTAGCTGAATCTCAGGATCTATGCTATCAAAACTCTCACCTGCAAAAACTTCAAGGTGATAAAGTAATAATCAGTCCTTAGGTCACATCACTGGTCAGCCTTGAGTGCTTCTGCTGTTTTGGTGAAGGTGGATGAGATGAATTCCTGACCAAGTAGTCGAGCAAGACTAGGGCATATACAGACTCTTCATGAACAAACAATGCCCCGGTATGCAAGCTAAAAAGTAACTTGATGTACTCTAGCGAGGTCCCCAATCTGGACAGGTGAGGACCAGGACTTCTCCAGGTGTAACGTGTTTCTCAGCCCAGAAGCACTCTTTAGACATGTCTGCCAGGCAATGGAGACAAGGCTTGGCCAGAAGGGCTTTCAGATGGGACTTGGACATATGGATCCTCATACAGAKAAATAGTAGGCCGAAGTTTATGGATTGATGTGTTTGAACTGAAAATAAAGGCAAACACAAGAGAGGGAGAAGGGTTTTGAATGCAATTTGTATGCTCTTCACAGCAAAGTGGAGACTTGAGATATCAGTTCTGGCAGCTTTTCAGTGGAATCAACACTGGTGTGAGCTGAATGCATTAAGAATAAATTAACGTGATTGTAGGTATGCTAAATAAAGTGGCAGAAGACAAATGCCTGCACTGACAAGATACTATGCTGGTTATGAAAAAAAAATCCTATCTTGCAGTCTTTGGTATCATGAAAAACTTGCAATGTTAAATGGGAGGTGCATGAGGAATGCAAAGTGAAGTCCATTGACTCTGTCCACAGTAGAAGTAATGGGTTATGCCAAAGTCACTCTTGCCATTGAAGTGCCAGTCACAGAATTGCTCCTAGAGACTCAGCAAAGCTGCCCTTCCAGCAGGCTACAAAAAGCACAACCTATCCTTCAAGGAGTCAGTGAGACTAAAGTCTCCAGGCAAAATTTGCCTTTCTGCACTCTGGAACGGTTTGGGGGGGGTTTGTGGGTTTTGTTTTGGTTTTGTTGGTTTTTTTTGTCGTTGTTGGGGTTTTTTTTAATCTTACTATTGTGCTACAGGTTTGTCTGTGGGATGTGCATGGAATAGGTAATTGACACCTGCAGGAAAAAAAAAAAAAAGTGTTTCTTTTTTTTTTTTTTATTTACAGTTGTGGAATGGTCCTGCACTCTGGTTCTGCTAATCTGATGTGGTAGCATTTTCCCTGGCTTGCATTACGCCGTAAGAGGAAATACTTAAGTGGTTTAAGAGACATGTTATCTGCATTTCTATGCCAAAATTGCTCTGTTGTTTTGGGGTGGTGGTTTTTTTTTTAATATAAAACAGTGCTTCACCACTTGATTTAACACTTATTCGTTTCCCATGGTTCTTTCCTGTTAAAATGGACATGTTACAATGGAAGTCTCTTACCACGCAGATTTGAAGGAGGCACTTCCTATTTCCCTGTAGTGAGTCATAGGGATTATCTGCACAGAGGAGATGGAGTAACCTACAACCAGTAGTTACTCTGCACTAATTTCCCAGGTCAGCTGCGTGTGCTCCACTCTGAAAGGACGCAGCCTACTCTCCGTCCTGGCAGCGCAGCCCCATGCTGCACACAAACCCACGGAAAGGAGCTTCTCATCAGAGTAGCCCTGCTGTGCTTTGCTTTAGCACTCGTGGTGAGGTGATTTCCTGTGCTGTTCAGGTAATCAGTCGGTTTGAAGAAGAGCTTCTTAGACCCCTAAGTCATTTGTTCTTGACATGGCTGGTTTCTGAGACAGTTCCTCCCCACCTAGCGTGAATTAACGCGTGGTAAGTACGTAAGCACTGAACGAAGCAGGGAATTGTTGTCGAGCTATAAGTACAGGTGGCTCTCGTCTAACTTAAATCAGCCTCACTGGGGAAAGCGTTCTTAACCCCAGCACTTGAACACGTTAAAACATATCTGATGAACCATTTTTTATCACAAGAGATGCTAGATTATAAAAAAAAATCAGTTTGACAATCTTGACACAGTGTGCTGTTCACTTAGTATATTTAAAAGTTGCTTCAGTGACAAGATTATACTGCAAGTTTTAGAATATGAGAGTCCAAAACTGTTTATAATTTTACTGTACTAAAAATGCTCTGATTCTTGTCATATCATAGGTCTTTTAACATCTTCTAGGTAAAACTGAAGCTAAACAAAACTATTCTGAAACAGGAAAAAATATTTAGGTTTTATGTTTGCTTGTTTTTTCACATTTAGAATGGATTTTTTTTTTTTTTTCCAAAATAGCCTGAAGAATAGGAATCCTAGATTGCAGTTGGAAGAAGGAAAAATTAAGGTTTAATGTAGAGTATCCTACAATCAGAAGTGAGGCAACTTGGGACAACAACTTTAAGAATTAGGTCCTGCACATTCTTGAACTACAAAGRAAAGAGGAAGGTAAGGAAAATTCTTACATGATCAAAGTTTGACTGACTTTAGGAGACTCCAATCAAAATGTACTTCAGAAGATGGGACCCAACTGAAACAAAATCAAGTCAGTAAAGAGTAAGCAGAAATTACTAGGGAAAGGTTGCACAGAGTATARATACTAGTACGGCTAAGAGAAACCGGTGTGGTCATATAAACTACTAAAAAACCAAAAGTATGAGACTTTCAAAGGAATTAATGGGTACTTTGATTTACCAGGTGGTGAGGGAAATAAGTACTTTGTAAGTACTTTCTCTGCATCAGCTGTTCTCACAGAGGACTTTGAGGAATATTTACCCAAAATCTTTTCAAGTAATAAATATTGCCAGAGACCAAAAGAGTTTGGGTATTAGCACAGAGTAAGAAACAAAAGAGTAAAAAGATATAAAAAATCCCAAACCAAAAATCCCACTCAGGTACTTGGAAGAAGAGGCAAGATGCTGAGAAAATAAAAATGTCTGTTTAAAATTGTTCACTACACTGGAGGTCCAGGGAGTAATAAATCACTTTATCTATCCTTTAAGGAGTCACTAGGGAAATTCACAGACCAGTAAACCTTGTTTCTGTACCCAACTAACATCTGCAGGCATAAAACCTTTGTAATTCAAAACAGAAATAACAAGAAAAAAAACCTTCATAAAAGGAGCATCCTTCTTGCCTCTAATGGGCAAGGATTACCTGAATATATAATGGAAAAATGGGAATCAGTTGACGTGCTGTATTCAGAATTATAAGATGTATCTTTGTAAACTGTAATACAAACTTTGTGGATGACTTGCTTAGCTCAAAATAAAGCTTTTAGAAGAAACAGCATTAATTAGCTCAAAATAAAACCTTTATAGGAACCAGCATTAACTGACTCCTGCCGGCAGGCGCGGGAGAGGCCAGGCGAGCTGGCTTGCCTCGCGTCGGTGGGATCCCCGCGGCCGGGGCTGAGCCGCAGTGCCAGCACCCGCACTGCACGTCAGCCGGCAATTGCATAGCGCGGTGTTCTCAGCCCCCTGCCTTTCGGAAACACTGCAGCATCTCATAAGAATTCAAAGCAAAAGGCAAGCTCCTGTTTGATTCCAATGTTTCTTTTATCACAGCAGGCAATGAAATGGATAGCAGGCTGTTTACAGAGGTACTTCATCAAGCCCAGTATAAAACGTGCATGCTGCAGTTAACACAGTGAAGTCACTCAGTCATTCCAAAATACTTGAATTATTATTTATGTTAAAGAAAACTGTAATGTAGCATTAAGCAAAGCAAAATATGGCAGTTGATATGCTATGGTGGACAGGCTCTCTTGGGCTTAAAGACTGATGTTCTTTGTTAGTCTTGCTACAAAACAATTTACATTAGTAGACATCAGCATCCAGTTTGTTTATGTAGATAACACGGTGCAAGAAAACAGTGCCACCCGTTTCAGCTGGTTTTGTTAGTTGAACAAACATAGCTAAATCTTTAAATAACTGTTCTTCCTCCTTGACTCTTCAACAGAACATTCTCTTCAATCTCTAAATTATTCTCATTTCTAATTATTGTGCAGAATTTAGAAATGAACAGAATTAAGATGTGTATGTTTCCATAGCTGCAATGGAAAAGTGAATTATAATTAGATATTGCTGTAGTGTAGCAAATGCACTCCCTTACATTCTGATGGGTAAACTCTGGAATATGTTATGTGGCTAGATTGATAAAGATTGGGACTAGAAGAAAACATGTCTTTGATTTTTATTTTTTTTTTAATTATTTTTTGTCAGACTTGCTATCAGGATTGGCGTATGCAGCTTTGTGATGTTCTGAGTTTGATTCATTCAAAGGTAAGTCAAATTTTTATTTAAAATTGTGCATGAGAGGTGACTTAGCACGTCCTTTTATCATTCCTTCAGTAGATCTGAATGTACTTGCCTCATTGRATGCCTTTTGGAGAATCGTAAAGCACGTGATAATCTACATGCTGTATTGCATTAGGGAAGCCAAATGTTTTCCTTTCATCCTTTTGTCACTATTTACTTTTATGAAGCTTGYTGAACATCCTACAGTGAAGTCTGATGCCCCCCTTGAGTCCCTAGAAGCCCTTGGAATGGCTGCTCTGGGACAGGGCACAAGGAGTTGGGGGCCACAGTCACAAAACCATCCACGCTGCACTGTGGGACAGGACAGTGGTGCTAATCTGAAGAGAGAACTGGGAGRGAGCAATGACACAAGGGTTCATAGTATAAGGGCTTCTGAGCTGAAGTCTGAAGAAGTTAAGACATCTTTTTTTGGCTCCAAGATGTGTTGAGGCACTTGGACTTTGAGAGCAGGTGAATCCATTTCTGTAGAACAGCCAGTGTTTTGTTTGTGCCACATCTGCAATAGAGATGGCTTCCCAGGGCTGACAAATCACGCAGATTTGTAAATTGCAACGAATTATTAGTGTCAGTGTATCACTGGAGGTAATAATTAACTAACTAACTTCATTTACAGACTTCTAAATACTTTCAAGTAAACTGAGAGTAGAATGGAAAATCACACACTGCCATCAAGTTGAAGAACTTTATCCAAAAACACAACTTCCATCTGATATTAACAAAAATTGTCATTTTCACCATAGTAAAAGAATGAACCAGTACTAAGTACATACATAGTGAAAGCAGTCAATAACTGGAAAAGAATATAACAGGAGCGTAATAGAATACATTTCTGTTAACTAAACTTGCTAATTACAGTAAAGTTAGAGAAAACAGAGGGCATTTTTAAAGTTGTTTTTTTCTTTACAGATAGAGATCCACATTTCAAAGAACAACGATTACAAGAGTAAAGGTTTTTCTTTAAACCAACCCATATATTACAAAAACAACACAGAGAAACCCTGCAAACCTGTTAGTGTACAAAACAGGGTAGCAGAGAGAAAGCACAAGAGAATTAAATTGTGAAGGATTATTAAGAAAAATAACAGTGCATACTAAAGGGCTCCTGTAGATCTGTTTTACATGAGCTGAAGGATGTCATTTCCATATGACTGCGATTTTGCATGAAGTACAGGTGCTTTCAGAAGTGTCACTATTTTGCTTATTTTGGAAAAAAAACAACAGTTAGGCAATATTTGAGATGASATAACTGAAAAACAAATGTTATAGGCTACCTCACAAAGCTAGCTACTGGATTTATTTCATTAGTTTAAAATTTCATTGAGGCTTTGCGCTCCACTCCTTCCAAACTTCATAATTTCAGAACTGAAAGAGGTCTTTGTTATAGAAAGAACAAATATTTCTCAGGTTAGGTGCTCAGACAATAGAAAAAATAGTGCAACTGCTTGCTATATTATATAMCCTTCCAGCATATCTATCAAAATATTCAGACTTATTTTTTATTACCTTCTCATTCAAAAAAATACAGTGTTCTGCTTTCTTTCTTTCTTTTGATTARGAAATTATGGATAATGGACATCTTTAGATATATTTAAAATAAAACCCCAGCAAYCCAGAGCTAGTCCTGCAAGTTGATCCACTGAAGCAGACGTCAGAAGTGTAGAAGTGTTGTTAATCCAGTTGACTCCAGGTGGAGGCAAAGGTCCCTGGGGGTAGAGCAGCTTGCAGGCTCAGGAACTTCGATCATCCTTATGAAGGCAGTAACTGAGAAGAGTTTTAGGCCTACATCTGTAAACAGTTCAATCGTATTCGCTCATTACTGGGACTGAACTCCACAGGAAATGCGACATCACCTTAATGACTGCAGCTCAGGAAGCTCCCAAAACAATACCAGAACAAGCAGAGACTTGCGAGGGAGGCTGTTCAGCAATCTCCGTTCTGGCCAAGGAGYACACCTCCTTTTGTTCACAACGAGATTTAGAAATGTGCAATCTGGCTATAGCAGCTTGGCCACGCATCTGAGAACTACAGGTGTGACTAGATTTGAAATACCCATGGCATAGCACATTGTGGTTGTTTTCCTTCACTGAATTAGGCTAGTGCTTAATGGCCTTGACCCTACAATAAATCACATGGAACTTTTCAAGTCTCCTGTGCATGGTACCTCCACTCCCCTTGCCCTACCCCAAGTGCATTACCACTGATTCTGATTTACTAAGAATAACAAGGGACTTCACGTTGAGGAAAGCTCAGTAAATGCTGACTGCAGAACGGTGCAGTATAYTTATAAAACCTGAATTTCTAAAAGGTAAATATTGTACTGACAATACAGTTACCAAGCTTCATGGCCACATCTTACTCTTSTGCTTGGGGGAAACACTTTGCGGTTTGCTAAGGCAGATGATGATGAAGATCTTCCTACAGGATGAGACCTTGTATCACTGATCTTTGCACTTACTGCGATAAGTTCTTACTTATCACTGACCTTACAGTCAGTGAAGGTCAGTCAAGAAGGGCTGAAGAACATTGCTGGCTTCCAAATGTTCGCATGCTCCAATACCAAGGAATAAAAAGAATAGAGAGAAGACAAGGGGAGAAATAAAATGAAGGCATAGAGACATGTGGTGGTGACAAGGGTTTTAAAAGGATGGATGCGAGTTCACATCAGGTACTTCGGGGAGGAATGAGGAATGATGCAGCCTAAAGGATCGGATAGTGACTTTTGAGACATTCCTGAGAAGTGACTTGTCTCTGTTCTCAGCCTTTGTTAATTGTGGGTAATAGTAAGATCCCCTTTGAGCCCTACTGACATAAAGCTGTGGATTAAAATGAGGTGATGCTACTGTACAGATGATACTTGACTCATTAACATTCCATCCYTAAGAAACCTAGGTGGTTTTTGCTTTTGCAGGGAGACTAAGCAGAGCTTTGGAAGGTAATTCTTACATGTACTCTACCATCATGGGAAGCTTTTGAGTATTTTCTACAACTGAAAAATATCTTCAATAGCAGCCTGCATAGGAAAGATAGAGTAGGTAGCACAATGCTCCCAAGACTTCCCGGAAAGATGGAGACACCATTTATGCTCATACGAAAGGGTATTTGACTCAGTACCAACAGATCAAGTCTGCCTATGACACTCAGCCAAACCTGCCTTCAGAGGCATGTCATTGAGATGAWTAGASKTGTGACAGGTTTGTATTACCAGGGKTTTTTTGTCTTTTCCAGTTCCTGTGTGTGTTGCTGTAATTCCCAAAACAGGTTACTGCAAAAGTAGGTCTGGCCATGTTGTCTCGGCATAAATACTCTGGTACAGGCCAGAATGAGATAAAACTGCACACATTTTGTTCTGCGAAGGCACATATTCCCCAGAGTCTCCTGGGTAGACAGTTGGACTCTTTCCTTCTACTTTGTGCCTGAAAGGCCAAAAACTAAAATGCAACATGGTTGGTCCCTACCTGGTAGGARTTCCCTGCCTGTCCAGAGAAGAGCATAGCGGTAGCTTCATTTTCCCTGTTTCGAGTTGGAAAGACAAGGTAAAAGGCAAAGAGGGGCTGTATGAGAAAACACAAAAAGTTAGTGTCAGATTAAGGGCAGAAGGAGACTTTAAGGCCTCAGGATGCTTTGCTTTCTTTAGGATGTTCCCAGATCAGCGGCAAGGGCTAACTACATGTTAAACYATCCCTATCTTTACCTTACGGTGGCTGACCAATGTACCAATAACAATATACCTAACAGAATATTGATCTCTGGCTCTTCCTCTGCTAATGGAATAAATGCACRTTTCCCTGAGGATCAGTAAGCTGTAAGATGAGGAGGGACATGCTGTACCTGATGGTTACTTCACTTAAACTCAGCTGAGGCTGTGCGTTCCAGGAAGCCGGCAGGGCTCAGAGGGGCAGAGCAGGAGTTAATGAAGCACTCAGCTCTGCCTGCCAGAACCCTGATGGCTGACATTATCACCAGGGACGTGACAGCCCTTTTCCTTTCTGCGCATTAACCAGATGAAATCCAATTCTCCAGAGCTCTGCATGCTCTGAAAGCACAGAAGCTTTTTGATTTGGGATTCTGATTTTTGGCCTATTTCTCTCAATAATGGAAGTCATCCTTAAAAAGAATAATTTTCCAGATGCTGCTCTGTGATYAGCCACAGGAAACTCAGTAAAATTATATCGCATAAACGGACAGAGCTACATGAAATTAATAACTCCCAGCAGCCTGCAGAGAAATGTGAAGAGGCTATTAACAACTGGAATTGTTTGAGAATAGCAAAAAGAAAGCTTCTAATAATAGACAAAATACATTACAACCTATAGACTGAGGACTCCTGTTTTTGTTTGCTCCCAGACACAAGGGCACATTTTCCCTTATCTTCAAATGGAGGTACAGGATAAGACTATAATGGCTGTCTGCTTCCATTCACTCTTGATTTGAGACTTGTTATTACAGGCTGCTCAGCAGTTTGGTGGGATGCTGACCATCCTCAAGTCACATTGCAAACAAGGATTTTGGAGAGGGGATCTCATTACTTCTGAGGTATCTATCAGCTCCCTTTCCCACTCAAATGGCTAAATACATTATTCGTAGCAGACGAGTCTCTCTGATACTGTTTTGCACCAGTTTCAAAATCTGTTGTTCAGTTTTGCAAGTGTGTTGACACAGAAATACATCCTCCTCCCTCATTTTGTTTTAGGAGCATGTTAATGCTGTGGACAAGCACAGAGTCCTAGCCCTGCAGATAAAAAATATAACAGGAGTAGCTGTGTAAGTTTCCCTAGCCCGTTCTCCTATCTAATGTGCCTTTGCACCCACCTCTGTAGCTGTTCAGCCTTTAGTGTCTTTGTGGTGGCTGCACAGCTGCCGTGTCGAGCTGCTGGCTGCTTAGAGCAAAAAAATTCTTAAGAGACAGAGATCAATTATTTGATATGTTGCTCTCGATCCCTAGAGGCCATGGCTAGAAGAGATGCGTTAGGGCATCCTGTTTGTCTACCTGCTTCTCATGGCTCGTTAATAATTTTGCAGAGCATATACGGTATTGCTGCTTGTGTTTGTACAATGATGTTTACAACACAGCTAGGGGTCTAACACTGCATATAGAAAGTGTTTTGCTTTGTCTACCACAGAGCAAATGCCAGTCAGGATCTTGTAACTTAGCTGTGCTAGATGCTTCTATTTAAAGCACAGATCTGTGAGTGGAATCCTGCTCTCATGCTGATACACAAAGTGCTCAGCAAAGCACAGAGCCCTCTTCTGCTTTTACAGAAGAGCTTCAGAGAACAGTTCTGGGGAACGTGCTTGGGCTTCCTCATCACCCCTCAGTGAGTGACAGCAGTTATCCAACTGCCTGGCTCCAAGGAAGGGAGAAGCTCCAGTCAAGCTGCATTGACTGTTCAGGGTATAACGTATACCCACATRAAGAAGCAGTAACGCATTTCACAGGACCATACTTATGAAATATCCATCATTCATCCACTTCTCCACTCTCCTCTGTGGCTTCTCTGAACTTAATGATGGATGAGTCCCCTTTTTCAAGGGTTGAATTTAAACCTTCCCTAACCACCCAGAAGAGGGAAGTGTTTGTAGTGGATCAAGCCTGAACACAACATCCAGAAACACACTGTGTGTTATCACTATCAGAGTAGATCAGAGTTTGAACCAGCTCTGCTCACTGCAATTCCTTGCATCTGCACCCTAAAACTATTTTTTTCCCCAACAGAAAATCTGCACAGTTAYTGTGCAGTTTAACTATGAGATAGGAAATGCCTGCACTTGCTGCCTGCACCCAGTTTGCCACATCACCCTGGCAGGCCAATTACTTCAGTTAAAGTTCTGTCTGGCCCTTCTTGACAACTCAGCCTCTAACAATGAAAATATGTATGATGATGATCTGGATGAGGGAGGCAGAACCCATTGGTTTCCAACACTCCTGCTATTACTATCAATTTCACATGAAAGTAGAGTTCTTTGGGAAAAGCAACACAAAAGTGTCACTCAGTTTCATTAGTAGAGTGGTAGTTCTTTGCTGTTCCTGCTCTAAAGCTCTTTCATGGGCGAAGAATTTARTGCTTTGGGAGAAAAACACAAACATTGCTAATTGCACTTAGATTGATATTCYAGGAAATTTAAACAATGCACTCTGCTGGCAAATTCATTAAGCAGTAGAATAATCCCTTTGCCAAGTACCATAGTGTCAAACTGGTTTTAATCACAGTGGAATTGTTTTGCTCTTCATGCAAAAACAGTGCTTGCAAGATCTGGCATAACTGGAGAGCCTACAGAAACACTGAAGAAAAGTCCATCAGTAATTGATACAATTACAAAGGCAACAGAATTATCAGAAAATGGTTGGGGACGGTACATTACATTAAGCAATATTTCCATGGGTCCTACATGTTCSAACACCTTGACCTGCTCAATTCTGCATTGGAAACTTCTCTGCAGCCTTCCAGCCTCACTTAACAGCTTGCTTTCTGCTCAGCAAGAATAAGGAGGAGTGTAAGAACTGGAAAGGTACACAATTTATGCAGCTCCCCTGTTTTTTATTATCCTGTGCCTATGAAGGAATGAATAGCTATTTTGGGACAGTCAAAATCATCATTTTTGTATCATTCTTAAGACTACAACTATTTTATTAGATGGAATTTGCTTTCTGTACCGCTGATCTTCCAGAATTGGACTTCTCAAACTTTTTCCGAGCACAGATCTCGTCTGTCCYCAACCATCTTCACAAAATCCTGTCTCCAAACAGGGAAATAACTGCACACACAGAAGTTCTGTTCCCCAAGTGAGTTAGTGTTTTTCTCATCCTCAAAATAACTTAGTTTCTTTTCTCCCCCCCCCTGCTAGCTGTTTGCATCTTTCCCAGCTTTAAAGGCCAGTTCATAGAGAGGGGAAAAAAAATATACACAGTGACTACTGAGTGGTTATAAATAGYGATTTGGGGCATGCTGCTTTGATTCAAGTAACCATCCACCAGCCTTGCAGGAAAACAGGTTTAAGGAGAAAAGAAGAAAGTCCAAACCCCTCTATACATTCGGCAACTCTTAGTCCAGCCTCAAGCTCAGTGGCAGGCAAGTGTCAAAAATAAGTCTCTGTGCCGGCAGACAAGGCCTTCTGGAATTAGGGGAGTAGCTATATGAGACAGAAAATCAATTATACAGTACATGCAGACAGAGAGAAAGAATTTGTCCGCTACTCTCAAAGTGCAGACATTTTATATATTTGTGTTTATTTTTTAAGGGTGAAGAGGGAAATATCCAACAGAGTGATTTTTTTTTTCTTCCCTCAAGATTTTATAATCTCTGAAACAAGGAAGGCTACAGCTTGTTTTGAAAAGATACAGCTCTTGAAAAGGAACTGCTCATGGGAACAATGCAGTGAAAATGTTGTCCCTCAACAGAACAAATCCAAATGATAATCGGAGTTGTTACCTAAAGCAGGCTATATAAAAATCACTTCCAGGAGCCCCATCAGAACCCAGAGACATAATAACACTGAAATATAAGCACTTGCGTATCTGTCACTTACTACCTTTTTCATGCTGTTTCTACCCCAGGACATACCTGACTTGCACTCGCTCCCTCACAGGCACAGAAGTGTCCAATCTTTCTTTCAGTTCTATTTTTCTCACAGACACCATTCACTGTTAATTAGGCTTTGCAATTTCCCCACATTCTTTTGATACACCAGTAAACTTATGAAAGTACATGGCTGCTGTGGGAAATCTGGATTACAGTGAAATAAGCTAAAAAGCATGGTATATAGCCTTGTTTCCTGGAAGGGAATGTCTACAAACGACTGCAACCCAGTACCTCTAGACAGAAACGTGGGAGCTTGTGCTGCTGCTCTGTTTAACGCTCCCTCCTCCGGAGTGCAGAGGGTCTGCAGACCAGCCACACCTTGCAATAGCCGTGCCTCCTCCTGCAAACAGCAGACACGTTTAGCATCAATTCATAGATTATCAGATCCAGTAATTGATACTGGAAGGCAAGTGTTAGATAGCATCCGTCTGCCTGTCATAGCTTTAAGACTCAGGATTTTGAATACAACCTAGTAGTGTACGCACATGCTGAAGACTCACACACGATGAACTTGTACTTCATCAGAACTGAGCCAATGCTGACCATTTACTCCATCTGGAAAACTAAGATGTCCAGCAAATATGACATAGAACAATTTCATACAACATTATACCACAGTAAAAAATGCACAAAAAAGCTGACAAAACCCAGAAGAGCTGCTAGAAAAATCTAAACAGTAGAAAATAAGCACTTTCTATATAAATCTCACTTTCTTTTTGTATTTGCTATACCCACGCTGGTCTCTCTTTTATTACATTTCTGTACAAAACTGGTATTGGCTCTGTTGTCAGTTAAAGTTCTCACCTCCAGACAATTTGCAATTTCATCCAAACTTTCTGCCATCAAGATCAAGACGATTAACTTGTATTTCATTGCCATGATTGTGGCAGCACTTAATCAACGAAGTCCCTACCTATATGTATTTATATAGATATACGTGTATATATACACACATACATACATACACACACACGACAAATACTGTTGCAGTTATCCTCTCTTCCAGTGTTTGGAGTGACAGTCATCCTAGAAGGTGAAGGCATACACCACTCCCACAACCACAATATTTCCAATTGTTGCTATTATTGCAATCCATAACAATATGGCATCATTTGAAGAACGGGCTGTCTCTTCTGGTGGATTCTGCATGGAAGAAGCTGCATGGACGTTGGCTGATGAGTTAAACAAGGAGTACTCTGTACTAAAGTCCTCGTTGGGTGAGTCCATAAAGGCTCCTCCCATAACAGGAAGCTGTGAAGTAAGATATGGCAAAATTAGTTTGAAGGGCARTATCTGTATTTGCTGTGTCTCAAAGTCATTATAACAGAGTAACCWCTAGCAAACCTGCAAAATTGCTGAGATTTCATGTACATGGTGCTAACCTGTCAGGAATACCACAGACACGCACKTTACACTATTTCTTCCATTTCTGTTAGAATCATTATTGCCGGAAACCTATGTATACAACATGGAATGTACACAAGAGCTGGCATACAGGCTCCAAGTCAACCTAAGTAATTATATGCATTTAGAAAGAAGAGATACAGCTATCCACTTGCATACCAAAATGTAAGTTTACAGCAATGTGATTGCTTTGTGACTACCAGCAATGGAATCATACCGCACAAAGGCATCRAGCAAGCACAGCAAGGATGTGATGCAGGGAATTTGTTCTGCCTTTATGTATGGCTCAGAAGTGAACCCTTGATTTATCTAGAGATCATGCAAAAACATATGAATTGCAAAAGTTGTTACTGTAAAACAGGTGGCGTGTAGTCAGTGCTCTAACTTAACCTGCAAAACATACCATTGCAATGTTGCAGGATTTATAAATCTATACAGTGGAAAAACTTCAAATTGGATTGTGAAAGGCTCCATAGCAATGAAGTGGCAAATTTCCAACACTTCTCCCACCCCAGACTTCCCCTACTGGGAAGGATAAAGTTTCTTTAGCACTTTTAGTGGATTCCTCAGTGGTACAAGGTTCTCAGTAGGATGGCAGTTATTCACTACAGGAATATGGCAAAGTTAAAGAAAAAAGGAATTATTTAACCTTGTCCAAGTTTTAGTTGTCTTCCCAACTTCATTCTAGATCACAACACATATTCTTCATGATTCAACAACTATTTTACCCTCTACATAGAGGTGCAAAACACACCCTTCTGCAAATGTATGGATTCCTCATTCAGRCAAGAGACGGATACCTAATGTTCTACTAAGACAGTCTACTACTAAAATAAAGTTCAACAAAAGGTTTTTGCTTCCATCCTTATTCCTTGTAAGTTTTGGAATGGAGGTCTGGAAGAGTCTCCCCTGGCTCACTGAGTGCAGGCTCCACAGTGTCAGGCAAGTAAAGGACATTGTTTCAAAAAAAGCTGYGGAACATCTACTTCACATACCTGTAAATGCTCAGGACACACACCTCCTCTGAATATCCCATAAAAAGCCAAAAAGCTGCTTGGCAACCTCAGAAACCACAACTCTTATGTACTGCAGGAAGAGCATGAGCAGTATGGGTAGCGTAAAGCCCTAAGGCTCTGCRGTACTCGGTAACTAAAACTCCCGGACCATTGTAGCATGTAGGCAGACCAAACCCATGGCATTACTGGCAAAAAAAATCCAAAACAAAACAAAACAAAAMAAAMCAACAAAAAACCACCCAGATCCATATGTCCAAATCTCTCTGCCAGCCTGACCAGAAGGGAAAAAATTCCATCGTGGCATTGATGACTGGTTTGATCTTGAGCAATGAGTAAAACCTAGACATCAGTGCATCCTACCTACGCTCTCCTTTCAAATCTCGTAGAACTCCAGTGTTTCAGGGAAAGCTGAAAAAAAAATCTAGGAATGTTCTCCTTCAGAAACACTCCTGCTGCAAAACCAACCAACCTTTCCTTCCCCACAGTGGCTTCCATGCTGCTGCTGTCACCATCCAACCTTTAGACCCAATTACACTCTCCTGTTTTACACTCCACTTTGTAAATGCTTTTGCGTTTCTTCCATTATTATTCTTTGCCTTTCTCAATAGGGCTTTCTTCTACAGATGAAACCTTCTGGCTCGGTAACAACAAAATAAAAATCCTTCCTGCTGTTATACTAGTACTATTACAACTAGCAGCAGCACAGTACTGCTGAAGTTGCCACGGCCTATGAATAACAGAGGAACCAACCTTGCCTTCGCTCAGCCACATCACAGAATGCTGCTATACCATCAGCATTACATTACCATGGCCAATACTCACCAGACGGGTATATCAGTCTCTTTCAACACCTCGTCCTTCAACTCCCACATCACATTTTGACTCTCCCAGTAACCTCTCCCTTTGGTACCAAACTACACCCCTCCTGTCTGTGTGCAGCTGTGCTATGGAGGCTGCTAAACAGGACAGGAGTTGAGGATATGCCACCTCTCCTCTCCACAGTGGTGGCTGTAATCTACAAATTAGAGAGAAGAATTTGAGAAGCTTGAGAATAAAGCAGCTTTTTTTGCTTGCTATCCATAACATTTTACAAAGCTATAAAGACAGACTCTCTTTCAAAGCTGATGGCTGAACAAATTTCATCTGTACTAGAAAATACCATGTCACATTCAAAATGAAACAGAGAATGATGAAAGACCACAATGGATATGTCATACTACCTAATCCACATTAAATAAAACTATCTTTGAGATCAAATATGATTAGACCAAAGCAGTTTGCAAGAAACCAAACAGGAAATTGCAAAAGTCAAGTTTGATACATTCCCCCTGCATCAAAGACTTCTGCTGCCAGTTTCAACACAGAGTGTGTTTTAAAGAGAGCAAAAGCTTCCATTTCACAACAAGACCAGCTTGATGTTTTGAAACCAGTTCCACTGGCCTTTTTTATGTCTTGGGATTTGATAAGGAAAARATTGCTCAGTTTATTCAGGACTTCTTTTTATGTAGAGATTCCCATAAAAAGCAATTCCGACTTCAAACACAAAAAGTGTATTTATTTATGCAGTGATGCTGCCTTTAACAGCTATGGAGACACTAGTTAAAGATCTTCACAGGAAATGATGGGCATACATTTACCAGATTGGCAGCAAAATGCTCAATCATCTGAGGTGCTTGCCTCCTTAGCAAACCATTTTAAGGGTATCGGCATTTAGGATGGTTAATTCTGCAAAATCTTTCAATGGAACAACCATCCAAAATATAGAGGTACATAGACATGTGCATGTGCCCAAGACAGTGGGAGGTCATGAGCACTGTTCTGGTAAGARATACCTGGGTTTTGGGCTGCACGTTCTGTGCCCTCAATGAGTTATTTGAAGTGAGGAGCTTCTACCCTGTTAGTCCACCTGGTGCTGTCACAGAGGCAGGGAGCATTCGTGTAGCAGCACAGCTACACACCATACTGCAAACGATGTCAGATCTGAATCTCCTCGTACCGTCTAACACTCAAACAAGCTGTTTGCACCATCTGAGGCAAACACATGGTGAACCAGCTCATCTGAGGCTTGCGGTGACCTGATATAAAGCACTGACATTCAGCACCTGTGTGCTGGTTTTGGCTGGGGTAGAGTTAATTTTCTTCACAGTAGCTAGTATGGGCTATGTTTTGGATTTGTGCTGAAAACAGTGTTGATAATACAGGGATGTTTTCGCTATTGCTGAGCAGTGCTTACACACAGTCAAGGCCTTTTCTGCCTCTCACCCCACCCCACCAGCGAGAAGGCTGGGGGTGCACAAGAAGCTGGGAGGGGACACAGCTGGGACAGCTGACCCCAACTGACCAAAGGGATATCCCACACCATATGGYGTCATGCTCAGCATATAAAGCTGGGGGAAGAAGAAGGAAGGGGGGGACGTTCAGAGTGATGGCGTTTGTCTTCCTAAGTAACCGTTACGTGTGATGGAGCCCTGCTTTCCTGGAGATGGCTGAACCCCTGCCTGCCCRTGGGAAGTAGTGAATGGATTCCTTGTTCTGCTTTGCTTGCGTTTGYGGCTTTTGCTTTACCTATCAAGCTGTCTTTATCTCAACCCACGGGTTTTCTCACTTTTACCCTTCCAATTCTCTCCCCCATCCCACCATGGGGGAGTGAGCGAGCAGCTGTGTGGGGCTTAGTTGCCGGCTGGGGTTAAACCACGACAACCCGGAACAGGCTCTTTCTGTAAAATTGACTTGCAGTTTTTCTGTTTGTAGGTCAGTAGCACTTCACCACAGATCTGGAGATAAACCTTACTGCCAATTTCCCATTTGCAGAAATCATCTCTTACTAAATGGGTATTCTCCCCTTCTCACTGCTAAAATGGCCCCACATAAGAGCAGAGGAATGGCCATATGGTGTCAGACAGAAAGTCTATCTCCCTCGTGTGTTAGCTCCAACAGTGGCCATAAATAGATGCTTAGGAAAGAGTAAGAGCACAACAGGACAATCATGTCTGATACTACCCCTTAACAACTCACAGCCTCCAACTGTTTTCAGCTTAGGAAGTTCATAAGCCAGATGCTATTGCTACGGACTTAATAACTCGCAAAGAATTTTGCTACCATGAACTTGTCCAGCCTCCACCTGAGCTCATCTAAAGCTGAGCATCCTTCTCAGTCTGGCCTCTTACTGCCACTTAACAGTAAGAGTTGCCCAGTAATTTGAGTCACGTAAATCATCCTTGGGAGATATGCCCGCCTCTCCACTGGAGAGAGAGAAGCACAGATGATTAATATCAACTGGCAATTTATCTTTTTGGTAGATTAACTTCAGTGAGATGAATCTCATCTTCAGTCTTGATGCCTTTGTTCTCCTAAAAGGTACAGTATCTTCCCTCTGCAGTCTTATTTGAGATATTACATTAAAGGCTGTGAGACATCCAGACCTGACACTAATGGGAGTTACAAAGTGCCTGTGATAAACAGTAGGCTAAAGATAGAAAGCCTGCAATGCTTTCTGTGCTTGCTCTATTTGTCTGTCTGTGCCTCGACAAAGCAAATATACACCAATTTACATCAGCCAAAAACTTCACCCATGTCACTGCCATTACAGTGACCTGCAGTCTGTTTTAGCCTCAGAGGGTTTTTATAGCTCAGGCAAAGCTGTGCAGAGCCTGTGCCACCCTCCCCACGAGCGCCGGGCGAGGAGGGCAGAGCAAAGGGTTAACTGGGAAACGCGACAGTGAGGGACATGGCAGGAGCAGATGGCGAGGGGGAACGCTGTAGCACTGTTAGGAAATGGAACTCTTTTCCTAGTGACTATGTCGATATTGTCAAGTAGCGCTAATAGTACGCCGCTTGCTAAATGGCTTCTGGGACTGGTGAAAAAAGAATTCAAATCATTAAATAGCAACAGGCAGAAAACCAAACAGCAAAATGTCAAGTGGTAATGAGAACACCCACTGCGTTGCATACCTCCTACTGACATCCAAGAGGATGCTTTAGGGTCACGAGGAGGAGAACAAGGCTCTTGAGATACACTTTCCAGTTAGCAGAAAAATCCTATTTCATAAACAAAATGATTCACGTGAAGGAAAAACATGTCAGGTACTGATATTCTAAAAATCATAGCTTTCTTAAGTAGTATCACATAAAGTCCATCACTTAGCAATAAGATTGCTCCGTTTCTTTGAGAATCAGGTGTCTGTCATTTTTTCATAGTCAGCTAGAGAAGACTAACAGTTCCTGCTACCTCATTGGGAAAACAGGCTTGGCATAGAGATTTGAAAGCATAGCTGAATCTTCTAGTAGCCATTTTCCAGAAATGAGGAAACCTTAGCAGTGGCTTTAACAGATGTGCTGTGTCTTGGCCCTGGCCTCACCACACACCTCTCTGGGAATGGAATGCTGAGAGGTGAAATGTCACCCCAGCTCAGGTGCTCTTTCGTAACATCCCTCTTGTTACTTCAGAATATCTATTTTTTCAGGATTTCTTTTAGGTTAAATTTTAAATAGCATATTTTTACATGATGGCATTTTCTGAATACAAAATGTGAAATTATTTCCTTCTGCCCTGGCAGCATGTGACTGCTGCAGTGCATATTTGTGTCTGAAAACCTTCTAGCTGCAATCACAAATCAATCTAACGCAGTTGCCAAAGATGGCAGCAATCCACAGGTTCGCAAAAGCATCATAACCACATTTTAATTCTTAAGCTCTTTTTAAATAAATGTTTTGCCCTAAAGAGGTCTCGTGTCTCAGAAACATGCATATATAGATATTCTCCTCACCTAAAGCATGTAGTACTATATAAATGAAGACATCCTTGCTACTATTTATTTACTGGTAATATCTGGAGAAGCAAGTTCTTCTGTCCACCATCTGCCAGAATATCACCCTACTACTTACAATGCAAGAATTGGGTACACAGTGACAATCAGGACAGTTATTCCATGCAAGTGGACTAGTTAAATGCATTAAACCCCCACACAACCAGAATTAAAGGGACCTAAGGCAATCTTCTTTAATTTAATTAAATAGCTCTAATACTGAAGAGGAAGGATCCATGCAAATGCTTTATGCAGTTAACTTCAAATTCTCATTTTAATTAAATTCAGATCCCTGCTTCACCCTGAAATCGCAGTCTCAGGTTGGCTTAGGAAAAACAGCTGCTTATTTTAAAAATATAGTTGTCAAAATGCTCACCCTACCAGTGGCAATGGAAAATTTTCACTCTAATTAGCAAGCATCAGGATGTCACCTATTATTTTGAATCTCGTTAAAACCTCTCTATCTTATCCTACATCAATCTCTGCTTTTCTTCCAGTTCACTATATTCCTAAGACTGGTGTATCACTTCCTCTGCTGCTTTCCTGATTTATGCTAGGCTAGATGCAATGTCTTTGTCCTTTTAGATGAGATCACTGTTAAAAGTTGTTCCTTATCAGCAGTGTCTCAGAAGCCGGAGGTGCGAGTTTCAGCCTTTCTGTTGAACCACACTAAGAGTTGCCTTGACCAACAGGTGTCTAGATATTCGGGAAGGAACAACCAAAGATGACCAGAGCTGCAGCAGATACTTCAATTCTGAGTTTGCTTTTGGCTGCAGAAACCGGTTTGCCTTAACTAAGGTATTCCCATGGGGAACCAAGCTCAGCTAGATCTTTGTTCCTAAGCACAGCTACCCAAGCGCCTTATATGAGAATATGCCTTGTGCCGACTGGAGCACCCCTTGGTGGAAAGTTATTCTGCTAAATCAGCTGCAAGAAACAGTGTTAATAACCGGCATGAAGGTAAGTGGGTTTACCCTCATTATTTCACTCTCATGTTTCTGCATAGCTAGCACTCAAGATACCTTAGTGATAAACATGCTGTGATTCCATCCCCATAATTTACATCTGCCTAGTGCCTCCCTGAGATAGCTTTTATTATTTCAAAGAACCCTACTGCTTTTAAACTATCATTCTCAACTAACTGCTGTTGGATTTCGTCTTCCAAGTGTGGAAGACTGAGAACAAACAAAAGCCTTTTTATTGCTGACAAGTGATAAGTCTCAAATGGAAATGGAGGAGGAGTTTCTCATCATATCCCTGGTCCCAAGAATTCCTCCTCTCTTTCTAGCCAATGCCAGCAATGTGACATCAAAGAAAAGAACAAGTTTTGTCAGTGTTGAACAGAAATGCAAACAACTTGTATGAAGAAGCTGCAAATCTATGTCACATATAATTTAAATTGTGAATCTGTATACTCTAAATTGGAGGTGGTGGTGAATATCAGAAAAGCGTGCAGGGCAATCAAGGAGATGTGCTTTAAACTATCTGGATGTGCCAGGAGCAACCATTCAAGCAGCAGCACTAGCTGACCTTCCACATAACTAATACAACTGAGGCTAGCATCCTATTGTGGACACCATGCTGGGGAAGCAGAAGATGCCTGGGTCCCATTTACATACAGTTATAACTTTCATACTTCCAGGAGCACACGCACATAAAAGGAAAAATATAAACAGGGGGAACCAGAAAGGTATTTATCAATATGGAAAAACTCAGTAGGAGGCTATAAAACTAACCATTAGTGTTATCATTCAAAACTGTTTACAATTTCCAAAACTGGCAAATCTGGGGGGAAAAGAAAGGACCACTGTCTAGGGCATAATGTTTTAATGTCTCAAGGGACAGCTTTGCTCTAAAGACACAAGGAGATACCGCTGACTGGAAGCAAGCACAGAGCTACACGGTATCAGTGGAAGTTTCAGTTGTTCTTACACAGAGAGTAAGTGGCTCTCCACGTGCCAGAGGATGAAGAGGAAAAGAAGAGTAACACAAGCTGGTTGTAATGACACTTCATATCTGCGAGAGGAAAGGTCATTCTCACCATAAATAGAAAAGTCAAATGATGAGATGTGAGCAGAAAACCACAGAGCAGAGCTCAAGCGCGGGTGTACAGGAAAAACTGAACAAAGCCTAATCCCATTTTTCAAAGTAAAGAAGGGCTGCACGAGCCCTTCCTCCACTGTCGTCTTTGCAGCAATGTTCATCTCTGACAAAAAGTCGATGCCTCATTATCAATTTACTGTTGTGGCCACGGTATCTGGGTAGCAGAGAAAGGGGTTGACATTCATATTCTTGTGATTTTCCTTCTGCTCCCTCTCCCTTAGCCTAACAAGATGCTTAGGCTATTCCCAGGGGGGAAGGATGGGAATTGGCAGCCATTCACAGTAATGGAAGTAACGGAGCAATTTCAAAACTAGAAATAATACCAGATGAACAATTGTTTAAATCACTAGACTTCAGGTGTGGGAAAAAGCGGTGATTTTGTAAATGACTGTATCCTTCAGTAATCAGGATGCTTCTTRCAAAGACCAAAAGGGGCAGGTTTTAGGGGCTAGACCTAGAAGGATGCAACATTTTGGACATCATCTTATTCCTCTAGAGAAAAAAAATAATTACATACAAATTCCTCTATGTTGCATATGCTGACCACTGTTCAAACCAAAACCCAGCAGTAATAAAAAAAACCTTGCATGCTAGCTCCAATCCCTGCTACACAGCCCATGAAAAATTAATCGGATGAGGTTTAACTAAACCACACTAACAGGCATAATAAAGCTTAGCTCTATTTCATCAGAGAAATTACTTACTATTTCATGCAGACTCAAAAGCTTTCAAGCTATACATCTGATGTATTTTACACAGTGATTGCTGTACTACAAAGACAGGTTGGGATACATTTGACTATTGAGGGAAGTAATCACTACCATTGCCATACCTAATGATATGATATAAATGCCTCTTTTTCAGCACCTTTGAGACAGCCACCTGGAATCTATCCTCAAATATGATAACATAAGAGTTAGGTCAGTCCCTCCATCATAATGAAACCCACTGGAAAAAAATTATTCTACGATGACTTCCAGAGATTAATTCTCCTGTGAAAAATACTTGCAGGCATCAACAGAAAGCCTCAGAAGGGACACTGAAACAATTTAATAGTCTCAACTTATACCATAATGATTATTTTCCTTGAGTTTATATATGCTATCAGACTCCCTGAAAAAACAGAGGAGAGAGAAAATGGTAACCATGTATGCAATTTTATTTCAGCTGTACGTCATTTTTGTCCAATATTTTTTTCCTATTTATTTTTTGCTTTCCCTTTCATCCTCATGTTGCATTACACTCTCACAAACAAAAAAAGGCAGGGGGGCACTGAGGTAGACTAACAGAATATCTGAGGTATATCTCTCATGTCTTACTGAAGGCTATTTTTCTAAACATTTCTGCTTGCTTACTTGGCACCTAGTTCAAGACACACAACTAGCCTGAGAGTCAACAAAAACAATGTATTCCAATTGAGAAGGACAATAAAAGGAGAAAAAGCTGACACAGTGTTAGCCTTTTCCATGTCTGGAGACCTTAAGGGTAGCGGCCAGCACGAAGGTCAAGTAAACCATACAGAGCAGCTTCTAGGAAGAAAGGAGGACTGCCAAATGTTATCCCAACTGTGTACACTTCACTTGATAGAACACCAACATCTGGCAGGCTGCTATACTTCTTGATCCCATCAGGCATATCAGGCTCAACATATGGCTCAAACAACCTATAGACTGCACATCCTTCTCAATTTACTCTGTAATGCTTCAGTAGTAGTTTATACCTGAAGAAGAAACACACAAATTTGCTTAAAAATAATCCTATTCTCTTGCATTTCTGTCTCATGAGTGAACTAATCACACAATACACAAGCGAATAAAAATTAGAAGGTGAAGAAATGTTGACAATTTGCTAATTTGTAGTATTTGAAGAGTAGTATTCATTGTGTTAAGAAAAGTTTCTTCCAGCATAACTATTTGTTGAATACCATGAAGAGACTAAAAGCTCGATCACGTGTACATCATGAGTCCTTAAGAACTCAGTACCACCAGGCAATTATTTCAACCATCTTCTAGGATTTACTGTTCCCACAGCAGAGCCCGAGGAAGAGAAGTAACATGTGTTTCTCATCCACTTTGGTGCAAAGTCAGCAGGCATTACGTGAACACATTTCACAAATGGCTTAATTTAAGCCTGGATCACTTTGCTTTGAAGTAAAAGAGGAGCACCCATACGGGACATTTCACTGGCTCTTTTAGGGGGGCAGAAACCTTCATCAAAGTGTGAGAACAGCCATCATCAGAGCCAAATATTCCATATGTTCTCACAAACGCAGATTCTCACAACCTAGGTTTTGCTTATGTATTAAGACCACCAAGGCATGATTAACCGTGGCTGAACTAGACAGCAGCTGATGACATCTTTATCACCCCAAACAAAAACAGAACAGCCAAGCCATCTGCGTTTGTGTGCTTATGTTTAAGATTGTTGAAACAGTTCAGAGCACATTACAGAAAAATATAATAAATTATACATTGATCCTTTCTCTCTAGATAAGCGTGTCTATATATGTGTAGGCAAAATAGCACTCCTTAGTGGCTGACATATGCACAGGATGGTCACAAATCAATGTATAATTTATTATACTTCTATTTGCAATTCAATATTTGTGCTTTGAACTCTTGCAGTTGGTGGGGCTGCACAGGATAATTAAAGACATGAATATGTAACAGCTTTCCTCCGGAATGAATTTTTTCTTACCCAAAAGTGATTTCTGTAAAAGCTTGTTCAGTTATTCTTGTGTTATGGAAGGCTGAGCAGGGAACAAAGAAAATAAAGTAAAAATGTATTGTATTTGCATTTCCCTCCCATTTTATTCAGTGGAATCTGAACTATGGAATCACTACTGGCCTGGAGAGCTGGAACAGTTCAGAGAAGGAGCAATTTGGTGGCCTTCCATGCCTTACAGAAGATGCAAGTTTGCACTCCCCTGGTGTCTTAGGATCTTAGGGTCCTTGGAGCAAGGTTTTGAAATTACAAGTGTCTTACAGGAGAGAAGTGTTATTGTCGCTGAGCTTGATAGCTGTCCCTACGTCTGACACACAATTTGGGTGCGGAAAAAATCACCACCACCAGAACACTGCACCAGTTGAAAAGTCTTTCATGTAAGGGGTATCAAAAAGTAATCAGAAAATGGGTTGGCTCCAAGGTCAAGCAGGGTTTCTCCAGAGCCTTCCAGACAAAGTAAATATACAGTCGTCTTCAAATGTGAAGTTCAGAGCCCTCTGAACTTCAGATGGTCAAAGCAACAAAACAGCTAAGGGAGACCTTGGTACTTTAAGAGACAAGGTTCAGAGTGAAGCAAGACAAGTACACGCACATACCCTTAGATTTATACTCACTTGTACATGCACATACGTGACTACATGCACAAATTTGTGGTGGTATCTTACACCTACAGATGGGCTTTTAAAATAATCAATCTGGCCAAGAGATTGAGAATAAACTTCAACTACTGGAACGCAAAAAGTAAGCTAAAATATTAGGTAAGTGAACTGCACCAAAAGCCAAAATGCTGTTTTGTTAAGGCCTTAGTACAAGTCCTACAAAAACAGCTGCAAAAAATGCCCGGCAGAAGCGTAACACTCTTGGCTGTAGGAGACCTTAGCATGTGCATGGCAGTGCAGCGCCCAACACAACTGAGGAGCTGGCTGGGTTCTTCAGTCCAAAGCTTACATGCCTAGGTAAATAATGAACTCGCTGATCTATATTATAATACTTTTACCCAGGCTGAGTTTTTTTTTTTACCCCACTGAAACCAATTTAAGTAAAATATCATACTCTCATTTTTTCATGGCATCAATGAAAAATGTGTAAGGTAAAAAGATTAAATGATGGACATAAAAATTGGAGAGGTCTCAGAGATTCTCACCGAGGAGCCACTGGTTCCGACACAGGCGCAGCTCAGTTAAAAATGGAGGTTTGGGGTATCCCTGCACCATTTAGTCCAGCCTTTGAACTCAGATGGACCACCTAATATGGGACACGTCTTAAAGAAAGGTAACAGGCAAAAGAAATTTGATCTGAGCTAACTCTAAAGCATTCTGGAGGTTGTCGCTTCCCAGGGAGAAAGAGGGGAAAGCTACCCATCTACCCACAGAGGGACTTACCCCAGCCATGCTGAACTCTTCAGAATTGCAGCTCAAGCTTTTTTCAAGCTGAGCATCACTTGTCAAAAATCCAACACAGGAATACTAATAAGCAGCAAGGGAGTCTTTCAGTAACAACAGTGCAAATACCTAGTACTTGTAAAAATACAAGCATCCCTCTTATCTTCAAACACCTATATTTTGAAATGCTGAATTGAAGATCTCCATTTCAAAAATATCTCTCCAAGAGACTTATGCAAACCACACCACCATTCTGTGTCTTGCATGAATAAATCCGTAACACAATGAGGTACTGAGAGCTCAGGAGGAAAAGTCACAAACAAAAATGGTTACAACACATGCCCCAAGAAACAATTAAAGCCATCAGCAAAAAAAAAAAAACAGAGAGAGGTTCACTCCATTTGGTCTAAAGGAGGCAAACTTAGGAATTTAAACTGGACATCAAGTTCTCCCTTGGGAAGACACCTATTGCTTTCTGTTGGCAATATAGAGGAATGTAAATACTTAATCTTGAGGGAGTGCACACATTGCTCATTTGCAACTTTATACGAGAAACTTTTACCTTGTCAGGTGCTGATAGACACTTATTTCCTACTATCATTATTACATTTAAGGCTTTAGAGTTGCAGAAAAAAACTAGCAGACGCACATACATCTAAAATTATCTACATAGACCCATCTTAAAAGTAACTAAACCAATAAACTAATATTACAAGAAATGCCAGAGGAGAAGGGAAAGATTTTTCAAAAGAAATTATCATTTTTTAAAGCAATTCTGCATTTTGTCATTTTGAAAGTGCCCTGAAAATCATGGGTCCTTTTGTAATATGAATTGTATATAATTGTATATAATTCTAATACGAATTGTAATACAATTGTACACTGAAAGCACAGTCAAAGGGATAAAAGCAAACAGATGACCGTAATAAACAGATGACCACATTCACCCAAGTTAAAATGAGGTCAAGTTAGAAAGTTTAAAACATTTCAAATAAAACAGTGTTTTCTGCAAATTTGTTGGTAGGCCTGAACTCAAGACAACCTTTTATGCAAAGTTTGTCCGAAGCCTAAGTAAGATCTTTGCACTCCATAAAAGCACCAATGCTGCTCTGATTGCTTTCCTCATAGCACATGCAATACCTGATCCAGTTTTCCCTTGAAAATAAATTGGAAACCATACCATAATATCATAATACACTCCCTGACTGGAGAGAACGTACTAAATCAATCTCTGCATTCCATCCTTAAAGGAGAACATAATTCCTCTCATCTGTGGTTTACCATTACGTGAAGTCCCTCTAAGTTAAGGAAAGACATTATTTATTTATTGGCAAGTACATAGAATTAATTACAAAATAAAACCACACTTAATCCATCCTGTTGCTCAAACAGCATCATGGAAATATAACTGATAAAATGCAGTACATTGATGCAAGAGGACAGCCTAGCTTAGAGATTCACCACCAGCTACACAAGAATAAGCTCCAGCTCAGTTCAGGAACAAGTGACCTAGAGAAGTGGGTAATTATAAAATAAAAAAATCTTCCAGGCTTGGCTTTTGTGGGAAACCTGCAAATCTCTCTTGAACCTTTTATTTCCAGATTGCTGGTATGAATTCAAGTCAAGTCAGCGAAACAAACACACCCAATTTAAGAGATGAATATGACATGGTTTCAGCCCAATTCCAAACCACATCCCATTACAGTACAATCGAGAAGGCTTSTAGAAGCCAGTGGAAAATCTCTACTGGCTTCAAAGTAGAAACACTAGAGACCATAGACAGCCACCCAAGTGGAAAAGAATAGTTTGAGACATACTGGGTGCCATGGGCAAGCAGGCTGGTGCTCATCAAGAAACTCTTATTTGCATCCTTGCTATTGCGTGAATCAGTACCTTCAGAAACTTACACTTCTCTGTGCTTCTTTCATCTTTCTCTCTCTCTTTTTTTTTTTTTTTGCTTTTTTTGTTGTTGTTCTTACTTCTTCATAAAAGTTCAGGGGTTTTTTGGCAGAATGGTTGAGCCCCACTGCGGTTTCACTTATTTTTAGTTTACACAAAGCCTGCCACAGTGAGGTCCCAGTCTTGCCTAGGCACCTCAACTACAGTGTAATTAATTTACAACTATAACTAGTAATTGGAATTATCAGTGGCTCTTTATACCAAGAGCCAATACAGTGTAAGCAACCAAATGCTGTCAGATATCCTTTATCCGTGCATGGCATATCCATGTCTGCTATATGCACAAGAAAATCAAAGCAGTGGATTCACTGAACCCAGCTCTCCTCTTTGCATTAGTTGTATATTGACATTTACTGCAATAATACAATATCATTTKGGGGGAATTATAAGCAAAAAATCACACCTGTAATTTTTTTACTTCATTTATGTTAGGAAACACAGCAGTGTAGAGTCTGCCCATGCAGAACAACCTGAAACCAGAAAGGATTCTCTCTGGGAAAATCTTGAAGACATTCAGGAAGGTAGAGTTTCATTATCCCAAAGTGCATCTCTGAACAAACCTGTTGGTTTGGCCCAGCAGTGATAGAAAACACCAGTTACATGAAACACACATACCATGACAAAAAGCATCAAGCAAAGTCCTCAGAAGGACCACAAGAAATGTGACTGCAATCCCTAAGAAGAAGGATTGGGTCCCAGTAAATAAAAGAGCAAATGCAGCACGGTTACACTTCAATTATATTTGGCTCCCTCAAAACAGATGCTCGCAGACAGATTTCTGTTTCACCCACTAATGACTGTCATACACAATTATGTCACTGATTTCAGAGGGCTGCAGGGTTTATAAGCTTGCAGGCAAAACTGACAAGACACAACTAAAGAATATTCACAAAACCCAACACCCTGCTTAGTCCAACAGGGATATTGAGATACTGTGATGGAGATAAGAGAAGCAGACTGTGCCACGCCATTTCAGGAAGAGGAATAATCGTCAGACCGTGCTGGTGCCTGTTAACAGCTTCTGCATGTAAAAGCAATGGCCCTCCTGAGTGTGGCTGGGGAAGCCACAGTGTGCTCCTCCTCTTCACTATCTGGTCTGGGTTTGGATCATCACATACTGCTGAAAGGATAACAGGAGGTAGCGGTACGAGAAGACAGACACAGATAGGCAGGGGGGCAGAAGGAAGTGGTACATCACAAATAGGTGCAGGGGAGGGCCATCTGTTGGGAAGTCATATATGCCTTGGGTACTTCACGTTGGCCCAGAGTAAACCCCCTCCCAAGAAATATAAGAGTCTTTCTCATTACTTCAGATATGAGCCCCACAAGATTTTACAACGGGCCTTGGTCAGCTTCAACTTTCTGCTGCAAGATCTAGAAATAATGAGATGGGAAATGAATACTCATTCCTTAGTCTGAGGCCGTGTTTCTCAAGTTTGGGTCTTCCCAGCTCAGATGAGAACACATCAAAAAGGAGCTCGAGTCTGGAGTTATGCAGCACTGCTGTCATGAACCTTGTTTCATCCAATTTTATCAAGAACAGCTTCTTTTTCTTACAGCTTAAGTAGGGAAGGAAGAGGAAAGCAAAAAACTCTTCTGTCCCTCACCCTCGCTTCTGGGGGTGGACAGAGCTTCAGTGTGAAAAAAGGGTMTAGCACACCAACCCCCACATCCACATAAGGGTCACCACCGATGTTAAACACGTTCTTCAAATTCCAAGTAGGGGTCCCAGGCTGTGTATTCCAGCTCTACCCACAGCAGCATTTTCCTTCCCACAAGGCACTAACTTACCTCCAGCACTGATATGACAAAGCAGTGCCACCATCTCCACAGTGAAAGCAGAGCCTGGATTTGCATGCCAGCCCGAGAGATAGAAGAGTTGTTCACTAGTTTGCCCAAGCCATAGCAGAAGAGTTAGCTTCCACTTCTCTCCTTCCACTAGGACCCATTTCCCTCTACAGTCCCACTGTGCTGGCACCACTTGTGTTTCCACAAAAGGGAAAGTGCTTGCTCTTTGAGGAGCTGCAGAAAAGCTGAGGTTCTGCTTCTGAAACACCAGTACCCCTTGTCCATAGATATCCACACTCCCTGTAAATCTGACCAATACCCATCCTTTCTGTTTCAAGCTCCTTACAGTTGTACCATAAGAAAAAAAAAAAAGAAACATTAACAATTCATCCAAGTCTTGCTGACCTGATGGAGAAAAAAAAAACAAGGAGAAAAAAAGTTTCTAGAAAGCATTAGAGCGCATGACTCATTACTGAGGAAATATCATTGGGTCACGTCTGCCTTCAGAATGAACTGGCACCTTTCAATGAAAAGTAAAGTACATCTTGTGTCAAGAAAATCCTTATCTATTACTTGGAACCAAGCCCCGGCTGCCAATTGATCTTGGCCTGTGAAGGCTCCAAACAAGATGGGCTTTGAGCAAGAATCTGCTTACTGTGCAGAGAACAGCAGCAGTCAGTCAGGATTTATGTCACAACAAGATCTGTGTTACAAATCTGATTATTTGCACAATGAAGCAGGAAAAAAAGGAAAAGTGGAACTAATTTTCTTTAAGGACCTTAATCCTTCCCTCTGATTCATATGTTAAGTTCCTTCTTGCCTTATCTTGTCTGCTTTGATTGTAAGCTCTTCAGGGTTTTCTGCACTTGTTCAGTGCCCATCACAAGACCAGCTGATGAATCTCTGAAGGATTACCAGTGTTCAGTTTACCTCCAACTCCAAAGCTGCCTTGATCCGTAATGGACTAGTGATATTCTGATGTTATTTTTTAATTGTTCTCGTCTATAGCTTGTTTCACCAATGAACCAATGGCTTCACAACACTGAACAAACTCAAAATCTAGCAAGCTGTTCTCCTGTTAGAAGAATAACTCCTATAGATGTTTTTCTTCAGATCAGCCAAAGGCTGATGTTGAACACTTTTCACCAAGAGGCCAAAATACAAGGGCATGCTTATTCTTCTCTTCAGAAAACACCATGTATGGGCAACAGCAGGGGAAAGGCCCTTATTACAAAAGGTAATTGCCTGATGTCAGTTCTTTGGACCACTGTCTTCTCTTGGGGTTAAGCTAGAGGAAAAAGAAAACGGCCATTCCCCAAAAGACTTGCGCGACAACAAACAGCCTTACGATCAAGTGGTGAAGACCGGCAGACATAGCTAGTATCACCCAAGTTATTCAGGTTGGGTGTGCTGAAAAAAATCAAACTGAGGAACCAGAGCAAAGACTGTGTGCAGTTTTGGGTTCCTCAATATAAGAAGGACATCAAACTATTGCAGTGTGTCCAGAGGAGGGTGACCAAGATGGTGAAAGGTCTTGAGGGCAACGCTTACAAGGAGCAGCTGAGGTCACTTGGTTTGTTCAGCTTGGAGAAGAGAAGGCTGAGGGGTGACCTCATCGCAGTCTACAACCTCCTCAAGAGGGGCAGTGGAGGGAGAGGTGCTGATCTCCTCTCTCTGGTGACCCGTGACAGGACATGAGGAAATGGAATGAAGCTGTGTCAGGGGAAGTTCAGATTGGACATTAGGAAAAGGTTCTTCACTGAGAGGGTGGTCGGCCACTGGAACAGGCTCCCCATGGAAGTGGTCACAGCACCAAACTTGTCAGAGTTCAAGGAGCACCTGGACGACGCTCTTAGTTATATGGTCTACTTTTAGGTAGTCCTGCAAGGAGCAGGGAATTGGACTCAATGATCCTTATGGGTCCTTTCTCCCATCTCACTCTTATCTCTCCTTCTCTGCTCCCATTACACTTCTATTTTCCCTCATTTTTTTCATCCGTGTCTATTTCCCCTCTTATTGCTCCAATTTCCTCTACTTAATACCTGTTCTCCTGCCTTTGATCCATCTCAATTATTTAGACCATGAGTAATTTTGGTCAAAGGCTGCCTGGCATTTTGGGGCTGAAAACTGCACAGCTGATCCCTGTTGATGTCTAGTTACGACAGCAGAAAAAGCAAGAAAATGCAGCATCGGCATCTGCCAACTGTACTTGGGCATCTAGAGACAGAACAAGATGAACCAAGTATGAGTTGACAGCCTTAAAGTATTATCTCACCCACCTCATCTCAATCCATATTATTTTCATTTTAGGCCTTTATTAAAGCCTGTAATTTAGATGATGACATGTTTCTTTCCTTTGCAGAAATGCAAACGAGATATTTTGCACATGAAAAGTTTGACATTGGTGGAGTGAATTATAGGGGTATTGATGTACTCTACTTTCTCAAAAGGTTACTGTGATCTTTTGTTGATTAAGAGACATGATGTTACTAAGATAAATGCTTCAGTTGTTATTAACAACATCTCTCAGTGAAAAATCAAACATTTTTACACAAAGTGCTGAATAAGATAAGGAAAGGATACTTGTCATGTCAAAGCAGGAGGTCTATGTCCTTAATGATGCTGCATTGTATCACAGTATAAATGTAAATGCTTGACTTATGCAACACCAATGCACTAGTCTTCACAGCTCAGAAATTAATAAGCATGAAAGGCACGTTTAAAAAAGTTTCTTCCAGGTGATACCCTTTACATCTGCTGGCCATCTTGTTCTGTCAAGAGAAAAAGGTACGAAGGAAAAGAAGCTACCAGCAAGACTAAATGTAATTTTAATAAAAAATGAACTGCTATTTTGTATCATGATTTCAGATTAATTCAATCTGCCTCTTTTTGCCATAAAGATACTGAAAGTGAAAAGTTACTGATACTGAAAGTTAATCTAAACCAGACCAATGCTAACTGGACCCAAACCACTCCAAGCATATCTGACATATAACACAGAGGTGCTGACTTCAGTTCAAGGCAATAGCCGCTTCTTTTTAGACACCCTCATTAGTATCCTCCACATGAGCTTTTTCTACCCTCTCCAAAGACATGCAATTCCTGTCCTCGGGACTGACGCATTTGTTGAAAACATGCCAGACAACCTCAGCTTTCACCCAGCCAACTACAAACTCCCACTGGCTAACTTGAACTTGCTGCTCAGAGGACTTGATTTAAAAGATGGAGTGGAGTAAGGAGGTGCAGAAAAGCTACAAACAGTTATCATTTGATCAGAGAAGGCCTCGAAAGTGGAAAAAAAATCTTTATCCCATCTTGACATACATGTATGAAGACAACTGTAATTTTAGTGACATGATGAAAAATCTAAACAAAGACTAAAAACCTGAAATGGAGTCTTTGTAATGAACCGATGCATAAAAGCTGGATCTAAATGCACACTTTTGAAATTCAGATCTGAAAGCAGATGCATACACAATAAGACGAGATTATTTTTATCTCAGTTACGAAAAATGCCGCACTGATAGAAGAGGAGAGGGATACCAGCAGATAGTTGAGAACAGATGTGAACAGGCTGCCCTTTCCCACTCACAGGGCTGACTTGGGTGCTCATGAGAACTGCCTGACAATTGACTGAAGAATTCGAATTGAAGCATTTGAACTCAGACTGCTTCAGTGAAAGAAAATTTGCACAAAGAAGGATATCCACAGAGCAATTACTCTTTACTGTCAGCTTCACTGACTTGAGAGCTCCTTGGCATTGCTGCTGAGGCGAGAGCATTGAAACTGAAGGACAAACAGGCTTTACCAGCACTGTTAGCAGCTTTCAGAGTTGTTCTCTGGTTATCCCATATAGTTATTAAAACTAATTAATCTCCATTTTTTTATTGATTGTTCTTTATTTGTTTGGCTTTACCCCTGATCTGAAGGACATTGAAGAGGGCTGGCCAAAATAAGATGCACCCAGGATGGTATCACGCTCCTTTGTTTAGAAGAAAAGGGTGCAGCTACCTGACATGCATAGCTGGATGATAAACAGTCAGTGACTGTGGAGCACATTTTGGGAGGACCACAGGCAGGTCAACAGCTTTCATACATATATGGGTACATGTATGGGAATACAGGTACATTAGTTTTCTCCACAGATGTGGAGAAAAAGATAAAATTCCTTGAAAACTGTGTTCAGTGGGTTGAATGTTCCAATACCTGCGATTTGAAAATGTTTCATTTTATTACTCTGACTCTAGAGACTAATTCTTCTGGTTAAATATAAGGATGCCTCAGGAACTATGAAGATAAATAAAAAAGGTCTTGATCAAACCCCAAGGATAAAGGGATGGGAGAAGGGCAAAGATGGCAATGAGACAGAACTACAACTAGAATATTACGGGCACCAGCAGTCCAGCCACTGCCCAGTATTTTGCCTACTTTAAAAAAGGATGGTTTTCAGAAGCTATTCCAGGAAAAAACATAAAGCGGCTTTGCTGTACGTGAGAAACTACATGCAAGGTTGAGGGGATATATGGGAAAAGGCATCTCTGAAATCTAAAAAGTGCATAATGGAAGAGGTCGTTGTAGGCCAGCTGGAATTAGGAGATGAGATTTTGAAAGGGAATAGAAAATGATGGATGAGATGGTTGGCATAAGGCTTTATTTGTGATATAAATGGTCCTCATTTGAAAGCAGGAAACTGAGACAGACAAGGGAAAGGCCAGAGGCTAAGAAAAAAATCAATAGCTTGTTTCTTTGGTTAATCATTTCAGGTTTCGAAATCTTCATAGCACTCCCAGTTTCCTCTGCATCCAGCCAAAGAACAGAGTACTCATCAGTTACCTGTTATTTCCTCAGCTTATATTTTTCCCTCCACAGGTCTTTATAAGGCTAATCTGCCATTGCTGAGCAGTTTGTGGGCACTGCACTCACATTTACATCTGCTTGTGATTCCTGTGTATTTTTTTCCAACTCTGCTGTATGTCTCAGGCACATGACAATTTTAAGACGTGCACTGTTTTCCCTCGGACATACATATGACACACAGGCAAGGCGTGCATTTATTCCCACCGACGCTTTACGGCTGCCCTCAGCGTCGAGTGCTCAATACGCACAAGCAGAGATGTGGACTTGAGGAGTCCCTTGAACAACACGGGGGAGTGACTGTGTCCTAAACACCCATTCTCCTGGGCTTCCCTTTTGCTCTTCAGATAAAGGCCCTTCTTTCGCTCTGGCAGACGAGGGCAGCCGTGCTGGTGGGCAGCGGCAGATGGCGAGCAGCAGAGCAGTGCCACCCTCCGCCCACTCCTCCTTCCCCACATGCTCCCCAGCGCCCAGGGGCCATGCTCTGCCCGGGACACGCGAACGGGGAGCCGTCTGCTCCCGCACGCTGGCGATACGGCCAGGGCTAACCCCGTCTTTGCGCGGCAATAAGGTCAGGCGGCATCCTGTCGCTGCGGGGCTTTCCCGGGCAGGGAGGAGAGCGTGCGTGGGCTCCCACTGGTAGGCATCAGGTTTACATGATGTGAATGCACATATGCCCTTACCGCTGTTTTGCCTCCTGCCTTTTAACAGCAATTTTTTCCATCAACCTGTCTCCTTGTGAATTTGTCACATTTTCCAAAGAACAGATTTGGAGGCTATCTAGTTGCTTCTGTGAAATAGATTAAAAAAAAAAAAAAATCCAATTCTGGAGGAGTCAGGATTTTGATGATGGTTCCCACAACATAAATCCAGTGCTGGGTTTGGGCAGCACAGCCCACAGTTGCATTTGGACCTACAAAAATAAATGTAGCCTAGATTGTGTATGAAATAAATGCTCCTACAGCAAAAATGGTAGCACATTTGAAAGATGAATGGGGGGAGTTGTGCTGCTTGAAGCACTGGTTCCAGCAATCCCCGGACTCACAAAAGCAAGCCTACTTTATGATTATTTAGAAAAACAGGAAGAAAAATTAAGTGGGAGAAAAAAAAGCTCAAACATGCAGACTGCTACATTTTGGAAGCTACAGTCTGGTGCCTTCAGGGAAATTCAGAGCTCTGCTACTGATGAACCAGTGGGAGCGACATCAGGAAGTACCACATCCCTGTACAAGATCCTACACAGGACATAAGTTACTGAATACATTCCTTAGCGGTTCTAAAAGACAAGCAYCCAACTTATTTGGTACTAGCTGGTGAGGCGGGCAGGAAAGGAACAGTACCATCACACAGAGCCATGGCAAAGGAGGGTCAAATGGTGGCAGAGATACTCGACCACTGCCACGAGCTGCTGCCACTCAGCATTAGGGTGCAAGGCTGCATCAGCACATTAAAGCAAGGTGGCAGCAGCAGAGATGAAGCCTCCCAAAATGGGAGGAAACAAAGACGCATAAGATGTTTCATTGCAGCTCTAAGGTCACATCCCTGAAAATGCCGTCCATGCTGAGTTTATAAGTACACACAGTCGTCTGCTTCCCACATACTTCAGAAACAGACCAATAGGTGAAATCCTAAGGGACCAGTAAGTCCCAGTTAGGAACACTGACCGCAGATCAGCCTGATTACAAAACCCCTTTGTAGCAGCCACCGTACTGGAGTTCATCTCTGAGAGCCAGCTGCTAAGGGGCGATTACTAACGATCAGACTCTGCAGCCAATCTGCTATGCTCAAGGGATGACTGCTCTCATCTCCAAGCCAAAACTACAGCTCCTGCCATGAGATGCTTGTTCTGTGTGCTCCCCTCCACAGCTTTGAGGAGGAAAGCAGACACAGAAGAAAACCAGAGCACAATATCCATGTCCCCAAACGCTGCGTCTCTGTGGGGGTTATTAGGGGCTCACCCTCCTTCTGTTTATCTGGGATTGTCCCACTTCAGCCCCAAAACAGACCACAAGTTTTAATTCTGTCAACTTTCCTGACTTGCTGCTTTGTTTAGAAATGGTCTACTGTCAGCCATTGTTTGACTTTATTAAAGATTTAGCAACTAAATACAGCCATTAATTACACAACTTTCACGCCCACGTTTCTGGGGATGCAATGCTGGAAGATATGAGCTCGAGCATTTGTTTCTTGGCTCTCAAAGAGAAAATGTTTATATTTTCAATCTTTTTCCCCCTCAATGTTTTCAAACAAAACAGGAAAGCAATCTCTAATTGTTATTTCTTTAAACATTTGCTCAACAATGAATTCACTCAGCCTTTTTACAGTAAATATCACTTGCCTACGTGCGAGATCGTTACTCATCGCTGCAGAGCGGGTAATAAAATCAGGGAATAAAATGGCAGCAGCGGACAAGAATCAGTGTGTTCCTGCATTTGGAGAGCCACATCTCATCTTGGTACAACTTCACTCAGAGGAGAAACATGTGCTTTCATCAGGTAAGGATGTGGCCTTTACCTTAACTCTTATATTAAATTAACATAAAGAGAGGGAAACACTCAGGTCAAGCACTAGGTTGCAAACTGCGCCAAAAGTGCTGACAGAGCTAATTTTTACTTGTGCCTTGATATTTTTCAAGTGACTGATTTTAAAAATAAATTGCTAATCATGCAACTGCATGAATACCATGTTTGTTTATTCTCACGTCAGTGACTGAGAAGCTGTAAATAGGTGTGACAGCTGCAGCATCTCTCTCCTCTGTTGTCACTGCTCCGCTCCTCCTGCCAGACAGGCAGTGAATGGGATGGATACTAGGACTGACAGGAGCATAGTGTGATCCTCAGGCAAAGAGTTATACATGAGCTGTATTACTCCTAAACTGATGCTGGGGTTTCTGTCAAAATCAGCACTCAGAGAGATGCTGCTTATTTTTGGGGAAGGGCACACCCTGTTCTGCCAGCTGGTCAAACTCTACTGAAACGGTGCAGGGTCTGACAGTCCCAGTTTTCCAAACTTCAGTAAGATCACCTGATAGATTCATTTTGAAGGAAATGACACCATAGTTTAAAAAAAAAAAAWAAAAAAATCTCAGAGCTTGATAGTCATGAATCCAGTACCGAAAGGCAAGGCTGTAAGTTTAAAGCTGTAACTTCATCAATATCCAGAACTCGAGGGATGCTCTGCGCATCACCTCCTGGGCCACCTGACTGCACACACGTGACATAAGAAGGATTTGCTGCTTTGCCTCTGCCCCCCACGGCCAGTTTAAGCTTCCCCACTGAGGAAGCGCCAAGTTGGGAATCAGTTCTCCCCAACACCCTTATCCCCTCCGTGGCACCACAGGGAAGTCCTGCCTACCTCTCTGTATCCTTTATCTGCAGGTGAAACTTTACATTCTTTGTAAGAAGTTTTGAAGTTTATGAGAACGAAGATCACATTAGAAGTTGAACTGAAGCAGTAAGTCACTGCTGTATGTAGCAGTTGGACAACCCTGAAATACAGCAGTAGCCTGGAGCCACCCATAGGTGACAGACACAGACATACTGTCTTTGGTTGCCACCCCAAGTGTGCATGCCCATGCTGGCCCAGCCCGGACACGCAGCAGCTTGCACTTACAGTCCTCCTCCCCCGTGGTCATGCCATAGTCCTGCAGGACAGTGCAGGCATCACAGATGATCACAGTGTTTGGGTGCAAGGTCTCAGTCATGTCTCACCAAAATTGACAGTATACGCCCGACCACTGCTTATATTGCAGGGTTCCAGAGATCTCTAGAATAAGTATGGAGATGCACCCATACCCTAAATGTTACATATTTCTGTAAAAAAAGATATCATGGATGTGGTGGAGTCAGCTGAATCACTCTCTTAGCCTATGTGCTATGTGTATGGAAAAATTTCTTTTTTAATTAAAAAAGCTAACACTAAAAAATTATTCAATCTGTTTGTATCAATGAAATCATACTCTTGCTTAGCCAAGGCTAAACTTACAGCAAAAAACTACGTGATTAGTTTTCTAATGGCAAAGATCAGGTGGCAAGAGAAGACCAACTTTCATTTCAGAAGAGAGTCTCCTAATTCCATTATTCTCATCTAGAACTGAATTTAAAATTTTTAGTAACCGTTGGCCATTTCCAAAGCCAACAGTTTTAGAAATAATGAACTGGCTCCCAGGAGCTGGCCAGCATTCTCTACATCAATTTAAATCATACCATGCTGTGTGCTCAAGGAAGACATCAGAGTTTGGCCAAAATGACCTTTGCTAGCTGTCTCCCATTTCCCTTCACTTCTTCATCATTCCCTGCGGCATATGCTGGTACCTGAAGGCTTTGASGAACAGCAAGGGGTTGCTATCGTGGCAGCCTAGACAGCAGCTTACATCAGCATGTTGTCTTCTGCCTTCTCCATGCCCTCCTCTTCTGCCGGCTATGTACTGTGCAGACCAGAGGTTGGGAAACAAATGTTTTAGAGGCAGGATTGTTTATTTAGTCATCCAAATGCTCGGCTTTAAAGCACCGTTAAGGGTATTAAGTACACTAAAGCGATAAGCAAGAGATGCACCATGAAAACCACCCATGCTGAAAATTACAGCTGGCTGAGTAAAGAAGGTTACCTGTGAAAGTATAAAGCACGTTTGTAAGAGAAGTCAGGAGGTGCATACCTTTTCTCACACGTCATAAGATTACAGGAGAAATGAGTTGCAAAACTACCCTGGAGAACGAGGGAGAGAGAGCACAGCAATTCAATTTCTTCTGCTTCTGTTTCATGTCCGTGAGAAATGCCAGAGAATGCACCAGGAGAATAAAACATCTGCCACCCTGACAACAAATCAGTGCAGGATTTCACTGCCTTGCCCATCTGCACAGTTTCACAGCATGCTCAATCAGATGGGTCAGAGACCAACGCAGAATGAACCATTTCACAGCCTGGATCCTATTACAGAACAACCATTTGCCATGCCTTAATGTTAATAAACACATATTCAATAAAGTTTTCCTCCAGATCTGTGGGGGCARAGATATCATAGGACAGACAAAGAGAGAAGAGTGTTTGTGAATGCATTTTCAATATTTTTCTCCCAAGCGACTGCCGAGCTCAGCATCTAGAGAAGAGAATTCAGAACTTTTCAAGGCAAGGTTGTAAGCTGCTTTGGTCCAGCTGGAGTGCGACCAAAACACGAAACAGTGCAGAACGGGTGACAATTCCATTCCTGGGGGTTTAGATTCTACATCTATCACCATCCACTCTTTTTACTACACTTACACCTTCAGTGACTGTAGCGTTTTTAGTCTGCTGCTCAGTTCCACTTTCATCTCCTGTCCATGTACAGAAGAAATATTTACTCTTTGGCTCCCATCTTCCAGATCTAAGCTTAAGTCTTTGTGGGATTTGGACATGAGCTGGTGCAATTATAGCATCTGAAATAATTTACAAAAAGTAAAGATGAAGGATATAAGAGACATCGAAAGAAGATACACAAAAAGGACAGCAGACCTGAGTTGTATGCATGTGTAAAATGTTCTCCTTCCAAGAGGAAAGGTGGGAGAAAATTCCTGAGAAGACTCCAGAAAAACTTACAAGGAGGGGAAGACAGAGAGAGGAAAGGAGCAACCTAATTTATTTCAAGTGGAGCTCACTTTTAAAGAAAAGCTATTACGATACCTCAAAATGCTTTGCCACTTACTGCAGATTATCAAGGCACTTAATTATATAGTCCATTTAAACAGAGGTGTAGTTCAGAGGATTACTTACACACTTTAAGCATACACTTAATTGGGGGCTGAGAGAATTTAAGTGTGATCAGCTGCTCAATTTAAGTGTGATCAGCTGCCTTGGGTTCAGCTGCACTCTCAGAAATCCTTTAAAACTTTACATTTTAATGTGTTTACTCCCTCATCAATTCGGTTCTTACTTTTTCTCTCTGAAAGTACACCTCAACACCTCTATACATCAGCCAAAGAGACACGGCTGTCCTTTCTACTTCCATGCAGCGACTCTGGGGGGCTGGTAGCTTTTATCAGTCACAGAACCCAGCACATCTCAAGGCTCAGCACATTTTCCCATATTTTGCAAATGCTCATTCAGTTGTTCTGGCAGAAAAAAAAAAAACACAGTGGAAGTCGATGGAAGTTTGGTTTTGTTTTAGCCATGCACAGGCTCACTCCTAGACTGTTCCCCCTTTCCTAATATTTGAAAGGCTTACAAGCAGAATTACAACAAACAGAACCAGCTGAGGTTAAAAGCGCTTTTTTTTAGATTTTTTAAAACATTTCCAAACTGGAGATAATCTCTTTGCAAAACAAAAAGAATTGACCCTGTGCCCACCAGTCTACTGCAAAGAGGCATTGAGCTTTTCTGAAGCGACTGTAACATTAATGTTTTCTAATTAGCTGCTGCTTGGCAGGTTTTGGTTCTGGCAGCTACAAGGAGCGTGGAATTCAGAATAGAAAGACTAAAGATTCAGCCTAAGAGTACGTGTCATTTCAAACAGCCAGTGCTGTGAGACAGACCTGAAAGCATCGTGTGGGTGTGCGAGCCAGCGAGAGAAGGGGTGGGTAGTGACTACCGCTAACAGCATCAGTTCTGGCTGCTGTGTACACACCGCATAGTCATATTTGCAGGGAGAGATCTTCCACCCTGTGTTGCCTCTGCTCCCCATAATCCTTCCAGAGCTGCAGAGTGTACATTCAATAATTGTTCAGTGCTCCTGGTCTTGGCGTCACAGCTGGCCATGGGGTTTTATCCTATTCAGTGGTCAATGTAGGGACAGGTATTGTTCACTGCAGCACCAGAGGGTACAGAAGAGCACACCCTGGACGTTCAGCACCTTCAAAATAGATGGCAAGGAGTTCACACACTTCATTCTGACCCTTTTTGTATCCAAGTGCTAACAGCTTGCATATGCAATGTCAGCATCATGTTTGCCAAAGGCTTCCACTGCATTTATCCTGCTGCTACTCCATGGAAATGGAGCAACTCCTGATGTATCCACCARCACAAGAAGTAGATCAAGTCACTGATGGGTGACTTGACTATCACCAGTTTACAACCAATTTTCAAGGACCTTCCTCTCCCACTTGAGTATGCATGTGCTTAAAACAACAACAGAGACATCACTATTTCAAAAGACACCTTTAAAAAACATCATCCCTGTGAACAGTGGAAGGGGTTAAACACTAATCCCGTTTAGGATACTACACTCATCAAACCAAGAAGCCTACCAAAACAACAGACAGAGGACTCCAACAGACCTCACTGGCTTAGAGAGACAATGCAGTTCACGATAGAAAATACCTTCAACGTAAGTCCCAGCAGACAGACGTAGCAAGCTAACAGAGCTGGTCACTGCTGAATTTACTTGGGTTGCTGTCCTGATTTTCTGCTTTCCACATCACTGCACTTCATTTGAATGCTTTAATGTTTTCTTTGACCAATGATTTAATTTGGTGGTGTACCAAAGGTCACCAAAGCATGACGTGCTTCACTAAATCCCATGCAACCCTTTGAATCATTTGGAGTTTTTTGGCTTTTGCCTGGTATGGGAATAAAGTTAGGAAGGTGGTGAAACTAGCTTCCTAATGGCCAGCATCCATCCCATTTCCAACAGAACTTAAAACAGAACCTCCACCCCCATGTTTGCAGCTCATCAATTCTCAATGAATTGAGAAATTCAGCCTAGATTAGCCAAAAACAAGCTTTAAAGAAAAAAATAAATCTGTAACCAGTCTAGATTTTCTAGCCTATGGATTTTGAGGACCCAATACCATTGGCTGCTACCCAGAAACTCAGTTCTCATCAAGTCTGCCAAGAGCATTACTGCTCAGTATATGACAGGGCTGGGCTCTTACTGCTAAAGAAATACCAGGCACCCGAACAAGCAAGATGTTTGGCATGAATGTAGTGCTGCTTCAGTCTTCATTCCGCTTACCTGCCATCTGTAGCTATTTTCTGTGTAGAACAGGACCCCAGCTGTTGCTGCCATCAACTGTGATGTGAAAGGCTCCCGCTTTATCTTTGTAATGCATGTGAATGTTTCCATTTGCAGTCATCTTACAAACCTCCTTTCCACGTTCAACAAAGATGGAAATACATGAGATCTGCTCCCTTTGTGAACCCTTTAGTCTATATCTGCTGAAAATCTTTTAATTGATTAAAAGAAAAAAAAAGCACTTCACAGAATTAGTCTTGCAGTTAATTGGCACATGAAACACAAAGAAATTATTTCCAGTATCTTCTAACCCTCCCTGTGCAAGGGTGCACAAAACTAGACTGCACAAATACATGCATCACATGGGCCACATCCTATTCTCCCTTCCCTACCACCCCCCTCCTACCACATCCTCCTCTTCTAACATTCAGCAGCTCCTATGAGAAACTGGTCATCCTATTAATTGATGGAAATACAGTCACTCCAAAACATGTAGTCTCAGCCTTCCCTGGATTAATAATATGACCAATAGTAGGTTTTCCCCTTGCTTTTCTAGGACGTTTTCCTACGAATTGCAAAGCATTCTTGCCTTATCTGTGCCAGGCTTTGAGATATTCAATTTTAAGTAAGTGGACAGTCCTGCTGATGTTACTCGAACAATATACATGTGCTCCAAGTGCAGTAAGTGCTTAAGTGTCTTGCTGGATTGGAATCCAGCTTTTAGCATCTTTGACAGCAATTACAAGCACAATCCTGGAACAACAGCCTCCTCCAAAGTGCAGTATCAACACTTCATAAAACAAGTATGTCCAAAAGTCCGCAGAATTTTGAAAAGCTTTGCTGGAACAGAAATTTCTGCTATACAAGACTTGGAAATGCAGTCTGCAGTGTTACCGCAGCGGTAAGAAAAGTGCAGGGATTCCTCGTGTTCCCCTCACTAATAAAAATCTAATCCAGTTGCACCAAGCAGCTAGCAGAAAGACTTCTCCAGAAAATGATTCTCACCTCAACTGCTGGCAACATCCTGAATGAGGACACCACTGATTTCTGCACACAGAACAGGGTTTCTGCAACATCTGGATTATGCAGCTGGTCCCCATGGCTGTGCCATACCACAATGAGGCATCAGGACTTAAGCTTGAACTTTGAGCATCTGAGATATCCTTAGTTAAACTCACATCTGCACTTTCAGCTTCCTGATGCTTTGATTCTATTTATTATAGGTCAAGAAATTATGAAGGAATCAAAGGATTCCAGAGAAAACTACTTTAACCTTTGGAAGAAAGCAGAGCTGGTAGAGTAATGGTCAGTGCCCTATCGTGCTGTCTGTAAGTGAGCACTAAACTGGTCATGTAAGAGAATGCCTACAATCTCCTAGCAAACATTATTAATGTTTGATGCTATGAATCAGAGGTTAGGTCTTAGATTATAATCAAGGCAGCTTTTGACAAGGAGAGGTTCATGCATCTTTAAATCCTGATTCTCCATGTGGTTTGGCTTAGAGCTTATTTTTTGGCAATCACACTTTCTAAAGAAAAAAGTAGAATAAATCAGTCCTAAACTTACATCAGCAAYGTCAAAGCTTCCAAATGACCACCCCATTCAGCACTGTCACACATAGATTCTCCAATAAACACATGACAGAAAGGTCTGTCTCTCTCTGGAGGCAGGCAATGAATTCAGCTTTCTCGGCACATATATGGTGCACACAGGCACACACGCAAGCTCACGTTGAGCAAGTAGCCTGGATTCTGGTTTGAGCTGGTGGGAACAACCTACCAAACCCACAAATCTAAACCCTCTTGTTTTTAATACCTTCAGATCACCTTGCTGTAGGAGGAGCACACAGCTAATAAAGGCTTTGAATCCCTCTTGACTCAGAGATGGAGAATACATAAAGAAAAAGTGGGAAAACAGATGAAGGATTATCCTGCACTCTGGTTCTTCTGTGCTGATACAGCAGAGTACAGCGGATCCTAATTGTGCATCCTCTAGCATCCAGAAATCTCATTAGAAAGGAATTAAAGGATACTGCACCTATGTCTGGGATTTCTGGAAATGCAGCAGCTCTGTTCAGGTGGCTGGGTGTCCGAAAATTCCAAGCACACCCTCTGTGCACACACCAGCTTTGCAGCATAGACATGGGCAGTTCRCGTCTTCCGGAAAATATGAGTATTAAGTCAAACATGTCCTAAACAAACTCAGCTTACTCTATGTATTCCAGTGTTTTCCAGAAGTTACATAGCTCTTAATAATATATGTTTCACGTGGAGGCATGGCAGCCTTGGACTTGTTATTCTGACATGGTTATAGGTAGCTATAGGACCAAGGACCCCTGCCCYGTTTCGGGGAAAGTGACCTGAACTACTGCCAATGCAATGAAAGGCTCAGAGTGACTTGAATGATCACTGATCAGACCTGAAATCCTAGAAGAGTAATACAAAACACAAAACCAATGAAATTTAAATTTTCTTTATTATTTAAATGGTTTTGCTGCCTGTACCAAACTTGTTCATTTGTTTCTCTAGCTCCTGAAGCATGTCACGCTTTTTTCTTTTTTTTTTTTTAAAAATCCTCAACACTACAATAGAAATTAAAGATTACAAAAATACAACTTCTAATCATTGAAACTAAACACAAAAATTCAACTTATTGTACTATTTCAAATCCTCAGTTGTTTACAAAGAGCTTTTGAACATGGAGAATCAACAGATAATTCATATGTAAACTATATCTGACTGACACCAAAAAAAAAAAATCCACAGAAATGACCATGCTCCCAAGGCCCTTACTAGCTTTTCCCTGTTCTATATGTAAAAGAAGAAAAGACCATTTATCTGACAATTAAAATAATATTTTTACTGCATGGAGATATACCSGATCATAAAATATCGCAAGTTAAAGAAATCCATTCCTCATTTTTAATATGAAACAAAAATTACAGAAATCACTTAAGGAAAAGTTAAATTGCAAACATGAATCTTGAAAAACACATAATTGGCATTATGACTGCAGGTGCTGTTCAGCTCATAGCGATTTGTATCATACTGAAGACCATGACATCATTTTTTCTTTTCTAGCTCCCCAGTTTTTCCCCACTACGCACCTCTATTTTTTCAAGTTGAATACATGTTTCAATCCTGCTCCCATTAACCCAGATGCAGTTTTCACTGTCGCAGTTTTTTTCATCAGAAATGCTTTAGCCGGTTGTTAAATGGATATTAATTTTAGTGTGTCAGAAGTGGGGAAGGGGACAGCTCATCACTGGGTGTCTGGCAGCAAACCCCTGACCGCTGCTGAAAAGCACTGAGTGCTCTTAGCCTGGACCCAGTGCTCAGCACCCCCCAAAAACAGGCTTTTATGCTGGAAGCAAAAGTCTCTACCTTTTTCATGTGCCAATAAGAGCCGCCTATTTCTGAGGTTACCTAGACTACAAGAGGACTCTGAAATCACTGAACACCACACAGAAATGAGCCAGTCACAGCTCAGCAGTGGCTGAACATCTCTGGCCTAGTATCTTGAGGTGTACAGGATTATTTAATTAAAATCTGGATTTAAAATGAAAAAAAGCACTAGCTAATAGGCTTTGACGAGGTGCGAGTCATGCTTATTAGCACAACTGACCTTAACCAAAATCAAATAGAACACCCACAGAACAGAGGACACCCAAGCCTGCACAACTGACTACTGACGAACACACAGATGCAAAAAGGCTTATTTTAACAACGGATTTAATTGTTACAGTCAAAAGCTGTTCTTCATGACGTAGCTAACAAATATACTACAGCTGAGATTTTCAGATGTGGTTGCTTAAGCTGGGCAGCCAAACCCTCGTGCTGTATCTACACTGCACGGATTTGTTAGCATTACTACCTGACAATCTCCTGTTCCACAACAACAATTTTTATCAGCAAAACGTTATCCTTTTTCCAGCATCAAATATATCATTCGGGGGGGAGGGCATTTAATTTATCTTTTTGCTGGCACATGAAATGGTTTCAGGGCCTCCATGGCACAAACTGTCTCACGGACATCTTAAAAAGGGAGGGKAAGTGCTGAAGATGAAAGCTGTGCTACTATTCATATAGCTCTGTACACCCTGTGTTTCTAGAAAGCAGGTTTCCTTGTATTCAGGTGTCTGAAGAGGTAAACATACCAATACAGTTATCCAGATTTGCAAACTCTGACCCACTGAACATTTTAACAAATGCACCAAAACTTTACTTAAAAGACACYGTTAACTATTGCATTACCTGGCCTTACACTTTCACCCTCCGCACTTTAATGGAGGCCAGATTTTAAGCTTCTATAACACTCTATAGTATCACTGAGGCTGAAAGTAAGTTAGCTTACACACACGTTCTGCCTCTGTGTGTACATCAGAGGAACTCTAAGGTACAGATCATTTATGGTGTCTTACAAGACATCTAGCAAAGCCGACTTGGGTCCATGATGAGCAGTGCAAAGATGGGATAAGAATAATACACAAAAGCCACTTACAGGAACACAAATAGTCTATAGCATCCTGTAGACATTAAATTAACTTGAGAGGTAACCATTGCTTTTACACCATTAAGCATCTCAGTTTAGGCATTACCTATTTTGGTCTAGAGTATTCATGCATTTGGCATTCATCAGGTAAAACGCAAACCCTATTGTATGTCAGAAGGATGTTAATGAGAGTGATAGCAGAGCATCTTTAAAAGCGGTTAGGAGCAGGGAGTGCAGGTCAATAACTCTCTTCTGTTCTCACATACCCCTTGTTAAAGGTCCCTTATCTCAATGGACCACATCACCAGAGATATCACAGAGATGACCCAAAAAAAAAGACGAAAAAATAGAGCAGGGAAAAGAAAGTTGAAGAAAAGCATTCCCTAAATTAACTGAGACACTCTGGGTGTTAAATGCCACTGCGGTGACAGGAATGGACAGGGGTGCCCAGTTCAGAAAGAAAGGACAAGAGGCCTGTGACAAGGGAGTAAGAGAGGTAAGCGTAGCATCTGCTGTACACAGTGACCTAACAACTGGATTCGTTTCCTTCAGTAGAAAAGGAGCTCAAGAAATCCTCTCCTACAGCTCATAAAAGGTTAATCACACAAATACCCCCCAGAGGACTCCCCCATGTGCCCTGCGAAACAGGTGCTATGCCAATGTGGTGAGCCCCATGCCCCCGCTGGCAGAGACACCCAGAAGCCCCAACTGCCTCCCACCCTCTCCTCACCACCCAAAGGGCTTGGTGGCAGAGACAGCTCCAAGGTATCCAACCCTTTCTTCCCGAGGCGTATCGGGCCACAGGAAGGATTGTGCGTAATGGCACCCCAGACTTCTTGCAGCCTGCCCCTATCCCCATGCTGCTGGATGGTGTCCAGAGAGGGACGGGGGAAACGCAGTGAAGGCTTCTACCTCTTCTGCCTCAGGGACAGCAGATCTGTACCCATGTCAGGGAGGGCGAACCTCACTTCAGAGATAGCCTTCCCTGCTGCGCAGTTTTCATATAACTACTTTTCTTCCTTAAAAAGATGTCGCCCAAGGCAGGGCAGATTCACCAAATTCACCAAAATAACGTTGAAAAAAATTATTCTTTGTCACTTGTTGTAACAAAGGAAAATAATAAACCAGAGGATCAGGAAGAAACGCATATAATTCACTGTAAATTGTTGCATTAGTAACCTTAGTCAGTATAAGATGTATTATACAGGGAACTTTTCTGAGAGGACTAAAGCACACAGCTTTGTGACTCTTCCAATGCACAGAATTAGGGTAGAAGATATGTGGAATATGGGACAGCAAGAATAAGGGAGAGCGTAGAAAGGGAAAGGGCAGCACTAGTCCCAGCTTTGGCACAGACCACTACTGGTAAAACCTGCTCCTGTGCTGCACCTCTGCTTCTGTGCATCACGGACACGAAACCTTCCCCGCTTCAACTCAGTGATTAGGGAACAAAAGATGGGCACAGGGAGATCACAGATCATGCTGAGAAGGACCACAGGAAAACGATTTGACACTTGAAAATTCAAATTTCCTTTGAACAATCCAGTTCCCAGGAAGACCTAGAATTGGTTGAAACGATGCTTTCCTCCTCCCCATTGTGGCTTTCCTTAAAAAAAATTATTCTTAGAAATACCTCCAAATGGAAGAGATTCTTGGACAGCCTACTTTCCTTCAGAAAGGCAGAGCCTGACACCCCCTCAGAAGTAGACTTTAGGAAGGGAACAAGAGAAAACAGCCATTACATTGATGAAACAGAACAACCTAGCAAGGATCAGATTTAGTTTCCACCAACCACCTCCAGCTGAAGTCAGTGCTGAGCAGCAACAGCACAGAAAGGCCCCCCTGGCCCCTACTCCACCTCTAAATAGTGGGTGACATTTTTTGGTGAAAGTTCAAACTCGGATCCAAATCATTCTTGAAAAAAACCCAATTACATAAAATAAATTTTCCTGGAAAAATACGAAATGGATGTTCAGTATGTGTGACTTTTTCTGAAGCATAGCACTGTTTGTCTGTTTAAAAACTTAATTCACCTAAATTCACCAAGATGATTTTTGGCTTTGGGTGGCTTATAGCCATTACATACTTCTAAGTATATTAAGCATCAATACATTGAACACCAATACCCGTGATGATGCCTCAAGCTGCAATCCAGAACTTAGCTGCAATTTAAACGATTTGTTCATGCAAACAGAAGAGTATTTCTATACATGCCAAGCTAGATTCTGTGTGCAAAGACAACTGGTAAAAACACAGATTCACGTACAAACGCAGTACGGAAGGGATGAAAAGAACCGAAAAATCAAATCTCCGATTTCTATTTACAGTCTGCCTTCGAAGGAAGGAGAGACGCTGCCTCCCCCCTCCCCAGCCTGCAGCCGCACCAGGGAAAGCCGGACAGTCGGAGAGAGCGGGCGCCGGCCGGGCTGGGGCCCCGCTGCTAGGCGCTAACAGGTGCTGCGCCCGGCAACTTCTCCTCACGCCGCGCCTCCAATTCGAGCTGGTCTTTTTCCCCGTTTTCTTAATTTTTTCCTTTTCCCCCTCGCCCCCTCCCCAAGCCGCGGCGCCGCCCGGGTTTACCGCCGCGCCGAGGCAACTTTGGAGCGGGGAGGAATCGGGCGGAAAACGAGCAGGGGGGATGCGCGCCCCGCCGCCGCTGCCCCGGGGCGACCCGACCCGTCCCGTCCCGTCCCGCCGCCGCGCCCTACCTGCGCGGCCATGAAGGAGAGGTCCATGGTGCTGCCGCTGGAGCTGCCGGCGGAGCTGGCGGAGGTGCTGAGGCTGCCGCTGCCGCTGCTGCCGGGGGCGGGCGGGGCGCGGGGGCGCGGCGCGGGCGCCGCCTCCCCCAGCAGCGGCGGGCGCGGCCGCGGCAGCGGGGCCGGCACCGGCACCAGTTCCAGCTCCGGCGGCTGCCGGCGCGGCCCGGCCCGGCCTGGCGCGGCGCGGCACGGCGGGCGGCTCCGCCAGGGGGCGGTGGCGGCGACCCGGCCCCCGCGCGGGRCTGGGCCTGGGTCCGCCCCCGCGGCGGCGGGAGGCTGAGGGGACGGGGAGCGGCGCCTGCCGCGGGCAGCGACGGCTTCGCGCCGCCCTGCAGCACCTGTGGGACAGCCTSTCCCCGCCACCGCCCCGGCATCGCTCTGCCTCCCGGCCGGCATCGCCTTCGGGGACCGGAGCGGCCTGGGATCACCCCCGGACCGGGCTTAGCCTGAGCGGGAACAAAGCTTCTCAGTTCCCTGAGGCAAATAGGGGCTGGAGCTTACGTGGAAGAGCTCTACGGCCCCTGGTTCACGCTTGGTATCGCACTGGCAATCGGCAAGCCTGGATGCTTAAGCAGAAGGAGGTCGTGGCAGCGGCAGCGGGAGGGGAAGCCCCACATTGGGTCATGCAGCTGGGAGCTGACGAGGGGCGAGGGTTGAAGAGCAAAGGGCTGAGTAATCAACATACTAAGGAGCAGGTGTAGCTCAGCTTTCACTGCATTTGCAGGCCCTTTGCATGGTACAAACCTACCTGGCTGCTACACGTTTGCCTTTCTTGCCTAGCTTGCAAATCCATCAGCCTTTTTTTGAAATACTCAACCAGCTCCTTCTCCCACCACAGCTGAAAAGAACTTCCGACAGTTTATTCTTACACCTTTTCATGACTTAGCTGTTACAACTTTATTTGTAACCTCTCTCTGTTTCCTGAATTTACCATTCAGCTAGTCACAATAAACATATTTGGTCCCTTTTCTTATGCTTTCCCTTGTATCTCATGGATAGTGGCATCACTTTGCATGAAAATTCAGTGAATCCATGTATTGGGTGGCACTGAAAAACCTTTGACACCAACTAGAAAAGTAGGAAAATAAAAATGTAAGTTCTTATGTGTTGAATGGTTTTGGTCTGTGACTTCTATCGCCCTTCTGCCATGTACCTGTTGGTTTCATCTCCAAGGCTGAACTATTTGGCCATGTTTTCACTACTTGGGCCTATTAGAGAAGCCTGAACCAGGGCTGGTGGGAATACGAGTGTATGCCAATAGCAGAAGTACCTGGAGAATCAGCTTTCCACTGGCATTTTAAACTCTGGAAGAAAAAATAGTAGGTACTTCATCCTGTATACTGTGAACTGTATGCTCTTTTGTCAGTATCATGTTATACTGTTGCAGCAGGTGGTGGTGAAAAGAAAATCAGCTGTTTTAAATCAGTCCTTTACTTGAGTGACTATTAGTGTGCCTGCCAAAAATGCTTTTATGTCAAGAGGCTCATTAAGTAAAACAAGCAAAATCCAAAAGAGGCGGTGTCATTTTAAGATTTTTAAATTCAGTTGTGTAAATAATGGAATTGTCTCTTCGTGGACTCTCTCCAAAGTTTTGAAAGCATATTGATGTGTGTGTCAGAAGCCATAAAGTAACTTCAAAGCAGTGTTAATCTTTTATCATCCAGATAAATTTTGCATGCACTGGGTAGACATCTCTACAGGGTGAATGTAGCCTGGTCAGTCGCTGCATCTGTCGCCAACAGCTGTAGTAAGGATCATTTCATGAGAATAACGAAGGCTTTGAAACCACAGTGACTTCCGTACTTGTTTAAGTCTATGGAGCGTGAGAATTGTAGAGAAACAGAGCTGGAAAGGACCTCAGGAAGTAATCTAGTCCATGCACCTGCTTAAAATACAACCAGTTACTCCTGTGACCCTCCAAACTGGGGTTTTACCTTTACCCAATCTCTTCCTGAAAGTGTCCAATGAGGAAAGTGTCATTCCCTATCAGGCAATGCATAGCTTTATTCCACTGGCCATTTCCTAAGGCTGTGTCCACCAGGGACATGGAAAAGAGATTATTTTCTTCGGGGCAACCACTTGCCTTCTGTGTTTGGATACTGTGTTTGTCTTTTTCTGGTCTTATGGTATCTTGTCCATCCCCTGAAAGCGCTCAAGGAGGATTGCTAATGGTAATAAGATTGTTCAGTCAGGTTTCCAAGTATTTTACTGTGACGTTCAACAACTTCAGTCAACTAATAGTGTCTAAGCAGGTCCTGGCTGAGATCTTCTTTCTCACAGGTAACAATACAAGACACTTGCTCATAGCTGACCTTTTAGTGAGCAATGGCACACCATCACTTTGGCTCTCTTGGCATGAAATTTTATTAATTTTGCCTTTCCACTGAGAAATAGAGCAGCATTTTTATTGGTCTATTCATATACTTCTGGAAAATTTTCTTTTTATCCTTGGTATCTCAAAAATTTGATTTCCTCCTATTTGTCTCATGTATAGAATCATAGAATCATTAAGGTTGGAAAGGACCTCTAAGATCAAGTCCAACCATTGACCCAACACCACCATGCCCACTAAACCATGTCCCGAAGCACCACATCTACACATCTTTTAAATACCTCCAGTGATGGTAATTCCACCACTTCCCTGGGCAGCCTGTTCCAATGCCTGACAACCCTTTCAGTGAAGAAATTCTTCCTAATATCCAATCTAAACCTCCCCTGGCGCAACTTGAGGCCATTTCCTCTCGTCTTATCACCTGTTACTTGGGAAAAGAGACCAACACCCACCTCGCTACAAGCTCCTTTCAGGTAGTTGTAGAGAGCGATAAGGTCTCCCCTCAGTCTCATTTTCTCCAGACTAAACAATCCCAGCTCCCTCAGCCGCTCCTCATAAGACTCGTTCTCCAGACCCTTCACCAGCTTCGTTGCCCTTCTCTGGACACGCTCCAGCACCTCAATGTCCTTCTTGTAGTGAGGGGCCCAAACAGCGGGTAATGGTCAGACGGCTGTACCAGACCAGGGAGTCTCCTAGTAATGTCTCTAACGCGGGCCTCAGGGAGGTAGCAGACTTCCCTGTGGGACGGGTCCGGTCRGCAGATTGGGCCCTCTGTTCCCTTCAGAAGGGAATCGCCTATGACAATTACCCTCCTTTTATTGCTAACAGAGGCAGTCATAATGCATGGGGCTGACTGACTTGACCTAGGCACCCCCCTGGATGGACCTTCATCTATATCCTCATTTGCCTGGCCCTCAAGTTCCAGAGCCCCATATCTGTTGTGTAAGGGCAACCGGGAAGGTGAGGGAGGCCAGGAGGGGATTTGCTTGGCACCCCAAGGAGGGACCCATTTCCATTCCCCCCCCGTCTCTTAGGTCCCCTCCTTCTGCCTGCTGGCAAGAGGGAAGGGGATCCTCTGCTTCTTGGGGAGCCTCCACCTTTGCCTCAGGGATGGCAGCGTGTGCCTCCACCAATCCATCTCCCTCTCACACTCCCTAATGCTCCTTAACCTTTCCACTCCCTCCTTCAGCTCTGCCACCAGGCTGAGCAGCTCATCCCCCGGTCACAYCGCGCACAGGTGCTGCCTCCGCTGCCCGCCGGCACCAGTGACAGGCTCAGGCGCTCCCTGCAGCCGGAGGCCTGGGCAGCTGCAGGGTTGTGTGGGAGCTGCGGCTGGGTCGCCACACTCCTTCTGGCCATGGCTTTCGGCTGGGTGGGAACCATCGCTAGGTCCTCTTCTGGGAGGGCGATGACCGCTGGTTAAGCCAGCCTCTAGAGCCGGGAGGGGGACTGCGCCCGCCCGGCACGAACTGCCCGGCACGAGCTGCCCGCGCCAACGGCCGCCCCACGCCCTGCTGAGGCGCCGCGCTCCTCGCGGCGCGCGCTCCCTGGGGCCGCTCTTGTACGCGAGGGAGTTTGGCCGCCGCCKCCCTCGTCCCCGCCCGCGCCGAKCCGGAGCTGCCGCCCGCCAGGAGCTCCCTCCGCCGGCTCTGAGCGGGGCGCGGGCACCCTCCCGCCCCCTGCGCGTTCGCTTTCGCGCTTTTGCTGCTTTAGCCCCTCACCTCAGTGGCTGCGCCGAGTAGTTGCTCACTTCAGGAATACCCTGCAGACCAGTTATTGGGGAAAAAACATATGGGAACTGCTAAAGTTTCAAATTCTTTATGTCCACACTGACTTCTGGAACAACTCTTTCTCTGTAAAAAATTGGATTTAGCAGAAGCATTGTTCAATACAGGGGACAGTGAACTCAGCTACTGTCAGTTCCTATGACACAAAAATACATAGCTTCATTCCATCTTTGTTTACGAGGTTTAAGTAATGTGGAAAATTGCTGACTGTATATCAGTTCCTAGTAGTCTAGAGAAAAAGGTGTTCATTACATTCAGTGCCAGTGGAAAGCAGTACCCTTCATTATAGTTTGAAGGTGCTATACATTTATCAGTAGTATAGAATGTGATTATATCTGTTAAGCACTCTGGAAGTTTGATTTAAGGGGTAAATGGTAGAGGAATAATGAATTAAAGAACTATTGCGTATTCCAGCTGTCCTGCTTGTGTGATCCAATTATGAGCATCCACAGAGTCCAATACTGGATTCCTTTAGATGCCACTAAACATTACTTCATATTCTTGACCTCAGCTGGGAATTTGGCTAAGACATCTTGGGGGATAGTGCCAGTCAAAACCAGTCTTTATAGAAATGCTTGTAGAGAAATTGCCCCTTTACCTGGTAGAGCTTTGTAACCTGCTTCCCTACTTGAAGGAGTGTTAGGTTCATTGGAACAGCATTTCTATTTGCAAAAGCCATCCAAACCATTATCAAATTTTGTTCTAGAAAGATTTTTTTAATCACCAAAATTATTAATCACCACAGTGTCCTCAATCTCCAAGCTATTAATTTACCATTCATATTTTTTAAGCTTGGCAAAGGAAAAAAATCACTCTTCAGTTTTCACTTCTGCTTTCTCTCTAATTCACTGCCTTTTTTGTGGAACAGCGTGGTTGTATACTATTTAAGCTGCAAATAATTTATGAGGAAAACCAAATTATTTGTGTTCCAAGCTTTTATTACAATACTACAAAATACAAAGCTTTGCTTCTCCCTCTTCCCCCAAAATACATTTTGGATGTAAATTGCTTTATAATAGCTCTGAAAGTTCTTCTGTAAAACAAGTATTTTAGATCTCATTCTGTCTTCCAGTAATGATGATGAAGAGTTTGAATTAAGATCTACTAGTTGTCTTGCCAGCCTTATGGTATGGCTTTCTCATCAAAATATCTAGACCACTCAAAAAGATTATGTCATGATTTGCTATTGCTATGGACAGACATTGTAGCACCCAGCTAAAACTGCAAACACGGTTGTATAACATTATTCTTAAAAAACAAGCTGTGATAGCCTAAGATGCTCTTTAATTAGCTTTAAAGCTGTTTGCTAAAAAGACCACATTTTTCAGTACAGTGGGACACAASTCAATTAGAGAATAGTTTGGTTTGTCAGTTTTCCTGGGGCATAGTAGGAAATCCTTTGTTGCCCTGCATGTGTGCATAAGCTCTGCCTTTGCTTCACAAAACAGACCTAACAAAACATGACAATTGAGTCTTGCTGACGAAAAGGATCTGTATTTGTACAGCCCTATTTACCATATGTTGTATTTAGATACCTTAGGCAATACAGTACCAATTTTTAGCTTTGCATCCCTGATATCACATTTAAATCTTACATTTATGCAAAGGGGGACTAACTTCCTACTTTGGGGAGAGAGGGTAACTTGGCTTCTTGCTGCATTTTAATGTACTTAAATGCTATTCCATTTGAGCCCCAGTTTTAACCTACTGTTGCCTTATTGCAGCAAGCTGCAGTCACACAGGGCAATTAATTCCCTTAATGAAGAATCAGCCACAGTGACATGTGGTATCCTGTCTGGAGACAGAGTGCATTATTTCTGACCCTGCTGTTAAGTGTATCATAAAGGAGGCCAAGGATGCTGAATTTTTCAGGTGAAGTCTGGCTGGACTGAATTACCAAAAGGGAATTCATTCAGAAGCATTTGTCTTCTTTCTTTCTTTCTGTTTGTTCGTTCATTCAGGAACTGAACATTGATTTTGTTTGCACTTTGTCTTTCCACAAAAAATGTTAACACCTTCAACTTAACACAGTGCAACCCTTAAATTTCAAGCAGCCAATTTCCCTGTGTGGAATCCAAATGCCCCAACTTGCTTCCCAGGTCCCCTGGGCAGTACTGGGACTGTTTCTCAGGGTGTCACTGTCAAACTGGGCATGGAGGTGGTTTGAACTGGCCACTAATAAACAACAGGCACAGATACGTGCTTAAACACTCCTTTCCAAAGCACAGGTGCTTAAGTCCATTTTGCAGACTGCTGCCTCCTCTGGCTCCAGATCCCGTACCCCCTCCTGAGAGAGGATAGCCACAACTTTTCTTTCATGAAGACAATGAGCAAGTACTCTTCCTCTTTATAATGTGTTGGAAGGGGCCTGCTGTTTACAATAATAGGATAAAGGATATACCCAGAAGAGGGAAACTTTGGTTCAGTGACCTGCCGAGCCTGAGATAGACCAAGCAGGTCCTGGTTCCCTACAACTCTCTACTGCTTGACAAACAAAAACATTTTTGTAAGTCAAGGTCGCAGCATCCCTGCTGACCTTTCAATGTATCCCAGTAATCACAAGAGGGAGCAACATTGCCCAACAAATTTGGTGCGGATTACATCCCTTTTTATCCCTCTAAACTTCCAATATCAGCAGCCGTTACATACTGAAGGGCTCACTCATACATAACATGATAAAATTAGTTAGTGCCAAGTAATTTAAAAGGAAAATTAAGTTTGTAACTTTCTATGTGACTCTTGAATCCCTACAGTTGCTCACACAACAATAATAATAGTCAGATGTTACCCTCAATTTAACTGTGGGCAAAAAATTCCTCCCAAAAGAGTTCTAGATTTAAAACTCTCCTGAAAACAGTATCATTAGCACACAGATGAGCTGTAATAGTGCTCAAATTCTTAACATTTCAGGCCTTTACCTTCATGTAGARTTTAATTCTAATGGGCAAGAACACTTCTGAAGTTCAAGAAGCTTCTCMTTGTACTGCTGGCACTGCAGCTTTACAAGCAAACAACCCAAATAGCTTTGACACAGGGGACAAATGCAGAACTATCTGAATGTAGAGACAAGAAAAACCATTGCCTTCTACTTCACTCCTAGTCTCCACCGAGGGAAGGACGGGTGCTAAGCCCTGTGGGAGTCAGCACTCTCCAAGGAGCCCCAGCCAGCTCCTTGGCTGCAGTAAGCCTTAAAGAAATTGAAATTTTTTTCTCTGAGCTGAAAATGCAACTGAAGCAGCAGCAAAGGCAGACTGAGAAATCTGTCTCCTCAAACTATCTTAATTTGCCTGGACCCACCCCCTGAGCCCCACCAGTGACCCTTCCCATAGGGAAGATGGGGCTGCTGTCCGTGTTTGCAGCCTGGTCTGCACCGGGCACTCCCAGCCTAGGAAGAAGCTGGGAGAGAAGAGCTGACAGCAAGGTGGAAGAAGTGGGAAAGTAATTGGTAGGGGGTTACCTCCCCTCAGTCGAGATACACATATATTATAGGCAGCAAAACATCTCTTGCAGCCCTGGCTCTGACCCCTTATTGCTGCAATGGGTAGATTAGAATAAGTGATATATAATGTAGCCTCTCTTCCTAATTACAGTCCTCTAAGTATTTTGCGACAGGACCATTTGTCTTAGAGATTGCCTGTTCAGGTAATGGCTCAAGATCAATTTATTTTATGTTAGAGAACAGAGATATTCATGATGGATCTGGCACTTGGCACCAATTTAAGAGGCACTAATTTAGGAGGAAGGCGAAAACAGAAAATGCTGCATACTCGTACATTATTAAAAACTCAAGAGGAGAATTGTCTTGGCTTTTGGAAACCTTTATTCCCACCCCAAATTCACATTAGCTGATACAAAGGAATGAGTAAAAGATCACAACCAGTAAGGYTAGATTTCCCAGTTCACGGGGGATTTTGCCTACAGTAGCCTCCTCTGGCCCTGAAGGAAAAGCTGTCTCCACCAGTACTATCTCACCAAGAGTTAAATGTCTATGAAAAAGCTTCTAACAGTCTAAAACATTTCTAATGGAAATAAACACTACTTTCTTACTCCATCCAGACAGACTTTTACCTGTCCTTAGATCAGCCAGTCTGTTCGAGGTGAGCAATGAGCTCTGCAGTGTGTCTCCTGTCACAGCACATTTGATTTCTTGACATTGACACACTCTGTACACACTTTGAAACAATATAATCAGAGATCGCAATGTTAATTCAGTTCTGAGCCTGAAATGTCAGCATACACTTAAGAACCATAATCCCTGACATAATTACCAAGATACTAATTAAAAGTATTGGAAAGGGGGCATATGGCCTTGAGAAGGAGAATTTTACATTCCCAGCCAGAGTTCTCAAGGGAATTAGCTTGCAAAAGGGATGCCCCTATACATTATTATGTGTAGACTCTCATTTTAGAAGATAATCAAAGAAGACAACAGAAGATAATCAAATATTCAGAAGAAGACAGCASTGCACAGGACCTTGAGAGATTATCTACAGCAGTCCTTTGCCTTGAATGGGCATCAACCATTATTTACCAGCCCTGGTGGGTGAGTTCTTTCTCCTTCCCAAAGARGACTTCATCTGCAAGCATACCCCCCAGAAGAGCTGTGCTGCTGCTCAGACCCCTGGTACGCCACCTTCCTGGGAAAATAGAAAACACAAACAGGCCCTTTCAATCATAAATGACACAGCTGCTGTTAATGCTATACTTTCTTCAAATACTATGGTATATATATTGTCTTACTACATTGTTCCCAGTACCCAGGAGTCCTGCCTGCAAAGAGCTGGCTCTGCTGGGGCAAGTCACAGGCTTTCAAAGAGCAGGAGAGCATATTACATTCTCATTTTCCTGATACACACTTGAAAGAACCACGATTCTTTGATCCAATTTCATTCTTCATSTTATTTCACACATTAGAGAAAAAGAGATTAAACGTTTAATCAGGTGGCCCAGTAGCCCACTAAATGGAGCAGAAAAGGCAGAGAAGAAAAGGTAGAGGAGTTATGTAGGTGAGGTAGAGAGTTCATAAAGTAAGCCCCACTTATAAAAACACAGCACAAATGTTAGTTGAGCATTCCTTCAACTTGCTTTGGAAATACTGTTAGACTACAATGGAAAGACGAACTGGAACACTGAGGTTGTGAATGTATCTGCAACACAGGTGCTGACACTCCCCGCAAGCCCATCCAAAACCAGAAGTGTTGGTGGGCACTTAATGGTCAAGGCTTACCATAGTATCATAGAATCATAGAATCATTTCGGTTGGAAAAGACCTTTAAGATCATCTAGTCCAACCATAAACCTAGCACTGCCAAATCCACCACTAAACCATCTCCCTAAGTGCCACTTCTACACGTCTTTTAAATACCTCCAGGGATGGCGACTCAACCACTTCCCTGGGCAGCCTGTTCCAATACTTCATGACCCTTTCAGTGAAGAAATTTTTCCTAATATCCAATCTAAACCTCCCCTGGCGCAACTTGAGGCCATTTCTTCTTGTCCTATTGCTTGTTACTTGGAAGAAGAGACCAACACCAGACTCTCTACAGCCTCCTTTCAGGTAGTTGTAGAGAGTGGTACGGTCTCCCCTCAGCCTCCTCCTCTCCAGGCTAAACAACCCCAGCTCCCTCAGCCGCTCCTCATAAGACCTGTTCTCCAGATCCTTCACCAGCTTCGTTGCCCTTCTCTGGACGCGCTCCAGCACCTCAATGTCCTTCTTGTAGTGAGGGGCCCAAAACTGAACACAGTATTCGAGGTGCGGCCTCACCAGTGCCGAGTACAGGGGGACGATCACCTCCCTACTCCTGCTGGCCACACTATTCCTGATACAAGCCAGCTCAAGAGTATGTCAAGAACAAGTCTGCAGAGGTTCCAGTGCAGAATGGCCATGCCAGCACAGCCCTTTGCTGTGTTGTATGCTGTATCGTATGGTTGTATCAGGTTTGTTCTGGCTTGGAGATCTCCATACCACTGCGTGATACAGACACGCTCTGAAAGACTGACTGAAGGCCAAGTTGTAAGCTCATGGCAGAACCCAGATCTCAGGAGTTCTTTTATGTTAGTATTGAGTCCAAATTACTTCCCCAGTGTACAAAATAATAGGGAATGGGATTATTTAATTCTGTTTAGAATATTTTAGAGGCAAACAACAAATGGTAACATCCGATGGGCAGAGGCAAAAATGTTGAGATAGCACTGGCTTGCAAGAAGAAGAAGAAGAAAAAGCAGGAGCTATGCCATGGTAGGGGTCTGCCACAAACGGGCTACAGAAGGAGGTGGTAACTGAAGCATTTTTTAACAACTAGTAGAAGCAATTAATAAGAGAGTAAATAGTGGTAATGGGAGAAGGGAGTGGATTTTCATTATTCAGATATAAACTGGGAAAACATTGCAGGAAGTTATGGACCACGTTAAATACAACTTTCCATTTCAGAAGCCTTTCTCAGAGCATTCTTTTTAGACTTGGGTCTGGCTAGTGGGGAAGAACTGGTAGAATTAAATACAATTTGGGCGAAAGCCGTAGTTGAATGGAACTGCAGAGATTGTGACATTGATAACTGAATGTCCTGATATGTAACCACATCTTCTAAGGGGTGTAGCTTTAAAATGTTGAAGTGCTAAAGTGAATATTTGGAGTGCAGATACGGCATACTGTCAGATACTGACCTGTCCTATCGCTGGGTTAAAGGAATAGTGTTCACTCATCTAAGGAACATCAGAAAAGCAGACTTCACCAGATTCAGGAGTCTGCAGGAGGGCTCTGCAGGGAAGGTAATCAGGAGGATAAGGGAGTGCCTCACTATACTAACACACAATAAAAAGCTATCCTAATGAGGAAAAGAGATAGAAGCTGTAGTAAAGAGTCATCATAATTGCATCAGGAACTGAAATTAAAAAAAAAAATACCAAATTAAGTGTGAACACAGAAGTATAACAAACTACAGAAGGAACAAAATCAGAAAGGATAAATTACAAATGCGATACATGGCAAAAGAAAGTACATTAAATGACAGGACAACACAAGTATAGCAGATGATTCAGGGGTAGTGTGGAAGCCACCGGGGAGCTGCGTGGAATAAGGATGATGGCAAGAAGACTTAATTCAGAAGGTGTGTAGCMGTTCTGTAGGTCACAAGAGACCAATAACAATGAAAATCTTTGTGGAAGATTGAAACAAATGGGTCTGTTTAGTCCAGAAAAGGGAATACCAAAAGAAAACATGAGAACAATCAAAGAGTATATAAAAAATTAAAGAAAGCAATCAACATAATTTGAAACAAAAAAATGTRAGTTCCAGTTAGGATCAACACTGACAAGATGCCCAAAGAGGATGTAGGATTGTTTTCTTGGAAGGTTTTTGTCAGTGGGTTGGACAAGCATTTGTCAGGGGTGGTCTGTGTAAATYTGATCCTCATTTCAAAGGGTTAGGCAGTAAGTCCCTTGCAGCTATGGTTATCCTGTTAGCTGAGACTAAAAAAATCTYTCCTGCAGTAGGGTGGAATTCAGCCTCTGGCCTTGAAGTAGGAAAAAAATGATTTGATGGATTTGGGGTGGGAAATACTAGCTGGCAATGAGCCCTGCCTAATTTGATGCTTTTCCCTATTGCTTTTACTTGAAGCATACTGTCTCCACCTCCCTTTCTTGGGGAAATCCTGGAGCCAGTGCCCAAGCAGACTCATGACAGGACTGCAAATGACTGTCATGGAGTCAGGACTCAGAAGTGAGCAGCACAGAGCTTCACACTTGCTGACTGCCTTCTGACAGTTTTGTTTTGACAAGGCTTGGGGGGGGAGGGGAATAGGAAAAAGCTCCCTGTTCATTTTACACAGAGTAATCCTTTTTTCTCCCTTTCCCTGGAAGAGTGAGCTCATGAAATACTCAGGTTGAATTTCTGTGTTTCTGTCACCTGGTAGTTTTCTAATACAGTATGAGCTAGTCCGTGATATTCAGAACAGAGCTGAATTTGGGTCATCATCAGCCATTTGCTTTTGCTTACCAGTGAGGCAAAGCTAATGAAGACATCTTTCCATGCAATGTACTGCGTGTTTAATGTGTCAGCACTTGTGAAATTGAGTTTCCCTCTTTAAAAGATGCAGGGAACTTTTAAATGCAGGGGGGTAACATAATGAATGAAATGTGGACATTACCATATTGCACTTTGCTTTGAACCATTGAAACCTTCATATCACATTTCAAACATTCTGGCGTGATACCTTACAATCAAAGGGTGTCACAAGAAGATTCATCTTGCCTCTGATCTCTGTTTGAATATTGCTGAAGTGAAGCTGATAAAGAAACTTCAAAAGGAGTGTAAATTATTTACAGATTCTGGGGCTTTCATGTTAGAAAATACAATTGGGAAAAAAATAATGAGATTTCACTTCTCCAAACACTGAAAGACAGAAGTGATACATCAACAAATCAGCTTCTTTTATCTTTAGATGGCATAACGCAAACATGAATTAAAAATATGGGGAAAAGATGACACCTATAGGACCAAATTCATTCCTGATATCTTATATAAACTGTCTCAAAATAATTTTCCTTTTAAATATTGTGATGTATTATTTGCATTTCTGCAGCATCTGCATAGTTTTTTCTTCTACATATCTTGAAATATTTCACACAGGCAGTGACACCAGAAACAGGTCTTACAACTGCCACTCAAGCATCCTATGCAGTTGCTTTTCCTACCTTTAGACTAAAGAAGACAGGATCATTTCATTGACCACCCTACAGGGCAATGCCCAGCATCGTATTATGTATATCACACTTACTCCTTTGAGAGGTTGTTCCTCAAGCTAATAGGTTTCAAGAAGCTTTTTTTTTACTTTGAACCTGTCAAAATACATAAGAATGCTTTTTTCTACACATTATCTGATCTATTTTTTTCCACAACTTCTAGTAGTTTGCACCCTTCCAAAATGTAAGGCAGCCCCACATGCCTTTGATAAAACAGAAAACTTTGGAGCTCTCTGGGACAAGTTTAGGGACTACAGTCCAGTACTTGCCAGGGAGGTTTCCACATCACAGAGAACATCCGTACATATGGCACTGAGTGACAAACGTAGTAGAAAGGCCCAACTCTGACCAACCCTCCCGAAAAACATCTGCAGTGCTGATATAGAAATGGTCGGCTGGTGTGGTATGTTCTTCCCAGCTGAAGGCAAAATCTGTCTGATTTAGGAGAAGTGATTGTTCTGGGTTGTGTGGCAGCTCTTTTCAGACACTGTGCCCTTCCTGACTTGGCATTATTAAGGCATTAATCAGCCTCCTCACCTCAGACATAACTACATAAATGAAAATAAAGACCTGGCACCTAAGTGCAGAGGCTTCCATGGGCCAAAAATGAAAAGAAAGAAACAGGAAGAGTGACTATCTCACGTGCAAACATAACTGTGACAAATGCCTCGGTTTATGGGAGAGCTAATTACTATTCCTGACACATCAATACCTCCCCACTGCATTTTACGAGTGAGACACTTCAGCGCTATTATGTCTAAATAATACAAAATAACCTGCTTACAAAAGCAGACATCAATTTTTTCCTCCCTCCCACTTGCCAATGCTTATCATGCCTAGCTTCATTCATTTTAATTAAAAGACCATGAGTGCATTAAAGGGAAATGATAAAGAAGAGCAGGATCCCGTGATGGAATCCACAATGGGTATAAGCAAAGCAAATACTCTCTTCCTTGTTGAAGAAGAAAGCTACTAGTATGATCAGCAAGGATTACACTTTGTTTGCTGTCCCCAGTATTTTAGATCACAAAGCATATTTCTCCCTGAATGGCAAAGCTGATGGTAGGGCTAAAGACAGTGARAAATGAATGGAAGAAATTGGTTTGTTGGTGGGTCCCCTTTCCTCCATTCTCTTGGATGTGAAGTAGTGAATGCTGAAGAGCCAGCAGAACAATTAATATATTCCTAGAGTGGAGCAAGCAGAATCCTCCTTAAAACAGGACAGAATGGACAGGGGTGAATCTGGAAAAGCCAAATCTTTCTAAAGGCACTGACCAAAGAGAACTGACCAAAGTTGCACCTTTGTGTTTGCTGCCAGCTGCAGAATCCAAGTGAAGGCAATGTCTGCTCCTGTGTCAGTTCTCTCTCTGTCTCATCTGTACAAAGAGATGCTACTGTTCTGTCTTCCTGCTCTGTGCCTTCCTCATAAGCTGACTTTGCAAAAGTGGCAGAAAAGAGTCTCCTCATTTCAGATAGCTTGTGAGGTAATGTTTTTGTCTTCCCAAGAAACCTTGTACTACAAATTCATTGCTACTGTATTCATGCTAGTTGAAGAAAGAGAAAAAGGATGTCAGGAGAAACATAGATACTGAGATTATATACTGACTATAGTTTTGGGAACAGTAAATGACAGCAAATGTTATGAAAGAGGAAAATTGTTCCCTTTTCCTTCTTCCACTTGCCAGAGCTATGCCACTCATGCACCTTCGAAGCCCCTGTGAGCTACAGCATCGGGCATTATTAGATGGAGCGCAGCRTCTCCAACAGATGCAAACCCCTCTCCAGTGGCATGTGTCAGAGCTTTCTGCTTTATAATAGGTATTAACTTATTTTCTTTTCTTTKTTGTTGTTGTTGTGTTTTTCTTTAATAAGATACTGGATTTGTCATGAGCAATTAGACTTTGACTGGTTTTGGCAGAAGTGTCCCAACTAACTCATTGCAAATATTTTGTGCATCTAAAAATATTACACAAGGGGGTCACATCCTAGAATTGTCATTCAGAGACATAATTATGATTTAGCCTATAATATCTTGGTTTTGAAGTCTATGCCTATTTTAGTAATTATAGCAATAATAGTACTTACTGTTTAATATTTTAAAATATACTTTGCTACTCCACCCGCTCCACTGTTAGTTTTTCACTTACAGACCAGAGCTCATGGGAGAAGTTCTGTGTTTTCTTCRTATTTTCATGGTAGGCAACTAGGGATGTCTGCTTCTCCCCGGATCTCATTATGATATTACCTCTTGCCATTTACATCACACAACACAAAAGCTGGGCTCTGGTGCTCTCTGTTCTTCTTAGCCYTTGTGTTTTTACAGGAAGGTGGTGCACCCATCTCCTCAGAACCCTTAAACACATATGGAATTATAATTACATCACAACACATTAACAGGTTTTAAGCTGCATACRCACATAAATGGCTATCTGGCCTGAGCCTGAGTTGGCTCCATGCTACTTGCTAGGTATGCTCTCATCATGCAGGAAAATTATCTGTCAAGGACAGAAAAAATTACAGCATTATGGTTTCAAATACATTAAAAGCTTCTTGTATAGCTGCACTCTGAAAGTGAAGAAATGTGTTTCTAAATGTTCTGTGTCTCAGTAATTTCTATGTACAATTTGCTGCTAGCAAACATGAGCCCATGTAGGCCAGAAATCAAGTCAAACTCTTCCTAGTTCACGTGCTACGGTCAAGAGTATGTATCCATCAATAGTCAGCCCAGTGATAAACCCAGTCTAGATAAATATCCACAAGTAAGGCAGGGTCTCTAGTTGCAAYGGGAATAAGACAGAACTGTCACCATTGTTAATGTTAATCACTGTTAAAGCAGGTAGTATTTGAGGTATATGCAGAAAGTGAAGTTTACTGAGCAAGGAGTCAACACCAGAGAATGTGATCCAATGTCTTCTGACCATACTCACACTTCAGAGCTCTTTGATGATCCCAAGAGTGTCTCAGGTTCTTCTGTTTCCTGGGGGAAGGAGAGGCTCTATCTTAGAATTACACAGCTCAGACTCAAACTGAAGCTTATAGTGGAGAAAAGAAAAAACAAAACCTAACAGACCTAACAGATAGAGTGCTGGCCTGTAGGATGTATTCCTCCCCCAGGCTTTTGTCTGATTTTCCATCATATTTCTGAAAATCTGTCATCAGCTTAGTCTGCCTCTTAGTCTATTAGTTATATAATTTAAATGGAATACTTCAAAACAGTGTCCTTAAAATCATTCCTTTGTTTGATATGCAAAATATTCACCRATATCACTAATTAGGTTTTCACCCTTCACAAAGAAAGGAGCAATAGCTTCTAGCTAGCATTTGTGCCAGCCCCTTCTGCTGTGGCAGCAAAAAGCTGCAATGCACCAGGAGTCCCAGAAACATATTTTGTGGGGAACAAAAGTTGTACCTGTGGCTGTACATATATGGAGGTAATACAGAGACACAGAAAATAAGACTGAATAGGACCTGAAGAGACCATCCAGTCAATTTTCCCACACTGGGCCAGAATCTAGACTTTTCCTGAGATGGGTCTTAAAAACATCCACTGATGAGGTCATGTGGTGGAGATCTGCTAACTCCCTAGGCAACCTATTTCAGTATTAACTACTTTAACTGTCAGAAAGCCTTTCCTAATACCTAACTTTAAGTTTTCCTTTTTGCTGTTTAAACCGATTGCTTTCGTCTCATCCTCAGTTGATATGGAGGACATTTTACTGCATTCTTTTTCACAGCAAACATTCAGAGATGTAAAGACTGCTATCATTTCACCTTTATTTCTCCTCTTTCCCATAGCTAAACAACCCCAAATGTTTCAACCTTTCTACACAGCTCACACTCTCTAGACTTCATGAGCTTTTCTTGACCTTTTTTCATTTTCCTCTGTACTTCCTCCAATTAATCTGCATCACTCTTGAAAATGAGGCCTAGAATGGGATATTAATCATCAAGTACAGCCTTACAAGCAGTAACCTGAAACTTTTTTGCATTAGCTCTATAAATAATTGAAAAAAATATGTTCGTATCGAAAAAGACAATAGATCATCTGAGCATACACGGCATCGAGTAAGTGAAAGTTTCTCCTACAGGGCTTACAGATAACAAACATGGCACAGAGACATGGACAAGAAACAACATTAAGAAAATCTGTAATAACCAAAAATAGTACCACAGTGCATTCATTCTCAATAGATGCTACATACTCTACTCCTGACAATACACCTAAAACAAAGGTAATGAGGAAGACACTTTGAGACTCCATAATTCAGTATTTGAGAAAAAGTATGTTTGGTTACATACYGTAAATACACCCTATATTTATTAAAGCTTGCAGCCCCTTGGTAAGCTGTACKGAATGGTACATCACTATCCAAAGTGAACATCTCACAGACCTATCAACGTTTTTGACTGAGCTCCAAGCCATGTCACCTGTCAAAACTGATCCATCTTTTATGGACCAATACGTACCACCTATCAAGTCAAATAAACCATGATCTAATCAAATCAGATACATGTAATGAAAATGTAATGAAAAAAATCACCTATCAAATCAGATACTGAATGAGTTTAAAGATACCTCCAAGAGGGACAGATTTTTTTTGCTATGGCAGGTGTCCTACTCCAAGATTTAGTATTTTGTTCTAATCTTAAGGAAAGCTTCACCTGCTTTGGTGAAGATTTTTCGAGGTTGGGCCTGAGTTGGTAAAAAAAATCCTTTCTGTAATCTCTTGTGTAGTGTCAAATGTTTTTCACTCCATTTGAAAAAGTCTTCCATAAAGCAAGATGGTGAGATTTATAATAGAAAGGCATTGTKTTTCCATGAGTAGTTGTAGACAGCACTGAGATCCCTTCACCTTCTCTTCTCCGAGCTGAACAACCCCAGGTTTCTCAGCCTATTTTCATATACCCCATGCTCCAGCCCCCCTACCATCCTGCAAACCCTCTGCTGATCTTGCTGTGCTCCAGTATGTCCACATCTCTCTTGTGCTGGAGAGCCCCAAACTGGATGCAGTACTCCAGWGGTGGTCTCACAAGCACAGAATAGAGGGGATGGACCATTTTCTCCAACCTGTTGATACACTCTTCAAATACAGCCCACGATATGGTTTGCTAGAGCCCTAGGTCTCCTGCACAGAGAGGACTCCTTTTAGCTTTGCCTCGCAAAGAAGGTACCAGTTTTATTTTCCACTCTTTACTTACATACTGTTTCCCCTTGAAGATTTAAGGAATAAGATCCCACCACTGAAAAGCCAGTTTGATTAGCTTCTTGTTGAATTCAGTCTTGGGCAGTTTCTCTTACTGAATTTAACAGAAACTGTTAATACACTCACAATTTCCATAAAGAGAACAGTAGGCCACAAATCTCTCCCCTACAGGAAGAGCTGAGAGAGGGGAAGAACAGTTGTAACAGTCTTCCCTCATAAACCACAGCAGAGCTACAGTAAATTCTCCACGCTGCGTGCTTTTGATGCTTTATGCTTGTTTGGTGATACTAATTCATGAACCACGAAAACTCTGTCTTGCTCTCCAGTAAATCAAGTCCAGTCCTGCTTCTGGTCTAGGAACAGCAGCAGAGAGGTTTTGTGTCATTTCAAACATAAATAATTTATTATAGAGTGTGAGGATATATATGGAGCATTATTTTTTTAAAAAATATTGTCAAATAACCCATTCACAGGAAACATCTACTACCGTCTAAAAACTGATTACAAAAAGACATCGTAACTCCCACTTTCTTGGGTCTCAGCTGCACAGACATGAACAGGGCACTAAGCAACAGCCTAACTGCACGGCTTTGCCATAGCACTGCTATAAGTACATACCTAAAGGTAAGGACAAAGCATTTCACATTGCCCTTTCAGGCAGAGATGGACCAGGATGTAAGATACTTTCAGACCCAGATTGTAGCCATCTTGAAGTTTTAAGGTGCTTTGTATCAGAAATTGTGGGTGAGCCTGTCCTATTATTACAAGCCATTTTGCAATGCACTTGTTTGGATTTCAGATATTTAGGTATATTTATTTACATCCAAGAGTTTGACACTCAGAGCCTGCTCACTCACACTGCCCATGTAATTTAATTTGAATATGAGAAACATTTTCACAGAGATCAAAATGTGTTTGCAGATTATTTCTGAAAAAGAAAAGGTATAGATCAACTCTGTTATTTGGTGCAGTGTTTGCACATTTCTCCCACAGTCTGGCAGGTATTTATTGTGAGATTTTAGGGACTGTGATGCTAAATGGTCAAATATTTAAATTTAACTATTTACTGATGTAGAAACTGGAAACCTGGTCTTCGTCCTCCTTGTTGGTGCTGTAACTACTGAACACTGGGTTTACTCTTCTTCACTTGGTTTCTGAAGGCCAGTGAATATGGAGGGACTCGATGAGAAGCAGAAGGAATAGTCCAGTCCAGAATAAACCGTTCATGATGATCAAGAAACTCTCCAAGGAGATGCATTGTATGTGCTTACTCTGGCAGTAGAGGAAGGACGAATACTTTAGGTGGCTTTCAGGGACAAGGAGACATTGCTGCTGTTTTATATAGTATTTTACCTGGTAGGTGTGGGCTGAAACAATTAATAGATTGAGCCCTGTCACTGAGATAGGTATCCACAGAAATGTCTAGCTTATGAGTCTGTACAGCAACTGGACAGACAGGCATACTCTGTCAATATGAAGGTGTCTCTTCACCTGTCCAGAATGACATATTTAGGAAACTTGCTTACACTAAAGGCAGACACCGAAGTATTATGTGGAAACTGAGCAGGGGTTTGAGGATCTAAGTTTTGGACGTAGGATAATATCATATAGTGTTATATCAAGCCTGTATCTTCTATCTTTATTAGAGTTTCCTAAATATTCAACTAGATTATTTTGGTTAGTTATTTTCCACTTCTCCTTAGCAAGCTGCATTTAGGGTTGGGAATAGCAGGAGTGCCTAATGAGTAGGAGTACCTCATTCTTTAGTGACCAAATTCTGTCACATCCTGCTTGCTCTAAAAGAAAAAGCAAGTGACAGATACCTTTAGCTTTTCAAACACCGAAAGTTTGCAAATCAGTATTAAAATTGAGCGTCGAAGATTTTTCTCAATCTGCCTAAAACCGGAGAGCCATGAGAGTTTTTGCAAAGAATAACCTTTTCCTTCCTCCCTCCCTCCCTCCCTCCTTCCTTCCTTCCTTACTTCCTATCCCAGTAATGTGGTTTCATTCCCTAATATTAACACAAACAGAGATTCATGGTTCACTACCTTCTCTTCATGGCTTGAGGGGGGGTCATTATTTTATTACAGCTGTTCCAAATTAACTATCTAGCCTGATAAGGCCAGCTGTGCTTTTACACTGCGTAACTTCAGCATGGTAATATTAGCTTTCTAAAACCCAGGATGTTTTCTAAAGTAAATCATCACATTGATTGCATGATAGTGCATTGGGAAACCTTTATGAATGTTTATGAAAAGGGCAGGAAATGAGAGGTAAAATCTAGTGCGTTTCAAAAAAGTTTATAGTTTATCTAAATTTCCTGGCCTTGAGGAGTTTAGTGTCTCTAATTCAGCACTGCAATAAAGCTAATTGCCTTGGATATTCTTTTTAATGTGAATGTAATGCTCAGACAAATATAGCTATTAAGGGACCTTATATTACTGAGTTCGTGTGTATAACCACAGTGCCTGTGAGTCCTAGGCATGGGCTAGGGCTCCACCGGACTAACCACAGTTCATGCCGGCCGTGTGTAGGCTGCCAGGTCAGTGTTTCCCACATCACGTTCAGTGCTCCTGGTTCTCTGCTTGTGCAGGTTGGGAACCCTCCCAATCCCTGTGCTCAGGATACTTTTTCCCTGTGGACCCAGAGAGGAAAGTGCAGGGAATGAGGTAGTGTCTGGTGGTATCTGGTTTGTCCCGTCTTGGAGGTGGGATTCTGCAAAGGCACACCAGGACATGGGCAGCGCCAGCGTGCTCCCTCCTCTACCTTCCTCGCTTTGCAGAGTTCCCAGGCTGAGTATCTTGGGAACAGACTTTAACATTTACTTGCTGTTACTCTATCCATGGACAACTGTTCTCTGGGGAGCCGTCAACAAGCCTTTAATGCAATATTCGAGCTCATTAACAACCTGTGTAGACAGCCCAAAAGAAAGAGGTCAGCACCGAATATTTGAATGTATGATGTCTGCACCTGAGGAAAAATGCAATAACCAGAAAATATCCATGCTCAGAAACAGTCTGTTTGTTAACAGGAGCCATGCTGGTGGCACAAACAAAACATAAATGAATATATTCTACATTTTAAAGGACAAGTCCCAAAGCAGAAATTTTTAGCCAGAAAGCAAAAGAAAGCAAAACACTTTATGAAGTCTGCTAGGGACTACTATTGCTATCGATTACATGCAGCAAATACTAAATTGGAATGTTAATGGACATGGACAGCACTATAAAACTTCCAGACATACAAACAGATAATAGCTTGCAGGTAAGAGACCACACAGCCGCAAAAACTTAATTTAAGGTAAGAAAGAAGAGGCAAAAAAAAAATAATCTAAGAAATTATCACAAAATACTAAATAAGAAAATATAATGTCAGTCAACCAAAGTCCCAGACCATGGCTTTGCTCCCAGAGTAAAGTTACCTTATGTGACACCAATCAATTAATACTTTCTACCTGACAAGATCACAGAATTGGAAAGGGTCTCAAGAGACCCTCTCCTCTACCCCTACTCTGCAATACGATCACTTTTGACAGAAGGTTTTTCAGTCTGTTTTTAAACACATCCTGTAATCAAAATTTCATAGCCTTCACATGAAATCCTACTGCTTCACCAGTCTCACTGCAAGAATGGCTAATGTGTATCTCCCTTCCTGCAATTTAAGCACGTATTCTTCATCCTGTCCAACACCATTATGGAGACTAGACTATCCTCCTGTACTGGCTTTACGTGACAAGTTGTTGGTAGCAGGAGGGCTGGCCTCTGTGAGAAGGCATCAGGAGTTGCCCTCATGTGGAGGACAGCCAGTTCCGGTTGGCTCCAATGGACCCGTCGCTGGCCAAAGCTRAGCCCATCAGCGATGCTGGTGGTGCCTCTGTGATAACATATTTAAAAAAGGGTGGAAAATGCTGCACAGCAGCTGTGAGAGGGAGGAATGAGAAAATGTGAAAGAAGCAGCCCTGCAGACATGCAGGTCAGTGAAGAAGGAGGAGGAGGAGGTGCTCCAGGCACCGGAGCAGAGATTCCCCTGCAGCCTGTGGAAAAGACCATCGTGAATGCAAGTTGTCTCCCTGCAGCCTATGCAGGACCACGGTGGAGCAGATACCCACACTGCAGCCCATGGACACCCCACACAGGAGCAGGCTCCTGGCAGGAGCTGCAGCCCGTGGAGAGCAGCCAACGCAGGAGCAGGTTTTCTGGCAGCACCTGTGACCCATGAAGGACCCACACTGGAGCTGTCTGTTCCTGATGGACTGTACCCTGTGGGAAGGGCCCACACTGGAGCAGTTCTTGAAGGACTGTACCCCTGGAAGAAACCCCATGCTGGAGCAGGGGAACAGTGTGAGGAGAAAGGAGCAGCAGAGATGAAGGGTTGTGAACTGACCACAACCCCAATTTCCCATCCCCTGCACTGCTTGGGGGAGGAGGTAGAAGAGCTGGGAACAAAGGAGTGAAGTTTTGCTGGGGAAGAAGAAATGGGAGGGAGTGGAGGGAGATGTTTTTAGTTTTGTCTTTGTTTCTCACTACCTTAATCTATTTTTAATTGGCAATAAATTAAATCAATCTTCCTCAAGTGGAATCTGTTTTGCCCACGACAGTAATTGCTAAGCAATCTCCCTGTCTTTATCTCAACCCACTAGCTTTTTCATTATTTTCTCACCCATACCATTGAGAAGGGAGAGTGAGAGTGGCTTGGTGGGCATCTGGCAGCCAGCCAAGGTCAACCCACCACATCTCCTTACAGCTATCTTTTAAGTAGTTAGARAATGTTATTATGCCATTTTGTAGACCAGACTTACAGTATCTGTCCTCTTAGGTCTTAAATGAGGTGAATTTAAACTGAAGGTAGCTTTAGAAATATAGACAATTACTTAGAAAACCATAAGCAGTAAGAGTTGTAGATCACCTAAGCCTCTTCTTAGCATTATTTAGCATAAGTAAAGCTTATCAGAAAGAGAAGAGCAGGAAGAAAACCTCAAAAGCAAGAGATGAGATGGAACTTCCCAGAAGCATAGTTTGTAAAATGAGCTTAATTGCAAATAACAACACAATTATACCCACTTATCATACATAAACTAGAACAGTTTTATGTTAGTGGTATGGTAAGCCGGAAGAACTTCCCTCTGAAACAGCATTCCTTGGGGGCTGAGTTCATACTCATACAGAGGCCAGCCGCAGAAATTATTARGTCTTCTCAGAAGCTTTATTTTTTGAATATCAGGGAAGTTAGCAAAGTTCTCATCTCTAATGTACTGGCCATCATTTAGTGATTTCTAAATTAGAAATTAAAACTTTCTAAATTCTTTACTTTGAATTCATTTCTATCATCATAATTGGTACACATTCATTTATTAATTTATTGTATCATATTATTCTTCCCTTTTTTCTATTGGAGTTTCTGATCAGGATTTTAAGAGAAGGTTTTTTTTACTCTTCACTGTTGTAAAAGCTCAGTTTTGAGGATTGAATTCCTTCAATTCTTCTGCTTCCCATTTCACAGGAAGGAGTCAATACTCTTTTTCATCCTCACTTCTTTAAACTAAGCAGATCCCATTGGTCTATTCCTCRGATGGCAGCACTCAAAAGTGAATAATGTATATTTGAGCTGAAGCTTTAGCAGTGAAGGAATTATTTCACATGTCTTGCAAGTTTTACTCTTGACTATACATCCTAGGATGACATTTCCTATTTTTGTAATRTTATGACATGGCTGACCAAAGGCCAGTTTATGACCATACTGGACCAGATTTTTTTCTTCAAAACTGTTGAAGATGCTCCCCATCCTGTGTGAATGGGGATGATTAATCCCACTTATATATCATGTCTTTGGCTTATTTTAATTTAATTCTGGCTTCTTTTAAATTTAATCCTATTTTTAAGTTCATTTTCCAATTTGTCAAGGACATTTTGAACTCTATTCTTGCCATCAAAAGAATTTGCTGTCCTTCTTTCTTTAGTGACAGCTGCAATTTTAATTTAGGAATTAATTAGTAAAAACTAGAAACCATCATCATTAGTACATTGCAAGATGAATCATGGTTTGAAATCCCTGAAAAGAATCAAAATTTCATTTCATGCCACCTCTAAATTGTAATCAAGATCACACAAAAGAGAATTCAAAGTCACTTTGGACTGGTGCAGTAGGAAGCTGCTTACTTATCTCCAAATTCTTCAGTGTCTCAGGCTGCCCAAGGGTCTAGCATGTGTGAAGGTCTAGCTCTTCACCCCAAGGTAATGTGCAAATGACACCAAACAAGAGGCGTTGATTCTTGAGTCTGTTCACTACTCATGCCATTGACTGTGTTTAATTTATTTCATATTATTGTATTATTATATTATTATTTATATTATTCCATTCCCCAGCAAATTAAGTTCCTCATTAATAAATGGATTTGATTCAGTAGGAATGTATTACATTAAGCAGGGGATTCAGCTAAGTTCTCTAGGCGTTCTGTCTGTCCTTTTCATTAAGTGATAAATGGAGTTGTTTCTACAAATGGTCATTGCAAGTTTTGTCCATAATGCATATTTCAGTAACTGTTATTCAGCAATATGGAACAAATGAGTCATTGCTCAGAGCTCTAAATTAAAGGATTATTGTCTAATACAGAAGATCTGGATCAGTTTGGAACGGCTGTACCCAGTCCAACARGGCCTGTGCTTGCCCATGCTGGCTCCTCCACGCTGCTGGAAGCCATCAGCCCGCAGGGCGGGAGCTCAGGAGGCCGCGTCTACACGGCAGTGGGGGGATGTTGCATACCCATCAGATCCAGAGCTGTTGGCAGGAAGGAGCAGGCTCTGATTTGGATTTTAGCTTAAAAAACACAAAATTTATATAATGTGATGCAAAGAGCCCAATCTCATGATGCTTCTTTGAAGGAATTTGAAATAATTTTGGAGCTAATTTCTGTGCATAGAGAGACTTCCAGGACTTCCATCTATATAAGGTCAGGTGTTAGCTGTGCATTAGAAAGATTACACCATAGGGCCATGATCCTGAAAAGCCTTGTATCTTTGCTTTACTCTTATGGCCTCACTGGAATTAGCAAGGATACTGATTTTGTTGAAGCTGAATGCATGCAAACAACCTCTTGGTATTAGAACCAAAAAATGAAGATACAAAGAGGAGCAAGGGGAGATAATAATGTTTTAAGTGTATTGCTCCTGAAGAAGTTAGTATATTTTCTGCATTTTCTCTTTTCCCTAGTGACAGAACTTGCCTTGCAACTGGGTTTTAAGGGAACAGTGAGAGAGTGGGTAAGGATGCTATTAAAACTCTGGCTTCCCTGGAGCCCCTTGTTCCCAAGATTCAACTCCCAAGAAAGCTGATCTCTTCATCAGACTATACACAAAAATCATTTCAGACTTCTTTTTTTTTCAGGACTGAGCTAATAATACAACTGGGCATAACTGTATAAAGTCGTGTGCTTACATTTTTGTTCAAAGAGGATTTTATGAAATTGAATGTAAAAGAAGGAATCCAGGGTAGGGAAAGTCACCTTTGAGCAGCAGACCTAATCTTGGGCTGCTTCTGCCCCCTTGCGACCACTGTGACATGTTTTCTGCAGCTCTTTTCTGTGTAAATATATCAAATTTATTCTTTTCACATCCTCAACCCTTCCCAAAACAGGCAGCCCAATGTGCCAGGAGGTGACTGTGGCTACACAAGCTGAGGCCCCCTCGTGCCTGAGCTCTTTCAACTACTTTGGCCCTGTAGTTTTACTGATAGAGGAAGGGGGGGGGGGGAACTACATAAAACAGGATTCTGATTTAACCTGAAAATTTTGTTTTTCTCCAGCTGCAAAATGGAGGTTTTGCAGTATAATAGAATAATTAAAATAATAATGGATGGTTTGTAATGTAATGTAATATAATACAATACAATGTAATAACTCTCTCCACAGACACCCTGGGGACATGGTGCTGTGCAAGGTCTCCTTGCTAATGTTGCTTATGTTTATAGGAACTTTCAAAAACAGCAAGGGTTAACAGACATGCCATTAAATACCACAAAGCTTGCATAAAAATGGAGCCCAGCTAACCCACTCTGTTGTGACTCATTCCAGTGAGCTGCCATTATCATTTTTGAGTATGTGTCTACTCAACAAACATCAGGGAGCCCCTGCTTACACCATCTTTCTTCCCAAGACTTCTAGGGAAAGGCCATTTTCCTCCTTGGACTCTGGGCCAAAGCCCTCAGGCTCCATATGGAGGTGCTGAAGGGAGCCAGTCTGCAGGGCTACACCATAACAGCCTCAGACCGTTGCATATAGATATATGTATACATACACGTCAGTTTTCCTCCCTTATACAGCTGCTTTCACATATATAAATACAGATACATCAAAACTCAGACTATTTAAAAAATATCGATGATTCCCTCTATGCAGAAAGTGGGAAAGTAAAAAGTGGACATTTTTTTCTCAGGTAGAATTTCATTATTTTTTCTTGATTACTGCTGGAGATGACTATCATTTCTCTTGCCCTAATTTATCACAGCATAGATTTTCAAAAGCAAGACAGGCTTTTTAAACTGAAAGTTAGTAGTCTCAGGGTCCTTAGGTAAGCTCCTCCTTCCCAGTTCCTCTCCAAATTTTAAATACATGGTCCAAAAATCAATAATGATAATATTGCACAATAATAATTTTATTATCATATAATCCTCTCCAGAGCCACCATAAACTTGGAACTACTTATTGRTATGCAAGTCATATTACCGAAATCCCTTCTGCATGATAAAACCATGGAACACCATAACCAGCCACCTTCAGCAGCATGGAAATCATTCACAGGGACCCTTAAAGAAGCTGTGTTTGGCAAGAACAGATATTGCAATGTGCATTAGATATGCTCATCRCATGTGGCAAACTGCCATCCTTTTGGGACTTCTGCAGGTACTTGAATACTAACCTTGTTCCATTTTTCCTCCTACTGTGACAAATCATTACAGACATTAATGTAAAGTATTTTGCTTTGAGGTTGAAGTACCAGCACTATTATCCTGGCTGTGCATACATGAATTGTGTACTAATCATATTATTCATATAGCATAATTCACTGCAGTTGGGTAAGTGTATGATTTATGTTTTGGTGATGCCTTAAGACAAGTAGATTATCGATTTTATAGTGAGTTTTCTTAATGATTAAAACTCCTAACAAATTGTACTCCAAAGTAGCATCATCATGCCTCTCTGCAAACAAAAAGAGGGCAGCCGAGAGGCTGGACCTGTCATTCAGGTCCCTTCCCTCCAGCACTATATCGTGGGCTCCCTCGTCCCCCTCGTGCACCCCGGGGTGACTCTGGGACAAGCCAAGTGCTCTGCAGGATTACTTCAGCACCAGCAGATGTCCCTGCCATGTAAGAAATCACCATCCAGAATATCACCTTGGAGGAAAAAGAACACTTTTTGGATCAGTTTGAACACTGTTTCCAGAATGGGCACAAATACGAAGAGCATCCTTCCTCCCTCCACAGCCTGTGACAGAATTGAGATGTTTTGCGTGAATGAGAGGACAGGCTATACGCAACTTTCCAGAATTTATGTAATACAGCTTACTACCACTGTTTTTGTTGTGTATTTGAACAGAAATGCATATGGGAAAATATTCTGGTGGAATCTTAGAATATGACGGTGACTGTGAGATACTTTTTAAAGGGAAGTAACCTGGTTCCCATCTGCCCGCCTTTTCAGTGGCAGGTCTGGGAGCGTGTGTTGCTGGTCCACTGGGGATTTCCATGCCAGCCTCCTGCACAGCATCTTCCCTTGGTCCTTGTCCCTGGGAACAAGCCTTCAAGCCCAGACACACGGGGTCAGAGCAGAGGTCCTTCCATCCCTGTGGCTTGTCACAGAGTGGCCAGTAGCAAATGTTTAAGGAATATAATAATAGAGAAATACAAAGTGATCTTTTCTCATTCCTATCCTCCCAGCTTCCAATTCTTAGGYAAGTATTTCACATGCCTTCAGAGATGCCCTTTCTGTGCCCTTTTATGCTTTTCCATTACACAAAAAAAATCAAAGCTACTGCCTTTAACTGACCTGTACAGTGCCACACCATAGAGACCAATGGACTTTGTGAAATAACATATATTCAGGACAGGATGGACTTATTAAGTTTCCTGGTCTCAGCTCTGCTTCTCTTTTCTGTTCCTTGTGAGAGCATGGTTGTACAGAGAAGTACATCCAGCACAGCACTTTCAGGTGAAAGCCTCCAGAAGAGGATGAAAAGACAACAGTGGGAACAGCCAGGAGTTTCCTACCTGGATCAGCTGTTGCATCAAACAGCAACTCTCTGACAGAGGTAGATTTTTCCTCCCATCCATCCATCCATCCATCCATCTCCCTGGGTCCAGCCCAGACCCCATCTGCTCATCCCCCTCTCCCTGCTGGAGGTCTGTGGCTCAACTGTTAAAATGGCCGCACTCTAAGTGATGGGGAAGAAACATCAGCCTTTTCTAGCACAAAAAAAAAAAAAACTTTGGTAGACTGTTGAAGCACTAAGATGTCTGGTAAGTATGAGTTCTTGTACAGGATCTTTCAGATGTTTATTTCTCTGTTCCTGATTTCCTTATTAATTTATTTCTAGCTGCCTATCTGAAACTCTTTCTTTCTAAACCATTGATAAAACTCATTGCTAATAYGCCCTACAAATTTACTGAGATCCATTTTAAAATTTGGACACAGTTTAGCACATCATGTTGTGGATATAAATCTTACTATTATGAAATTGTTTATTATTTTATTATAAGAGCTTTCTGCAGTGTATATACCAAAATATTTATACTTAGAAAAACCCTGGTGCAGAGTTGCTATTAATAGCTGTTTCGGCATTTATAGATGTGAAAGATGCATTAGATCACTGAATCTAGCAGCAAAAATGTGGCTTTACTCATGAGAGCTTAAAAGGAAAGCAATTTTTTAACTTAACAGCACAGGAGTGAAGCAGAGATGTTCAGAATTAAATCATAATAAAAAGTTGTATTCTCTGAAATGATCATTTGAATTTCTGTATAATTTTCTGCCAGAGGATTTCATAGTAAAGGGTAATTGCAGCTCTGTAGAAACTCTGCCCAATGCCAGCTGGAGGCRTCACTTGGTGCTGCACACTCTGTTTCTCTTTGACAAAGAACTTAATAGACAACTAGGTGTGCACAGCCTGTAGATGCACTTATCATAACGTGCCCATCTGAATGTCACCCAGCTGCCCCCCCCCCCCCCCCCCCCCCCCCTTAGCACGCAAGAATTCCTTGGCGAATTAGGTGCCTCAAGGTAAGCACACCATTGCTTCCCTCAACTAACCCAGACTTACTCTGGGAGATGAAACTGGGACATGGACTCCTCCATGGCACCTCATTCTCTTTGCAGCCCTTTGCACAGCTCCAGGAGAAGAATGCGTCAAACAGGTTTAAAATTTGGTTGGAACTCATGTCCCAGTGGTAAAGGTTTGCAAAAAGAGACAGAAAAGAAAGGGAGAATGTGGGATGCATTCATTAGTTCCTACTTCTTCAAGATCTAACATATTTCTTCTGTCATTAGGCTTTTAGAAGTGCTTCCAGACCATAGTATTCCTTTGAATGCTATAATGGCATTTATGGAGGCCAGAAGGAAGCTCCAATGTATAAAACTTTCAGCAAGGGTGTTTTAAAACACAGAGCAATTTTGTGGGATTTGGAAAGACTATCGTAGGAAAGATCAAGACATTTTGCTAAAGAGGGCTAAACTTGTAAATCAGAAAATGTCAGCTTTATTTCTTTACATCTATATATTGCACAAATATTGCCAGAACCAAAGTATCTGTAAACTGGCTTTTCCAATAATTCCAAGACACACTTGCTGTTTAGTATTCATTTTGACATGTAGCAAATCCCCAGACAGATAAAGGCTCAGCAATRAGACACTTTGGAAATGACATTCCCTTAAATGTTTTAAGCATGTCCTCAATACCCACTCTATAAAAGAATCAAACAAACAGGCATGTTTGTGCTCCAATAATGCAGCTAAGCTGATATCCAGATTTTTTTTTTTGTAGCTGATTTGATGGGGTGCCGTTTAGGCAGCAAAAGTAAAAAGCAGCACAAGTTGCAAATAGGAAAATCAGGATTTTTTTAGCTGAAATCATTCTAAAGAAAATTTTCACTGCAGAATTCCCCTGGTAGACACACAGATAGCAAAATGCACACCACAGCATGTTAATCACAGCAGCACCATGAAGGCAAGTCATACAGCAGAAAAAGCCCTCCACTCATGTGGAGTGGCTTTCAATTTTAGTTAAATTTTGAGTCATGGTGATTTGGTCATACAGGACCAAAACTTGCTCTTAATCACAGGCAGGCACTTCCATGAAATTCAAAGATCCCTCAAACTCAAATGTAAAAAAAAAAAAAAAATTAGGTATTGTGTTTACAGTAGATGGATATTATTATAWCATAAAGACAAGTTTTGCAAAGGCAGTCTGCCAAATGAAGGTCCCCATTGTAGTAAGAGCTCGGCCAAAGTAGAAGTCAAGAGAATCCATGTGAGAGAGGCATTATTAATGCCATAGCTACCAGAAAAGTTTCTGTCAGAGCTGGCATCTTATCAGGTACTCCTAATCCCATCATGAAACAGGAAACCATAGTGTTCATGCAACTACTTGTTTTGCATTGCTGTAGCTAAGGGAAAAGAAAAAGCATGGGTAGATTGTCTGGTGGATGCATAGCGCAAGTGAGATAAAAATTATGATTAAATATTTAGACTTAGGGAAAACAAAGGTGATTTGGGACATAAACCGAGCTATGTTCATGATTAACAAGAAAGTGTTGATGCTTCCTTCAACGAGTAGATGGCAGCAGTACCATTCTCTGCATAAATACTCTCCTGTAAACTATACTTCTGTAATGGATGGACAAAGAAGAATGGAAGTCCTGTCCTGGAACAGGCAGCTGGAGGCAAAGGAAAGAAGGAAAGAAAATAAGTGTAGTTCCTCTAGCAAAATCAACTCAAGGAACTCAGAATATTGCTATTAGGTATGTAATCAAGCATCCATAAAAAGCCTATTTTTTCTTCCAGATAGGACTTCATTATTTTCTGGGTATGAAAAAAATGAATTTTGCCTCAGGTCTGTCAAAAATATTCTGAGCATTAAGAATCTCTATGGAGTCAAGAAGAACACATACAGTGTTCACATATAATGTAGAGGCAATAATCAGGCTGCAGTGCACGTGCTCTTTCATTTCCATTACTGTGCATAGCTTTGCCTAGACCAGGGGTAAGAACACGGCTGGCATGCATGAGTCTGTGCATAGCATAGCAACATTTCTGCAGGTTTCTGTGGCAGAGTGATATTTATTTGATATTCAACCAGATTTGAGAATTTGTCCTGTCATTCTGTCTCCAAAAGTTGGCCGTGCTGTCTGTATGTGAATGCTTTTTCTGCTTTAACAGTCAGGAAATTAGTAGCCTTCAGGGCTTGGAAGCCTGATTGCTGTCTCTCTCTGAATTTGGAGAACTGAAACTGTGACTCCTGTCCCCAGCTGTCAGCCCTGCACACACAGCAGAGAGGAACAGATGATGGCCAAATACTCAGAACAGCCAAATAACAACTGGAAGGATCTGCCTGTATTAATCTGGCAGAAAGCAGTGAGGTTTTTGGTTGTTAAGCAAGTTTGGGTACCACTGTTTGTAATATGAGTAGGGATGTAATAACACAATTGCTCAGTCTTAGACCTAACTATCTTTACTATCACCTACCGAGTGGCGAAGGTTGGGAGCTGCATGGCAAAGAAGGGCTTTCCATTGAAAAAGTAGTTAGATGAATTGCCAGCACATAGAGGCTCAGTTTGCCTTCTCCTGCTCTGTATAACAACATTGGTGTGGAGGCATACGGAGATGTGACACAACTTCCAAAGCTCACATGGGAGGTTCCAGATCACGGAGTCCAAGACCGTGCCTTAGATTTCTCTCTATCATATCTACAGGACCAAATATAGGTAATCATGTCCTTCCTTTAATGTGTACCATGAGCAAGTGCCTGGAACAAAGACACAACAGCTTTTGGGAAAGCTGTTTGAGAGAGAAAGCCGTTTGGAAGAGTAGGAGCTGAACGTGCAAAAAGAGACAGTCATACACTGGGAGCCTGAGGAACAAGCAGCTATTTGACAATCAGCTAACCCAGGACATGGGACATACGTATATGCCTTTCACAAGGGAGGGAATGTGTATTGGATACCAGTGAAGGATGGAGAAGGACAGGACTTTTGAGGAAACCTGCAGAGGTAACTGGAGGGAAGGCATTATTAAGAATTGCTACAAAGAAGAGCACAGTTGTGTACCAGCCTTAATGTGCTTAAAGGGTAAGAATTTTGTTCGAGAGAGCATGCATTTCATTTTAAGATGAATCAGCGTTTGTTTAGTGACTCAGTTCTGCCTGTGCTGTTCTGGGTTTGACATGAGACATTTTCACCAAGTTGATCAATATGAAGTTTTGTTTTTCATTCTTCCTACAGAAAGAGAAAGAAAACTGTAATTGCAAATAGTGACACTCGCGTACAAGACAATTTTATGATCTGTTGAGTGTGAAAGAGCACAGCGTAAGCCTTTGGCTGAGCACACGTGCTTGTTTACCTAGATCAGCTGAAAGCAAACCAAGGACTCCTTTGGACAGTGTAAGGCTTAGGAAAAGGCTTCTGTGATTCTTTCACTTGAGACTGTTATATCCCAGACCTCAATTTGCACCYCTAAATATGAAATCCAGCAACTGTTAAACTCTATTATTTGGATGTAGACAAGGAAATTTCCATGGTGCTAATGTTGCTGATATCTTCAATATTTAGCTAAAGAAAGAAGTGATCCAAGGAGTCTCCTTTGAAAAATTAGAATAAATGGAAAGGCAGAAATCCAAGATAAAGCATGAAGACTCAAGAAGGAGGTCTACTTGAACAGACTGAGGTGGAATTGTGCGTATGAGAGAGAAGCAGGAAGGAGAGATGCAGACTGCCTGAGTTCCTTTTCATTTTTTTAAAAAGGTATTTAGTGTTGCTTCATTTGACTCAGCCACTCTCATTTATATGCACATCAAAGTCTTTATGTAGGTCGATATACTGCCAGAGGCCTATAGGTCATCAAGAGTTAGCCAATATGAGTTTATGGATAGCCAGTGGGTTGGCTGGGTGGAGAACAATACCAATACATCCACCGACAATGCAAAGGACTCACTACATGAACAGAAGCATGAGGGAATTTGAGTCACAAGGCACTCCACACTTGTTTCCTTTTATTTTTTATCTAGCAAAGAAGGACTAAGTGTAGTTAATCAGGATTGTTCTGAGGTTTGAAAATGGTATTTTCCTACATTAATGCTATGTTATCCCTGTGAAATTTTTCTCCGCAGTTTTTGAGAAATTTCTGCAGAGTGTAACTAAATTTCCCAAAGGTTTAGCATGTGGACAGCCCAGACATGCCAAAGGATAGAAGTGGATGGTTTGTCTATTGATATATAGGAGATTCCCATGCTTTCTTTCTTCATACTTCGCTTAATTTTTTCTTCCTATATTTGTAAAGGATATGGGGAAATATCCACCACTGCTTGAATTAAATCTAAGTGCTATCACAACCATTCAGCATCCACTGATGAGGTACTGTTGTGTAAGACTACGTAGCTGACCTTAGTAGTGGGATCACCTGAGGATTAACGAAGGGCTGCATTGTSAGATAGGAAGAGGGGAAGCTGGTCAGCATTTTGTGGAAATCAGTGCTTTCAGCCATTTTCTTCCAACACATCAGCATAATCAATTTTATCTATCATATATATGCATAACCTGAGTCACACACAAGGTAGGTAGTTAGCCCAGGACTAACACAGGATATCACGTCCGAGCAGGCCAGAGTTCTTTCCTAACACCAGAAGTTTCTGTTGTAGATTTGACGAGGCATAGCAGTGACAATGCAAGAACTGCAGCCATCCAAGGCTGACCAATGCCTTCTGGTAATTATTCGGTCATTGACTTCTGGACTTCATGATGTTATCTAAGTCATGGAGGTTTTAGTGGATTAAGCAAAATAACAACAGTCAAGAGGGTAAGAGACTCATAGCTTCCTTTTACTCACAACTCTGAAATCAGATCAGAAATCACAAAGACAGAACTTTTCCATCATTACCTCTTTCCCAGAATTTCAATTTCTGTTTAAATAACCTGACTGCATCATTTGCTTYATTTCATCTCAATAGAAAAGACAGAAGCAATGCATGACATGCTTACGAACTGGAGCCATGGATTTGGTAGGACACAAAGAGGTGAAACATATGCTAAGTTGAATTCATGCTGAAAGGATATCTACCATGTTTACACAACAGCCTGAACACTGCRCGCATCACTATGACCTTCAAGAAAACAGTGAAATACATAGAAAGATACCCAGCGAGTTTCAGATGGGGGCCACTGAGAACAAATGGGTGCAGCAGAAGAGGTATCTGTTAGGGAGGGGTAGAGAATTTGGTTTCTGGAGGAACCTAGATTGGTGCATTACTTGATATTCAGAAATGCAAACCGCTGGAAAATTTGATACAATCTTTGACTTCGTAAGAGTCCACTTAACATCCACATAATAAAGATAGATCCTGCAGGTCTGCCTGAAGCATTACAGCTCTTTGGTACCAACCATCTGTAAATTATCACCTCCTATTTAGGTGAGGAAGGTACTCATGTTCCTTTTAACCTCTGCCCCTAAAAGCCCAGGTGTGCTCACTCCTTCCTCCCCACTTCCACATACCCTTAACACATCTGTATTTACTTCCCTCAGCATTAATCTATATTATTTAAGTACTATTTGYAGTACTCGGAGATTTGAAACACAATGATGGTAAATTATTTAGCAAACAATTAGAGCAAAGAGTGCAAACAAAACCACTAATTTCCAAAAGTATCTTTAATCACTTGGTGCAGGCTCAGAACCCCAAGCAAATATTAAGGTAATTAATTGCTGTCAACATGTCAGTTCACATGAAAAGGACCTTCAGTCAATTATGCAAACGTGTCCCTCACACTTCAGAAGGTGTGAGCACAGCTACCTGCTGCTTCTGTCAAGGTCACACTTTGAATTCACAACGCTCTTCCCACAGTGTAGGAGTTCAAATCTATTCTGATGGTTCCTTTAGGATTTTCAAGCCTTTGTTCAGCAACCATTATCAATGAATGAAATGCTTGCTTTATATCTCAAATGAGTCCTTCAAATATAACCTTTGAATAACCTCCAGTAATTGGTTGACAGAAGACATACATGTGAATTTGGATGTAAAAATTGTTCTAACAAAATCCAGACAAGCACAGAGACATAGAAAGTCACGATCAAAAAGGCAAACCAAGGCACCATTCCAGAAGTCAGCTGTTCACATGCTTTGTTTTGCAGAAAAGATTTTAACTTATAGAATTTAAGAGTACCTCATCACATGATGGCAACATACTCAGGCCTTCAATAGCTACTTAAAGTATTAAATATRATTGCAAATTGCTAGTGTTAGCGGTCTTTGGGATTCCTAACATCCATATATATATGTATGAGAGACAACCATAAGGGTTGTTGCTGGAGGTATGCCAGCACTCCCACCAAGAGAGCACTCTCTGGGAGGAATGCAACTCCAAAGATCCATCTTCATTTTGATGCATCCTCAGAAGCCTCCCAGGAGGCAGCAAGTACCTAAACTTTCTTGTCCCTTTACTATCTGTCTTGCTAACTTAAAGCTATAACCCCACTTTAGTTCTTTTGCTGTTGAGCATTACATATTTGTAGTTATCCATTGTTGCTTTTAAATACAAGACAATTGTGTTTTAATACATTTCTGTGAGATTTCATTGCTCTGACTTGTTAGTGAAGGAAAGCAGCATTATGAAGATAGAGCAGTACAGTTTGTCTTCTGGCACAGGACTCCACACAAATCCTGGCATAATTATTTGAGTGTGGAGTGCTGCATGTATTAGTACTAAGTAAAAAGACGGGCACAGAAAGCCTCACTACCTTGCTAGAGAAAAGCATGTCCGTGTGGCTGCTGCATTACTCCTGTGACCCACAAAGGGAGAGTGCAAGGATTAAGTTTCCAAAGGAATTAGGCACCCAAATGCTATTTCAGTGTTACTTTGGCTGTATTTATTACATGAATCCTCAACCTCCACTGCTCAGGCACTGCCTAGCACCCCAATGGCCAACTCTACRTTCAGACTCCTTGTCTTTGAACAACTCATTTCTACCTGTGACAGAAGGAATTTAAAAAAAGAAAAGAAAAAAGAAAAAAGCTTAAAGCATCTAAGATTAAGTAGCTCAAAGCTGCTTCACAGGGCTCTGAAATTATTCTGTCTTTGCTAACCCTGGAGGAGGAGGCACTGGGAAGTGCAGCATGGCCTCCCCTCACCGCCTGCCCATCAGGCTGGGGGAGAGCCAGCAGCACGTCTGTGGGCTCCTGTGGCTCAGGCTCAGTTGCACAGTCCTCCAGCAGTGCGTTGGCTTAAGTCTCTGTTTGCTCGGGGCCTCTGCACTGCACTGCATGGAAGCCCAGCCCTGGGAGTGCACTTTGGAGACTTGCTTGCAATGTGTTCACTTATTTTTGTGAGTCTTGCTAGAATGCTTTGCAGTTGCATCCTCAGAGTCTGGAGACCACCCAAAGAAAACCAGAATTTAACCTAAACGCGTTTTGGACTCTGGAGCTGATGCTGCGTTTTGGGAGCTAGCTCATGCCATGTGCAATGAATGGCAATTTTGTGCCCCAAGGCAGATTTACTGCAGGATCCCTTTCTCAGGGTGAAAACCAGCCGTGGCTGTAAACAAGGGGACACAGCTTTTCAGCATCTGTATGCTCGTAACATCAAGAATGGTAAGGGCTCTCTAGGGACAGGTTTCACTGTACATTAACTTTTGCATTGTGTCAGCCTTCCAGTGTAGTTGGAGAAGTCCCTATTGGAGCTCAGGGCATTAGGACAAAGCACACCAATAAGACAATAAAATTCTCTGGACTAATTAATGTGAGCCAGAAATCTTTCTGGTTGACTCTTCTCTGCTAATATCATCCTGCTTCTTTACAGGTCACAACAACTTAAAAGGGGTTGGTGACCACTCACACAGGCATGAAAAGGCACATTTGGCCCAGAGGCAAGTCAGCAGCTCCCTGTAGAAGTTCACCACTGGGCAGCAGCAGAGGCAGCAGCTGGTGCAGATGGGAAGGCATGCTATGAGGTTAGCGCCGATCTGTGAGAAACAGTTTTGTACATACTGCAGCATAATCAAGTAGTTTTGAAACTTTGTAAAGGATTAGAGAAGGGACCAAGAGCAAAACTGAGTCTCCAACACAGGAGGGACAGTAGTCTGGCTTAGGATGCTCAACCAAGAAGTCTGCTTCGCACTCCTATGTGACCACAGCATGCAGTTTCAGGAACAGTGATTTTCCACACTGAAACTGCACATCTAGCCTACAAATTTTTCAAAGTAAAGTAGGTAGCACTCTCATGGCTGGCAGGGAAGGACTGACCASGAGCCTAAAAAGAGACAGACACTGAGCAAAGTCCTGCTACTCAAAGAACAGATACCATGGGAAAGGAGTTCAACTGCCTGAAAACCTGAAGTGGAAGCAGCAACTCTCCAATAATCACAGAAAATAGGGGCAAAAAGGGGTTTGACTCCCTGTGACTGGTACAGGCAAAGAGGTGATCTTTTTCTTTTAGTTCTTTAGCCTTTGAAGAAGCAAGAAGGCTGTTACCACTGTAGGACCAAGCTACAGACTCGGAGCCTCACCATTAACCCTCTAGCAGATAAAGAGTATTACAGGCCACATATTGTATAATCTTGTCCTCTAGTAGAAAGGTGACCTCCAGTGAAAAGGAGTTATTGCCATATTACGGTTCAATAAGATCTCATTCTTTATATGTGTTCTTAGAAGCCTCTATTTACTACGAGAATTGCTGCAGTAGGGCGAGCACTGAAGAAAATGGTTGTCTTCGTGTCTTTTTTCAGTGTCCAGAGAAGTGGATATTTTTAAAACAAATGGAAGTCAGAAGGTATTCAATATAGACCATTACTCCCCAATACTGTGCAAGCATCATTATGCAGTATTGAAGTGACWACTTCCCACTCCTGTGAACAGACTTCAACATTCATCTGTGGTTAGGTCTTGCACTTAAATTACATTTGCACCATCCTTCTGAAAAGAAGGGACTTTGTAAGGGGACTAGACTCTGCTTTTACCTGCTCTTACTTTCTTAATGGTATAAGGAACATCAGTGTACACTAAGTTTAATCTGTGTTAAGATGTCCATCTTTTCTCAGAAGGAAAGATACATTACTCTAATATGCAAGGTTTTGTAATAACAAAATGTCTCTCCTAAAATTGCAGCTTAGATGGTAGATTGGGTAGAAAGAATTATTCCCATGTAGATTCTAAAGTTGTATTTTAATAAATGTTTTAAATAAGGGGAAGGCTACTTCCCATACACTTTTGCTTTGTTCTAATGAAATATTTACCATGCTGTAATTGCAGTCCATCCCTCAGGCAGGAGGATACTGCCAGCCATGTAATAAATATTCTACTATGCCTCAGCTGGGCCTTTTGAAAAGGAAACTTCTCTTGGTAGGTAACAGTTGTTTGATAATGGCCTGTTCTGAGATGACCACTAGGGTTTTTGTTCACTAAATGGATTTTAGAAACAGCAGGGGTGTAAGATGCAACACACATCATCACATTTTGCTAATCATTTATACATTCAAAAAACTTTACTAACTATGCCTCACAGAGGAGAAACAAGTCACATGAGTCAAATCACCGAGCTACTTCTCAACTGCAAAAACACTTCATAAAACCATTTCCAAAAAAATACAAAAAACTCTTATGAAATGAAACAGGAAAGCTAGAGAGGGCAACAAGCAGAACTAGATCTTCCCCCTACTGCCATGGCTCTGCTGCTCCACTTAAATCAACTGAGAGCCTAGATCTTCCTTCAGTCAATGCCAGAGTAATTTTTTTTCCTTTCAAAGCTCTTTCAAAGGCACAAAATCTAATTTAATCATAACAGAGGACATCAAAACAGGCCTGGATTTATTTCCACACTTGAAAGTCTGTAGCCAATGATGTCCAATGACACTTAGAGTGCACTTATCTTTCAGTCACTTCCACAAGTCATTCTCACCTCTTCCACTCCTGCTGTCCTCTTCCACTACTGCTGATATGGGCCCAATGTCTTCAGGCTCATGTATGTCATTTGTCAGCCTCAGTTTCCACAAACCAACTACAAGTATTCCTGTAAAACCAAATTACTTAGAGTAGTGGAAGTTCATGTGATGCTGTAGAGAAGGCAGAACGCCTCACAGGAACTCCCATACTGCTTCCTATCTCCATTAGTGATCACAGCTTCTCTGTCGTGGGAAAGAACATGGTGGGGATGGCAGGGAGAGAACAAGAAACAGCAGCAAGGGTGAAGCTATTCCGTTTCTCAGTTCCCTGTCTCAGTCCCTGCCTTTTCTTACCGGGCTTTGATCTAATACTTCCATCTGACAAATGAAAAAGAACAGAGGATAGCCAGGAGGTAGCAATAAATATGCAGCAGTACTTTTCTGCCTTTAGTTTCCACCTTCATTCATAGCAGCAAAATTGCCTCAACATATTCCTGCTTACAGAATGGCAGGAGGACACTTTATGCCAAAGAGAGATGTATTTGTTTCCTCTTAAAAGAAAAGATCGGCTTCTCACTTCTGTATTCAGAATCGCATATTTACGGAGTTGTTACATTGCCTACAACCAGACTTCAAATATTTATTGTTCGTGTGGTTGAATAATAATGCAATCAGATGACAAGCAATCCTCCACAGATTCTCCCTCTGACAATATTTCAAGCCGTGGGGGAAAGCACGCTACAGTTGGCTGGCACCTTTCTCCGCAAACAGCTCTGCAGGGATGGATCCTGCTTGGATACTGGGTTCCTCCATGTTTGGGCAGGGGAACACAGGCCTAAGGAGTTCAGTGTTTCACATCTCACAGAAAAGACYCACAGGCTCCCAAACCAAAGTAGGAGGAGAGAAAGGAGCAACACAATAATCATTTCCACTTTTGAATACTCTTGATGGGCCCCAGAGAGGATTACGTTGGCTGGGTCTAGAAGGGCCATTTGACTGCAGAGTCTGTACAGCCAGTCTGCCAGCCTAGGAGGAGGCCTCCCACCTCCCCATTTCTCCATGAAGGAGACATCCTGACCAGAAATGAAGACAGAAGTCACAAAGGGTGGGAAACATTCAGCTGGCCTGACTCATCCCACAACTTGACAGATATTTTTCTGTCCAGGAACAACCATCAGTGTCACTGGAATAGGAAGCAATATCACAGGAAGCAACAGAAGGTCTCAAAAGGGCCATAGAACATTTTCAAATGGCTTGCGTGTCACCAGTGCTYACCATACCACCTCTGGGCAACCACTGATGTATTCATCTGAATTAGAAGAACCATTGCCAAAACCAAGCTGAGTCTTAAGAACCAATCAAACCTTTCCTCATTAAACATACACTGGCTGGGCGATGTGGGCTCCCTCCATGGTCAAGTACATTCTGGGAACTATGGAACAATTTCTGCTCATTTTGTTAAATATATGGAAGATGGAGTCAAATGCAAAATGGAACGCCTTAACTTTCCCTGCCGTTTGTGGTGATTCAGATACATGTCAAGCTCAGCTCTATAAGGGTGTCCAATCTCTATTGAATTGTCTACTGTGCATGATGCATTGTACAAGCATCTTTCAGAAATGGGAGCTCTCAACCAAGGGCTGTTAAACATGGGAAATTTATCTTTTTTCTAAAAAGATAAGAGGTACCTGCAGAAAAGTGCGGATACATAAGTAACATTTTAATACATATGACAAGTCAGGAAGCTTTCCTAATACTAATTTGATCATTTCTCTTGTGGCTATAAGCAGGAGAAGATTTTTTATTTTTTGTCTTATATCTTGGCAAGTTCACCACTCTTTCCAATTTTTCTTGTCTGGGTCCTGCAGTTATGAAACTCCTGATTTACTTTCATATAGAGTGAGAGTAAGGATCTTTTTGTACAGAGCATGGGTTGCCAGAGGCTTGTTGGCTTCTTCCAGGAAAGATGAAGTCATTACCTGTGATACTCTGTAAATACAGAGAGATGAGATCCAAGCACACCATTCATCTCACAAATAGGTGGAGATGGGCCAGCTGAAGTCACTATGAAAAGAGTATAAATARCTCTGTTAGCAGTGGTGCAGCATCCAGGACTGAACTCCCTARCTGTAAGTACAGGGATAACAAAATAAGTGACAGAATTGCTCCATGCTTCTCCTGCCGTATCACAGGACAGGAAAAATGAATTTTTCCAATGCATTTTCACTCTTAGAAAATATGCAAGAATGCAGAAGTGTTATTTATGGCTTTTAAAAAGCAAAATATTGGCAAGGACTTTACACATAAAGGGTCAAACCCATGTTATGAGATAGCTGTAGAGAATGGAAATAAAGGTGTCATGGATAAAGAAAGGCACAATATCAAAACTTCTTAATTTCCCAAATATTGCAAAAGAAAAAACCGTACAAGAAAAAGTTATATGCCCCAAAGTACATAGGTTAAACACACACCAAAATCAAGAACACTCAAGAGGAAGGCAAATTTTCACAGATCTTGTAAATGAAAGGTTATACCAGCCAGCAAACAAAGGTTGAGAACAGCAAAGGAAACCTTGAAGTAATGCCAATGAGACGGCCGAGAGAGAGGACAAGGGGAGGTGGCCAGCAGTGAGCATCCTGTGCTGAGAAAACATGCTGGGAAAATGCCAGAAACAAGTGGTACACRAGATTTTCCTTCTGTTTAAACTAGTTTCATTCCATGAGACTCTACTGTGCTGAACTGGGTTGTTTCGGTTTTACTCCTGAGAGTAGAGGCATTCTCAAAAACTTTTTGTACATCTGACAGAAAGCTGGTAATACTTAATTAGCCCAATTTTTTCAGATTTTGTACTGGTTTGATGCCAGTGGATTGAATTTTATTATCCAGGTGAGATAAGGGGTTTCACAGGCTTGGCCAGAGGTGCCCTCATGCCCTTTGCTTTGGTGGTATCCCAACCTGGACAGAGCAGACCCCCTCCCATTTGCCACCCACCATATGCTCACAGGGCAGCAGTCACAGGAGACTCCAATGGCACATGCTCATTTAAATGAGGAAAAGCCACAGACATTCATGAGTGAAGCTCATATGCAACAGCAGTAAATATATTAATAGCTGAAAGTAATGCTGTGGTTTACCGCAGGAAGATTTCATCTCTCCCTCATGTTCCAGGCTCTACTACACAGGAGAGCCACGGGCTGCTTTCACCTTGCATGAGCAAACCATATCTTCAGGGAACAGCTTTAACAACTTACCTTTCCAGAAGAGTCAGAGCTCTGGGGTAAAGRAGGAAAAAACAAAAAATCCAATGCCCTGTCTAAGATACAACTTTTCTTCTGATGACAAAGGCAAATTCTATCAATTTTTATTTTTCTTTGGACAAAATACTTTGCTTTCTTCCTAACCCAAACAACTCAATAGTTCTTTGTCTCRGATTTATCCCTGTGGAGATGAACAGGGAAATTGCCCTTGCCCCCTCCTCAACTGCCTCCATAGACCTCCAGCTGCAAACCCCACGTCACGCTCCCAACCCTCCTGCTCTGAGGCCACTTCTCTGTGTTTGTACAACATAGAAGCTGGCTCTTGTTTTCCCCAGCACTCCTTGCTACCTCAGTGTACAGCCTTCAACAGCACCTCAGCTCTGCCCCAAATGTAACTGCCCTTCCCCAGGATGCCCTTTCCAGGCAGGGTGTTTATGGGGCAGGTTCCCATTTCAGCAGTTGTCTCTCTGCAGCCAGGACCAGCACAGCAGGTCCCAAAGATGGAGCATCTCTGGCTCTGCCCCGACCAGGAGCTTTGGCCTCGGACACAGGTGCAGGAGGGAGCTGTGCTATGGGACATATCATTCTCGTTGCAAAAAAGCCTCAGACTGTCATCTCCAATTTGGACCACTTTTCAGGGCAGCCTCATTTGCTGCAGTGTTCTTCAAAGGCTTCCCACTGCCAAAACAGTCATTGATATTGTAACAGCGTGACTCTATACCCAGCAAGGAGAATGACAAACAAATGTTGTCCCAGATGAAGTACAAAGAAAAATTAATTAAACATGTGTATAAAAATAATTACGTGCTGCATAAAGACACATGCAAACTGTCATTCTACAGATGACTCATACTCCCCTGCTTTTTCCCAGTGTTTCTTTGAAGCCTGCTCTTAGTCATGTGGAGGAGAGCGTATTTGCTCAAGAGCCACGCTGCCTTCATTAAGAGCACTCGCCCTGATCCCAAATCCCCTTCACCGCCAGCGTGGCCACATCCGCTGTGACAGAGCACATAAGATCTCAAGACTGTCTTTCTAGATCTGCCCGTGTCTTTCAGAGCTTTTCCAATCCCCTGAAACAAAAAACAGCTCAAAAAGCATACAGAATCACAAATAGGCAGATTTATTGGACAGCAGCTTCTTTACAGACTGCTGCAAATGTTCGATTAGATTAGCTGTGACCTGGTAAGCATGAAATCAGCTTGATCACCATCACTAGTTCTGTACGTAAAGACTAACACTGCGGGAAGAATGGGATTGTACCAGACAATAAACCAAAGTGATTTCTTTTTTCTAAGCATCTTTATCAAAAAACCTCAGAGGCCTCATTATAAAAGATACTGACACCCCTACCGCTCAGCTCTTTCTCTGTTGACCAAAGCATGTAAGGAAGGAATTTTAGACAGTCCTTGCAATGCAGCACTCATTGCAGTCACAGATCCATGTATGCTGCTCTTCCTTTGGGGCTCACAGCATTTCACCCAGGGGCTCTTCATTCCAAGAAGTCCTGGTAGCTTATACCACTCTGCAAAGAGCCCTCTCTATAGCTGTCCTGGTACTAAGCAGCCCTCACTAGCCTCTTTGTTCCCAGCCAGAAAAGATCTGCTGACAGGTTATTGACAATATTATCATTGCATGGTGTGGATGTATTTCTAGCAAGTTTTATTAAAGGGAAGGAGCAGGGCTGGTAGAAAGGGCAAGGCATGCCAGGTATGGCATAGAAAACACCCCACAGCTGCTTTGGCTGTGGGAAACGATGATGCTCAACAGCTGGTGCCATGGGGGGTGGAAAAGGGACCAGAAGAGAAAATAGGGCCCTGGGCAAGGAAGAGGCTTTCAGTTTAAATCTGAGACACAGAAAGCAGAGAGAGCTAGCAATGTTAAGCAAGACTAGCAGTGATGTTTTGCAAGGAATTGACAGGGCTGATGTTATGAGCCAGGAAACCAGGAGAAGGGAGCTGCAGAAAGGGGGAAAGGGACTGAGAGGGAAATGAATGAGTGCTCTGGGACATTCGTCCTTTCTTCTATTAGAAAGAAAYACTTCTTTCAAGCAGTAATAACCTTCCTACAAAGCAAATTGTACTGAATGCTTCAGTGAGGCTGCAGGATGCTGCCCTGCTCCAGTGAAGCACTTAAGCACACCCTTACTTTCAAGCTTATGGACAACCCAGAAAGTCAACAGGAGCACACACCTTCTTGGAGAGAAACATGAATATAAATGCTTTGCTGGATTCAGACCTGGGAGTTAGATTCTGCCTTCAGTTCCAGTCATGCAACTTCAGTAAGGGCTGGACTGACAGCTGGGRAACATCACCCTGCGAACATGTGAATATAATGAAAAAAATTCTTACCAAAGGAAAGCCACTGAAGTGAATTAATATATTTAACCTCTACATAATAAAGGTGTATTTTGCGAGGTRGTTTTCAAAGAGCCCCTGGATATATGCTGTACATCCTTCTGCTTCTGCCATTCCTTAGGAAATCATGGTTTCTATAAAGTGCTTATTGCTTACACAGATCTATACATTTTGTTCTGTGTAGCTTGAATTGATTGACACAAACTGACATATTTTATTTTTACATCTGGACTATTTCATTTCTTTTCTTAAAACTACTTCTCGGCAATGACATATCAACAGCAATATTATYACGTAGGACTTGACTTGATGAATAAAAAGACACACAGAAGGAAGAAACCATCTGGTTGAAAGTAAGAATACCCATCTTCTGTATAGGGGACAAGGACTATAAGTAAAAACTTACTGATCTGAAAGGATATTGGAAAGTACCAGTCAGACTCTGTTTTACTGTTAGCCACACTTCAGTACATCCTCCTGCAAACCCAGCACGCGCTGATGGAGAAACAGTCTGCATGCTTTATTTAGTTTCCAGGCAGTGGAATTACAGCACAAGGATCATTGTTTTCAGACTGGGAAGGGACAAAAGGTATACGAAATTTTTGAGCTCATTTGGTAATTGCAGAGATGTCTCAGAACCAGAACAATGAGCTGAATCCCCTCTTTTCAAAGTAAGCAAAATTATGGCATTTTAATAACATGGGATTTTGATCTGCTTCAGGTTTTGTGGCATCAAAGCAACACAACTTTTGCCATTGATTATGTTAGATCCCTTTGTTTTCAGTACAAGCAACGACGTTTGAATTAATTTAAATGACTAAGCTATTCTGATTATTCTTTTCATATTTCATTTTGTGTCTGAGATTATGGGAGTATTCCAGCAATTACATGAAGAATTTGTGAGCACTACAGGCACTGTGGACGAAACACGCTACTATTGTAATTCATACAATACCACGTCATGAAAGTGCTCACAAGTCAAATAAGACCTATGTAAATGACTCTTAAAAGCTGAGCTGGACTTACAAATTATCCCTAAATGATCTGAGAACTCAAAACCAAACAGAAACAAATTTTAGCAAAGGCAAGTCTCAGCTGGGTTCCCAGGCCTTCATCCCGTGGTCCTCCCGCCCACCCTGCCACATGCAGGCGGTAAGAGTCTGGGGAACACAAGGATGCAGAAACCTGGTCCCTTTTCAAACTCTACCAAGGAGTGAGACAGCTCCTATGAGGAGCAGCTAACGACTTTGGATTTGTCTGGTTTGGAGAAAAGAAGGCTGAGGGGCAACCTCATGGCTCTCTACAGCTTCCTGAGGACGAGAAGTGGAGAGGGAGGTGCTGATCTCTTCTCCCTGAGATCCAGTGATAGGACGCATGGGAATGGTTCAACGCCACATCAGGGGAGGTTTAAACTTGATATTAGGAAGCATTTCTTTACTGAGAGGGTGMTCAAACACTGGAACAGGCTTCCTAGAGAGGAGGTTGATGCCCCAAGCCTGTCAGTGTTTAAGAGGCATTTGAACAATSCCCTTAATAACATGCTTTAACTTTTGGTCAGCCCTGAAGTGGTCATGCAGTTGGACTAGATGATCATTGTAGGTCCCTTCCAGCTGAAGTATTCTATTCTATTCTATTCTATTCTATTCTATTCTATTCTATTCTATTCTATTCTATTCTATTCTATTCTATGTATAGGAAAACACACATACAGGAAAATATGGAGAGTGGGGGAGTGCAGCATTATACAACATCCTCAGAGGAGACAGCACAGTCCCATTCAGGAAGACACCATTTCAGTCCACTTGAGTGGGAGCAGTGGAGACTGCTGGGGATGAGGGAGACACCAGATGCTGCCAAGGGCCCTTCAAAGCTACTGAGAGCCACTTCTCCAAAAAGATTTGTTTGGGTAGGGCCATTCAGGGGCACCTTAAGAAATCTCTGGCTGCTTTTCTGTTTTATACTAGGCATTGGGTTTTTTTGCTTCTTCAGTATAACATTTAAAAAACACTGACAAAGAAAGATGTGACAAGTTTTCCCTCTGAAGTCATATCCTGGGCAGCATGAAATGGGAAGCTCCGATACCAGTGGGTGATAGATAAGCTCCATGGAAGCATGAGGTGGCCACCAATTGTGGCAGGACTCTGATGCTGAACAGAAGCTTTTCAAAGCCCAGAGACCCCCCAGCCATGGTCCCCTGATGCCCTGGCCTTTGCCATAGTCACTCTCACACAGCAAAGCCAGCTGAGCATGTAACTCAGTTAGAATGGGAAAGATGTGCATGCTCCCCTCACTCCCCCTGAGAGCACGAGGGGCAACGTGGCCAACAGCCAGGCACGGAGAAGAGGCGGCTGTGTGCTCGCAGGCTGAATTTTGTACCTCTGAAGAKTTGTTACAGGGTTGTCAATGGCAAGAAAACATCTCACGGCCTCTCGCTTTCCACCTCACGTTAGCGCTCCCAAACCCATGAGAGAAGTGGTCTGACGCAACAGGAGTTATGCGGTGAGGAGTGGTCTCAGTTTATGAAATATTTATGAGTGGGAAAAAAAAAATTGCATTCATTGCTGAATACTCTGCTGATTCGCATAGCAAGTTTTATAAGCCAAGTCTCAGCCTCCTGCAGCCGGTGCTCCCTACTGCTGAGCAGTTTTGTTTGTCTGCAGGACGGCATCCCCAGGGTGGATCAGGACCGCGGAGGGAGGCAGGGCTGAGGGCTCCGGCTGCCTAGACACAGGCTCTGGTCTGGACTCCATATTTAGGGTATGGCCACCTCAGGGAGGAAASCATGAAGCTGAGGTTAAAGCACAAGAGTTGTGGGGTTTGTGGCTGGCCCTGAGAAGTACCGTCTATCTTTGTGAAAATAAGTGGAGAAATGGGAAAACATAACTGAAGAAATCAAAGAGCGTCAGGAATCTTTATTTGATACATTCTACCACATGCACAAGGACTACTGGTGATTGAGAAAGTTGGTTCAAACATTGTAATCCAGGTAGTTTTCAGTGAGAAGGTGATAATTCAACAAAAAGCTTGGGTTTTTTTCTCCACAGAATTTCTTTAACGTCAATGAAAGTTCATTCAGGAAAAAGRTGGGCAAAGTATTATAGCTTTTTGGAACTGAGTTTTGATTTTATTCTGAAACAACTTTTCAGTCTGAAATTAATTTTCTATTAAGAAAAGGAAAACAGCCAAAAAAACCCCATGTTTAAAACATGTAAAACCAAATTGCAACAAACAATTGTTTCTAAATGCCATTCTGAGACAATCTCTGAACTGCTGAGGGTTTTGCTTCAGCTCAGGTCAAAAACCATTTCAAAAAATAACAAATACTCAGTGGATAGAAAAGGCATTTTCTCAGCATCTCTGATGATGAGAGGTCACAGCAGTGGGAGGAAAGCCCCAGGTTTGAGTGTTTTAACACCCAAGCACAACAACGAGGGTTCTGTGTTGAGTCATGCTAGCGTTTGGCTACTGCCTTGCTAATAGCTCTGGTGTTATTTTACGTCTTTGCACCAATGGAACCAGGCATATTAGTAATGGTGATATTTCAAATTTTGGAAAGTTAATTGCCTGACTATTATTGCATTTCATCAAGTATAAAGGGCACCGGGCACTAGGTCTGTCATGGTGCACCAAGGGCTGCGGCGCCACAGGGGAAGGTCAGCCAGGAGCGGAGCACTGTCTGTGGTCATCAGATTTTTTGGCTTGCTCTGTAAATTGCAAAGACGGTGCAATGCACTGCTTCAAGGAGTTTGACAGCTGAACTCTTTTTTCTAAAATCAAAAGAACCTCATCTTGCAGGATTGTCRTACCCAGCACAGTATCGGGGTCGCTTGGGGCTGGCCATATGAACAGGCTCGAGAAATAAGACCCCCTGTTTTGTGTAAAAGGCCATATACTTTCTACCTGAACTTGTAGTGAGGTTTGMATAATTGTACGTTGCTCTAAGGACGTGGTTATATTTCTCTTCTTGACCTTTAAAACAGGATATCAGTATGTACTAGAGGCTTATAAAATTTAAAAAGCGACAAAGAATGCAAAATCCATTTGCTAGTGTTTGCACAGCTCAGTGAAACTGTACATAAATATTATTATACAATCAAATAGAAATATGATAAAGGCACTAATGAGTTAGTGTGTTGGCTGATGGTGAATCATTTAAAGGAAAATGTAAAACATTCAGCACTGAGATTTTTTCAGAGCAGTCTAGGGAAATGCCTAGTTTCTGATGGAAGATGTAGATTGAATATTCCTCCATTGTCTTGATTCTTTCATTGGTTATATTAGACAGGCTTTAGCGTCATTCTCATCAATCATACAGTCTCAAACAGATCAACTGAAAATAAGGTCAATGAAGCAAAGATAAATAGCTCACTGTACAGGAAATTTAGTATTTTTCCCCGTCTGATTAGTTGCATTGTTGCTATAGCTGAGTTGTCAGCAAATTGTCAGCTAATGCCCCAAACCTGTAAATACATATTCATGTGCATATTGACTGTAAAGGAACTTAACCCCTCAGTCTGAGTTATGTACATGCATAGTCTTAGCAGAATGAGCATCTAAGTTATGGCCTGGTGTGTATTATGCAATGTCAGCAGGGGTGTAAGAATGGTAGTTGCATGGTCTCACTTTTGAGTTTGAATCTGCTAAAAACGTATATGTCTGACATTGTCTTCTTTTAGTTAATGCAAACATTTAATGTGTTTCTCTGTTTGCTGACATTTGTTTGAAAATGCACAGCTCTAAATGCTGAATCTTTGTCCCTCAGAATTCCTTTAGGCTCCAGAAATAATGGTATCAAATTATTACAAAAATACTGCTAACAATGTGCACTGGGTGCAAAGAAAACCACTGACTATCTTTTCTTGCCCACAATAACAAAWTAATAAAACATTGGCAATGTCATCTTCATTCTTTCCTTGTGGATCCAATACCAACATTTTTGYATTAGCCATTGTTATTACAGAAATAAGAATAGTATCTGCAAAACTAAAATTGAATTGATTGGTAAGGGAAAAAAGGCAGCACATTAAAATTTGAAAACATATATAGTAAATTTTAATCCATATCTTAAACTGACAAATCCAGAATTATTTATAAAGCTTTTCCCATTAAGTTTGCAGGAACTAAAGGTGAGAAATCACTCCCCTGCTACACAAACATTTTAATACATTTACCCACCACCAATATCAATCCACCATAATACCATTGCTCCTCAAGAAGGTAAGTACATACTGTGGAAAGCAGCCAGCCTCCTCTGCACAAACTCTGGCTCACGGTGGCTCCCATCTGGTGTCCCTTGCTAATGCCAGTCCATTAACACTTTGCTGCCAGAGACTAACAGTGACTGAGGCTCTTGTTACGGTGAGACCTTCATTGTATCAAGGCCAGATTAAGATATCAGAGCCTCTATTCCTGAAGACCTGGCTCCGGGAGACATTTGAGTACAACAAAGTCTCAGCATCATAAAACAAGTCTGCCTGAGTCTAACTGGTGACTGAGCCTGTGGAGAAGCCATTCTAGGTAACGGCTACATTATGTAAAGCTGTATCATTGGAAACGGTTGGGTGCTTTCAACCCTACAAATTGCCTTTCACCATCTGAGTCCCCAGGTGAAATGCAAATAAGCAAACCTAATGCTTAAGACAAGGAGAGTCTTATTGGATACCAGATGGTTCATATGTAGATAAATGCATATGGGTGCATGTGGGATTTCAGCCTGGCGTAGAGATTTCCACGCTGAACAGGTTTTGTTTCTCTTGGATCAGTGGTGGGGAAGGAAAGCTACACTGAGTTTATAAGACCCTTTGGGAAGAGCCTCCAAAATGCACAGCCAGGCACAGAAGCAGTGCAGGTTCTTCAGGGTGTTGCAGGGTATCTGCTGGAAATAAAGGTGAAGAACAGGTTTTTTTTGTTGACTGCATAATGTGCTATTCCTTACATTTGTAAATCTTCATAAATCTGTGCATTCTGATCCGAAGAAGACAAAGCCTCTCAGTAAACAAGAGGTGCTTACATATATGTGCAGTGTGTTCCTGGGCTGCCAAAAAGTACTCTTGGGAAGCAAGCCAGAGTCACTCGGCTGCCTGGTTGGTGTTTTCTTTGGAAGGTTGCTGCTGGAAATTGCTGCTGAAACATTTTCAATGAGGTTCTTTCTTTCAACTAGACATATTTYTTCCAGAAACTTTCCAAGGAACAATATTTTTTCTCCAAAATACTGGCTAGCCAGAAACAAAGTACTGCAGCCAAACCTCAAACTATTTAATTAGTAAATTCTGCAGTGCTGCCTCCCTGGAGTTTTAATTCCGTTACTTTTCATCCCCGTTCCCCTCTCTGGGCCAAGTTCTCTGCTTATACCTCAATGCACTCTGAAATGTCAATTCTCACTCAGAAACTATGAGACCTCCTGACATGGATGAGACCTTGGGGCATTTGGGCTGAGCTCCAAGATATAGATTAAATGGAAATATAAGACACTTGGACTTAAGCAATGCTTTATGCTAAATTTTTATMAGGATGTAACTGAAGCTTTTTTTGTATTTGGATGTCTACTGAATCAAAATTTTACCTGTGGGCCAGGGGAGGGATGGGTCTGGGAATTCAACCAGCAAAGTATCCCCTAGATTATTAGACAACAACGTGAGGATGATTACAGACTGTCCTTAAAATAATAAATCTCTGCCCCACAGTAGACCTTTACACCACAATAAACCAAACCAGCAGCTTCCAGATAGGTGTAAAAGCTGCCCTAAGGTGCAATGAGATGCACACTGCTGCAGAGGTGCAAGCAGAAGGAGCAAAAGGTACATAATTGAAAAGACTGCCCTGTCAGCCAGCACACGAGAAGATATATTCCTGTATGAAGACACGACTCCTGAAATGATGAATTTTCAGTGGCAGTTATAGGAACCAGAGATGAGAGCGGTAGCCTATCTTTCTTCTTTCTCCTCACTTTGTTGTGTGCATAATGTGATTTAAATAGTTTTATCTTCTTTCTTGAAAGTCTTCTGTACCCACCAGACAACACACCAGTCACTAACGGGGAGAATGTCACCTTTCTGTCACCTCAGGAAAATATTTTTCATTCCCATAACACAAACCATCAAACTACATAGGATAATTTAAAAATGCAACAGTATTCTCAGTTGACAGAAGCAAAAGGTGATGTTTTCATATCTTGTTAAGATATTGGATATTAATTTCCTTCTACTCAAATGCAAACATGAAAGTTTCTGTCACTAATGGATTAATATTTTATTTAAAAAAATTTGCTTTGGAAACTATTTACATTACCTACAAGCCAAGCCAAAAATGAAACTATCAGCTTTTTCCTTGCCAAAGCAGATTTACCATTCAGCACCTGTAATGAGAAGTTTTATTCAACTGTTTATACTGCAGTTAGTTAGTTACTGACTACAAGGTATCCATGATATATAGGTTACCTAGTTGAATATTTCTTATAGGTGCATGCTGAAAACTGCTCACGTAAAAAAGCACGAGGGTGATTTGGCTCCAGCTGGCATTCAGCCGAAAGCAGGCCTGCGTGCGGCTGCCTGGGTAGGCATACTTTCAGATCTTTGTACAAAACATTTCCCTTCCACAGTCACTCTTGAAAACATACTTTTCCCATATCAGTGTTCATGAACACCAAATAAAAGGTAAAGAAATTGCCCTCRAAGGAAACTCTTCATTTTTATTTAAATGAATACTTAATGAATCTACGTAGGAAGTACTTGCCCCAGGACATTTCTAGAACTATCTGTGAACAGAAACTTGTAAAATTAAAATATTAAGTGTTAAACTTTTTATGGAATGGGATAAACCTTTCTTTCTATTTCAGGGTGCAATAAAAGCCCCGTGGCAAAGTGTACAGCACGTGGCTGCTGATGGCGGAGGGCACCTGGACACGCTGCCTATGCTAACAGGCAAAGTACAGCACACCCACCGCTGGAAACTCTTTCCCTAATGGGTCTTCTGTTGGGAAAGGCAGAGCAAACACAGAGTCCTTAGGCTTCTTCATCCACCAGTTCAGCTTAGGCACGTTCGGCTATTTGCAATGCCTGTCCTGGTGAAGGTGGTGGCCCATGTCTGAGGGAGTGCAGCTGTGATGAGCAGCAAAAGTTGCTGCTTTACTTTAGGGGGGTGGGGGTGTTTTATGTTGTTTTACAATGCAGAGCTTTGATTTGTAATATTAATAGAAGTACTTAATGAAATTTCATTCATTAAGCATTTTCATGCCCACAAGAAGATGACAGGTATTATCATTTGATGCAGAGAGAGGCAAAGAAATATCAGGCATCAGAGCTCATCTCTTGACTCGGACACTGCCCTTTCCCAGGCTGCCTTTCTAGAAGATGGGTACGAGCCTCAGGCAGATTGCTTTCATGTTTGCTGGCGGAGGAGGAGGAGAGGTTCAAGAGAACCATCTGCAGAGAGGACCCCGCCGGTGCGAGGGGCAGGCTGGAGTTAGCCAGGTGCCTGGCGTATGTGGAGGTGTGCTCGGGGACAGGAGCGCCAACRCCAGCACCACGTGCTCTGATCAGCAGTAGTTTAACCGGAAGAAAAAATGCAGAGTGGAGGGAAATATATTTTAGCCTTTTTTCTTTTCATTCAGGATGATCAAAAAGCAGAGCTTGCTAATTCCTTAGAATTACCAATAAATAGGTATAAAATAAAACCCAAGATCAGCCTCACTCGGCTCCACTGAACTGTGAATGTTTCTCACCCTCTCCAAGACCTGCAGCTCTACCAGCACCCTCTGCAGCTCTACCAGCACCCTCCAAACACAAATGTTTCCTCAACCACCCCGGCGTGCTTGGCACGCTCTTTCTGTGCTGTTCTCTCCTTGTTCAAATCTCTGCTCATTTTGTCACTGCTCTCACCCTGTCGAATTTTCATTAACATGAGATTATTTTTGCTCTTTTTTCCTTTAGTCTTCATACTGGATTTCATTTTAATTTATTTACTGACCTTTTCCCTTCTCCTAATGGCTTTGTTATTGAATCTGCGATACCACAAGAGACTAAACACTTCTGTTTATGAGGGGTGCCCCTCAGGGTTTCCAGGCTTGCTTTTATATCCTGCAATGAAATTCTGTATTTTTGAGACAAGTCCTAGCCCCTGGAAACTGGTGAAAAGCTCATTACTGATTTCAGAGGGACAGGACTGATCACTAAAATGAATGAGACTCTAGGATCAAACTTTTTACAGCTCCAGCTGACTTCAAATAACAATTCCCCTTGTGCATCTGAGGATGCAATCCAAACYACAAGTCAGTAAACAATTAATTGACTTATTTTTTAAGAGGATATGTCAGAGTTAATGGGCAATGTACTTAGGCAGCTTGAGGCAGAATTGAGGTCTCATATTTTTAATGCTTCRTATATTTATAGGTACTGAACTCTGAAGAAAAATGGTGATCATCATCATTGTACATTCCTGCCAAAAACACAAGTCAGAGAATTTCACTGCACCGACCTCAGTTAAAGCACATGTCAGAGAAGCATAAAGGGTTAATTATCCTCACATTTAAAATATATTCTGTATTTACAGTTTGGATTTCGCTTCAGCCCCTCACTACAGGCTCTCTAAATTTTTATTTTCAACTGCATAAACCTCTGCTCGCTTCTCTCAACATAAGTACTTAGAGAGTGTGACCAGATTCTGAAACCCATAAATTCTATGAATTTTGTAATATTTTGTGAGATGCCTCAATATTCCTTTCATTTGCTTTTTTTTTTTTTTTAAACTATAAATAGAGCCTTCTTTCTGCAACCAGTCTCCAAAGGTCACCTTACAATGTTTTGCGATTTCCCGTATTAAGCAGCAATGCTTTTCAGCTGACATTCCAACTTCAAGTCATGCATATGAGCATGATGTGAGCTTGCTTCAGACTACAGTGAGAGGGCTGCAAACAAGACTGCTGTATAATTGCTGAGAAAAATAACATCCATTGTCAAAAAGGGCACTTCATCAAACAAAATTTAGCTGCATGAATACAAGTGTCTCCAAATATTTGGTTCATGCTAAAAATATAGCACATTTATTAAAAATATATATTTATAAACATTGGTATGAACGGACACAAATATTAAGCAAATGAGAAAGGAAAAATAACCATGTAATGTATTTATCCTAACATTTTATCAGGTTTAGGCAGACCTTGCTCCATGGAATTGTTTTTTTCATGATTGCACCATATGTTCATTCTAAATAAAAAGCTTGTCAGATTCAATGTAGGTAAAAGCAAAAACCAAGAGGAAAAAAATCATTTGACCTAACAGACACGTGATCTGTGCTATGATGCTATCTTTCAGCATGAAGAGTTCAGTCTTCGCGAGTATAGAGTATACATTTCTAATTGTATATAGTGTACAGTTTCTTTTTTTTTTTTTTTAATTGTGTTAAAACGACATATTCCTGGTGGATTTCTTCAAAGCTACAACTTACATAATTGCAGTCATTTTCCGCCAAACTGAAAGGAAGATGGCAGGACAGAAGAGTTAAGCTTGTTACTGTGTGAAAAAGTCTTGTTAAATTAATTGTGCTTCAGCCTTCGCTGCCTGCAGGCAGTGCTTTTATGATGTGTTAATATAATACACAGTCAATTCTCATTAAACAACTTGTCAATAGTCAGCAATGTTTGTCGTCACTCTTAATGGCCGTTTTGTCTGGTCTATTTGCATGCCTTCTAGTTTACAAYGTTGTGTAAATATACACAAAAATGATCACAATGAGGTTCAGAATTGTCCCAATAATTCCAAGCATTGCCAAGATGGTTTCTTCTTTGCTTTCCTTTTCTTGACTGCCTTTATCTTCTTCATTTCCACTAGTGATTACCATCTTGGTGGCCAGTTTCTTTATYCTCCCCTTCAGGATAACCTAGATTTAGGAAGAAAAACATCAAAATGGAGTTTGAGTTTCCAAGCTCATATTAACAGTGGAGCCTATTGCAGAATTTTTGCCCCATAACACTTCATATTAAGAATTCACTTTAAAAGGACTAATATTTTTACTAGCTATTTAGTAAATGCTTAATTAAAATGATAGTTCCACTATCCTGTAGATTACTTATAACCCTCCATAACACACTCTGCTTATCTGCCAGCAATCATTCGTAACACATATAACTCAGCTGCAATGTCATTATAAAACTGGTTAGAGATGTACCAACGAGGTGTGACTCCACCGGCATCAGTGGGGACTTTGCCTGCATTAGGACTGCAGGAGACCATCTTGTCAACTTGCGGAGACCCTGGATTTATACTTCAGTACCAAGAAGCAAGAGGGTGAGGGAAATAAAACTGGGAAGACCTCATTTATTTTTAATAGGAAAAACCACCAAAGACAAAGGCATTTTGTCTCCTGACAAGAAGGAAGACAGCAGTGACTTCCCAATAAATAATTCAAAATAAAAGCAAAACCAAAATAACATCCATCTTGGCTTTTATTTTCCCCATTCTTAATATACAATGAAAAGTTACTTGCAGTGCAGTAAGCTGAAATGTATTGATCTGCCTGCAGGGAGGATACAGCCATTTCCCAAGCAGCACCCCCAGCCCCTGAACTGCTTAAAAAAGACGGTTCTTCAATTGCAGGACTAGCCCTGACTCCTGGCACTGCTGGAGCCACAAGCAAAGAAGGTCCCTCAGCCTTCCAGCCAGGCGCTGAGACCTGGGTAAACATTTGATTGGTCAAATTAGAAATGGATAAATTCTATTTATCTGCGCTTATCTAATGCTGCAAATTCTGATCTCACGGGCAAACCAAAGCGCCCCAGAAAACTGAAAAAGGCTGGCTGGTTTCCCAAAGCCAACTGATCTGCCAACAGCTGGGYTCAGGCGATGCCCTGCTGTTGTCTTCCAAGCTGCAAACCGTATCCCGTGATGTTTCTGCTGCAGGAAGCAGTGGTAGGAAATAGCAAAAAATGCTCCCCAACAGCTCCTGCCTATAGGAGGGGTTTGGTTGGAGGAGAAAGGGGCACAGGCGCTTCCCTCATTCCTCCCTCCACTAACCCATGGAGCAAAACCACTAGATCCCACGCAGCACAGATGTGCACAACAGGGGGGGCTCCCTGAGAACTGGACACTGCCTGGGTGGGCATGTGTCCCCCCAGCAGGTATCGCCAGAGGGGAGCCCTGAGCTGCAGCTCCACCGAGCTTCTGAGCCGCGCAGCTGCGGAGCAGCGACCAGAGTACCGAAAGGATGGAAAGGAGTGAGGGAAGTGAGGAAATCCTGCGACGGAGAGACTGAGGGCAAAACCAGAGAATCCAGACAAAACAACCTGTATTTTGACATATCTGCAAGTTGTTCATATACAGGACAGCGACTCACTGCTGGCAACTTCCTAGAAAGGGTGTTGCGGTTGAATCCCAGCAGGTACAAGTGATTAGTGGTGAGTAAGGCAGAAGTGGGGGTCTGTGGAGGTGCCACTGGCCTTTATACTTATACTTGCATTAGCATTTACATGTTTCGCCTTAGCGTCACCAAGTGATTCAGCAGAAAACAAGAACAAGGCAGGCAGTAACCTGAGGGTGCCCACGGGAGACACAAGTCAGCGGGAGCAGGGGGCACCAGGCAGAGCGATACTGCATCAGAGTGTGCTCATCCAGCAGGTCTTTGGGTAATCTGCCCCGGGAGAGCAAAGCTGTAGAGGCACCAGCTACCTACTGGGTCATGCTGGCTCCTGCTGCCCCCCTCCAGGTTCCCTTCCAGCCCTCAAAAACTCCCTGGTCCTCACTGTTCCTCAAGCCACAGCCACCTGCAACTCCTTCTGCAGGACCTACCGCTTCTAGCAGCAGCAAGGCTTCGTCATATTTGCCACTGGCTGGTGTCCAGAGGAGGGCTTGGTTCAGCTTTACATCTGGTGGGTGCCCTCCCTACCTCATCAATTGCCACCATGCAGTCAGTGATATCTTAACAAGCAAATTGGCTCTGGGAAGTCACAGGAGAATTCCCACCAAAGCCATTTACATTAACCTCACAACCCAAACGCATCCACTCCATGTGGCATCAGACCACAAACCCACATCCCAAGCTATAACATGCAGCCATTACTTCACCCACAAAGCCATGAGTCATTTGGATATCGTGTTCTTTTCCCCTTCAGCAACCGGGAGGCTTTCCCTCTGGCCAAATGGTTGCATTTCACTGTTTATTTGAAAAATCAAGTGGGATCACAAATACGATCTGATAAAATCCCAGGCCTGGAATGCAAGGATTCAAGTGGAGGGTGAAGTCCCTGCTGGCTGGTTCCCACAAGAGCCAAGAGCTCTTGATTCAGCACCTCTGGCTCCCACAGAGAYATGGTCATACCCAAGCATCTTGTGGGCCAAGCCCTTCTGGCTCTGAAAAAAGCCAGAGAATGTACAATGGGTCTCTCTGCATCCCATGGTTTGGGAAGAGCTTCCCATTCACATCAACCTAAACCCACACAGAGCAGTGCAGAGCCCCAGCTGGGACGGATTTGCACATGCACTGCATCCACCGACACTCTTAACTTGGGCATGGTGACTCTGCACTACATGTGCTAGACAATCCTGTTTCTAGGGTTAATGTGAGCAGAGGTAGCATGGGGGCATCTGAACCCTTCTTGTTAACATCGCCAGTCTTTTCTTAATAAATCCAAACTGTGCAGCATGAAGTTAAAGTGTCAAACGCCCTCCTGCAGGACACTGTAGATCCTAAAATCAACACAAATCTAAAAAGTAGATAAATAATTCACAAAAGAAAAAACATATCAAAGGCTATTAGATGTAAAGATAAAGCCTCTGGCTAAGGAAATCCTTCAGCTGTGAATTTTTTGGAAGCTAAGAAAGTATGCTGGAGAAGTGCCATCACATCCTTGCCTTGTTATTAAAGTCTTTCCCAGGCACCCATTACTGGTTACTGCGAGAGAGGGGGTCCCTGGGCTGCACGGTCTCCAATCTGAGGCTGTACAATCACTTTTGTCCTCCTTGCAAGTTCTAGTTATTAGCAAGGAGATACTGAATGGTTTCAAATCCAAACACCACCAACGCGACTCAGACTGCCAGATTATTTCTGTCCCACTAAGGAGCCTTAACTGAGGGAGAAGGTCCTCAGTATGATGCAGTGAAATATGCATGGGGAAGCTGATAACCAGCTCCAGGAGCTCTTCATGTGCTATAAAAACAATTAAAGAAATTTCAGTCCAGGGGAGCAGGGGTCCAGACAAAAGCTGGTCTGAAAACCCCCAGAACACATGTAGTGTGGACACTGGCATCATTAGTTTCCGTGGAAGGATTGCTCCAGTGGGTCCGCACTGCTCACTATTTTATACATCACCTAAACTATGAGACAGAGAGAGCACAATGGGCTTGGTATTAAGGGGTGTTTAACATTCAAACAGGACAAGACAGGGACCAAATACAATTATATTAGTACTTTGCCAAATACAGCACACAGAAATCAAGGTAAGCCTTGACTTTGAACTGTGAGGAGACCAGAATCAAAATTACTTCTCCATATTTAAGGACTGACCTTGGGAGAAGAGGAGCACCCTCTTAATGGCAGACTCAAGCCTTTAACCTTCACAGATCTCGTGCTCATAGCGGTATTTTGGCTGGCTGGGGTTCGTGGATGTTTTTTGCTACTGGGAAAATATTTGCTGTCAGTTTTAGTAAATTACCCCAATTAAGAAAATAGAAGTGTCTTCTGGCTTTCTGCGTACCTTTTTTCAGCCTTTATTATTCTCTCCTAGAAATTGATTTCATTTATTTGACATTGTTTCATATTTTTAAGATTCTTATGACACGTTACTCCTTTTATATTTTTCTGGTGGGACTTTACGTTTGTCAGAAACATTCCTTTTGCTTACCCAGAACTGCTGCTAGAACTGCTGAGATAGAAGGGATAGAGAGCACTAGATTTACCATTTCTTTAATAACTATCCTTCTTATTTAATTACAACTTCATTAGAAAAGCGCTTTCCTGCCACGTCAAAATTAATCTTTCCTACTTCATTTTGTAGGATTCATCATTAACCTAACATCAGCCTTTTGAAAATATATGTATTCCGAAAAACTATCCATGAAAAGATATGTATTCCATGTATTCTGCATTACACAAGGGAGAAAAGGACAGTTCAGTGGTTAGGACACTCCTTGCACTATTCATCTCCTTGCACTACTGCTGACTTCTTATACACCTACGGGAAATCCACTCAGTCTCTCTCTGCCTCAGTTTCTCATTTGTGGGATTCTTTGAAGAAGTACCCAGCTTATGTCAGAAAATGATCCATAAAAAAAGTGAGGCCCCACAAATACTTCCAAAAGAGGGAGATGCTAACATGAAAAATTTCAAACCAACAGTGCTATAAAATACACCCAGTGCTGTCTCCCCAAATCTGTGGGTCCTGTTGCACACCACTATCATTGCAAACAGTCCAGTGAACTAGGTGAAGCATTTGTAGCAAAAGGAGATAATCCTTATTCGTCTCTTCACTCTCAGCGTGAGCAGTGACTGAGCTAAAGGTGATGGCTTAGTGGCAGGGCTTTGGAAAAGGCAGCAGCAAGTACACGTTTTTGAATTTACTGCAGTATGTTTGTCACATCGAAGATACAAGGCACATCCCTCGTGAAGTACCTGCCCCGACATATCTGTCAGCTTTTGAATATGCTGGCACCTTGACTTGCTCTTGAGAAAGTTTTGTAATCTTAAATCATTTCTCTTCTAAGTCATTATTTATGAGCTCCCCAAAGAGGCTGCGAGTGGAGGGCGCAGGCAGCAGAAGCGGAGCTCCTGGGGGGTCAGAGGGGAAGACGGTCGGGGCTCTGCCGGGGGCCCTCAGCGCTCCTCCTGATCAGCCCGTGCTGTCATGTATTATCTGGCACTTTGAAAAACAAGAATGAAAACTGCTGAAAGCTCCCAGGGTCGGATGCTCAGCTGGTACAAAGCAGCCTCCCTCCCTAAGTTCAGCTGAGCTACCTGCTTACACTGGCTGAGGATCTGACTCCTTTTATTCAATCTAGCTTGAATATCAGCGAGCACAAATTTTGTATTCTTAATCCATAATCACAGACAATCACCAGCCAAATTGTTTTGATATTTAAACTTGTTTACAGTCCCCAGGCTATTAGTTGTGATGACACATTAAGAGATAAGAGAGCTTTAATTTTCTGAGGATAGTTACACCCTCTGGGGATAAGAAACACGCAGAGGAAACTTGTTTTGATTAGCAAACTGAAGAGGGCACAGAAATCATACAAAGCGGAGTGTGAGTTCAGATGCTGCTGGAGCTGACACCTTCCCTTATCTCACAAAGAAGCGCTTATCTCACAAAAAAGCAGGGAGGAGAGACTCCTCGAGGATTTAACCCCACTTGAACACCACAGCCAAGCGGAGTTTTGTTCCTTTCCTGCTAAAAAGTTCTTTTAACCTCATTTTCCTCCAAGGGCAGACTTGGGACAGCTGGGTGCTTGGCCCAAGTCCTGGACAGCCCCCAGGCCAGATGCCGAGCAGGGCAGTTAAGCRGACACTGCACTGCTGCTAGTGACCTGTGGGAGGAAGGCAAAGTTAGCACGCACATTTGTGCTCATTAGCAGTCCTTTTTCTAAGGATTACATTGGCATATACTAATTTCTGTGATTATTTTTTGCCCTCTCATGATCCTTGTGCCATTTGAACTGGTTAAATCCTCTCCTAAACTTCACTAACACAATGTGCTGTCAGCTATCGGTCAAGATCCTGCTCTGAGAAGTACTGGCGGGTGCAGGGACACCCATTTGCGTTTATTTTTAGAGTTGGATTTCACAAGACTGAAAGATACCATATAAATGCAGGATAAGGCCAAGAGAAGCTCTGGGGCCACCAGAAGCTTCACTGGAAGCTCATTCAGACACAGCAGCTTGCACAGGCAGTGCACAGTATGTATGAATAGCGGGTGAATTGAAATGGAATGAGCAGAAACTAATATACGGTAGAAAATACTAGTATACTGAGAAAAGCAAAGACCTGCCATAAGAGAAGGGAGAGGGAGACAAGAAAAGGTGCCCAGGGAGAGGTCTTTCATTGGAGAAAAAAGATCTGAAAAAGCAGAAATGTAAGCCAGGTTCAATAACACTCCTCAGCAGTGAGCAGAGAGACCAGTGCCTAAAGCAAAGAGATGTCCCAGTGGAGAGAGGACACAAGCACTTATGTAGTCCTCAAGTAGGAAAATAAACCCACGTCAGGCTGTTGCTATGCTGGCAGGTTTTAGTCAGTGGGAAATACATGCTATTTATGGCACTACTGCCATGATATTTCCAAAGGTCTCAGCAATGTGAGACCTCCTCTAGAATAAAGGCAGGCACTCAGCAGCAAAGAGGTTATTCTGAGAGGGCAGAATTCAAATAAGTAATGCATTACAGGGCTCATCCTGCTCCCCACCACGGGTCTGATCCAGTTTGTTCTGGCAGCTCTTTTTGTCCCCCAGGCAGCTCAGAACTCAGAGGAGGCAAAGGACTTGCAGCCAGTTTTACAGTTTTACCTTCCTTCTCCTCATTTATGTCTCTGGGACCATGCACAACCCTGAAATGCTCAGGTTACCTAAGCTCTATTATAAAAAGACTGGATATTTTGAATACAAATATCCCTATCTTAGAAACAAASCTATGATCTGTAGCAGAATAACGATCCTTAAATACCAGGCTATTACTACAGACTCTCCTTTACCTGCCTCTGTGCAGACAGTGCAATCCATAGACTCACAAACAGCCTTTGGCTCCTCCACCTACAGCAAGGTCTCCCATATCAGGATTCATAAGGCTTCATGAGTCCTAGTTTGTGAAAGAAACCAACCTGACTGAAATGAGAGTAAGTCACCCTTTAACCCATAGCCATCTCCCCTTTGGTATGAGATGCACAGTGAAGAATGAATTGTTATTGATTAAAATTAGCAATCTATTTAAAACACAACTGGAAGCATTTACGATTCAAACTCCAAATTTCACAAATCCAGAGATGATGAATTTTCTGGCTGGACCCAAACGGTGGTGAAATTTCAGTATAATTCTTGTTGGTTTAGACTGGCCTATTTTGTGTTCACAATCCATTTTCCTGATACACAACACTGTGCTTTGTTGCTTGGTGCTAACGCTCAGAAGCAGAAGTGTTTGACTCTCGGTTGGTACTGCAGCACACACTTGCCATTTTCCTCCTTTTAAATACTCGGTATTTCTTTTCAGACCTTTTGCGTCAAAAGAGTATTTCCTCCCTCCCACTCTTCCCGAGATTAACTCCTGATACCCTCTACCAGCAAGAAGAGAGGAAGAATGACATGGTCTACGTTTATTTTTTTTGCATGAATCCCTCTGCAATGTGTGCAAATGCACTGGTTCTAAAAAAATAACTGATGATGTGTGTGCTCCATTTTCAGACAATTTACTGCTCTGCTGCAATGAACAGTTAGTGCTTAAAGAGAAAAGTTGCATATTGTGGACACAATGATGGGGAACAAATCTCTTAGGCTCCCTCATCATCTAGTGTCTGCTGAGCCCCGTCCTGCAGAGCCCAAGGGGCTCCTGCCCCCGAAGCAGCAACTGCAATGGAGAAGGAGAAAAACCAAACACCAGCCCAGAACAGGTATTTTGTGTCTCACCTTCAGTGAGGAAAGGACAGATAGAGCTAGCCAAAGTGGAGATTTCCCAGAACTGCCTTATAAGATGTCCAGTGAAGGCCAAACACGCTGCGGTGTTAATGGGCATAAAAGTGGCCAAATGGAGCCAGAGCACAGTCCAGCTGGTCAGGTGTCCCCTTGCCATTAGCTGATGCCAAAGATGCACAGCACAAGCGTATAGTAATGCTTACCCCACTGTACCTAACTGGAGTCCAGAAATCCGGGTCAAGGACTTGCTCCCCCAGAGGAAGCATCTTTGGGTTTAATGCCCCTTCATAGATTTGTTTTCTCTAAATTTATCTAATTGCCTCTTGAACTCATGTTATTTTTTTTTCTATACCATGTCCTCTAGCAATGAGCTCAAAAGATTATTAAGGGACATCTGAAAAAGTATCCACTCGTTATTTGAACCTATTACTTGATTTGAGAAACTGTGAGTAACTGGCTTTTATTCTGCAGACCTAGAATGCTGTAAGTCTCTTACCATATCCTTGTAGTCATCATTCTTCAAGACTGAAAAATCCTGGTCTGACTAGTTGTTCCTTGTACACAAAAGCCATTCCATGCTTTTGGTTATCTTTCTTGCCTTTATCTCTGCCTTTTCTAGTTATACTAGGGGGTTTTGGAGCAACAAAGTCCCTTCTGGACTTCTGGTATTAGTGTGGAGCCTGTGTGCTACACCTTCTAAAGATGTATTGTCCTTACTCCAAAGATTTTATAATTTATACAAGGTTGGTAGAAGGGACACCTTTCATTCAAAGAAAAAAAAAAAACAAGTTAAAAAAAAGTTAACATTTCTCCCTTCCACACCCCAGAAATTATGATAGAATAAAGATTTGAAGTTTGAAGTCAGAGTTCTCTCTCTTACTCCTTTGCCCATCTTTCCTGATCTTAAAAAAACAGAACAACAAAAAAACTCTACAGTGAGCACACCTGGATGCTGGCATATTCAAATAAAAAAAACCCAACTGTTAAAATCCTTAAAATTTGTATTTTTGCCCAGATAAAAGTAGCATTAGCTGAAATAGCTACGTGGATCATTTCAGATCTCAGCACCTCATTTTCTATTTCAAGGGCGTCTTCCGGGTTCTCTTTTAGGAGCAAAAATAGATTGAAGCCCTGTAAATGAAAAAATACAATACCCAAGTCTCAGTGAAAGACAGGTCTCCGTTATCTGCCAAAAGGCACATAACCTCTGTCATAAGCAATTTGAAGATCTGCCCTCACCACTGCATGTTGGAATGGAAACTGAGCTGCTTCAGAAGACATTTAAGAAATATTAAGAGATAGAAAAGTGACACAAATTTGTATTAATTTTTTGCTATCTAATATCTCAAAATTCAGCCAAGGCCAGAAGATAATTTGGCTTGTAATGGGTCAAACTATCTTTACCTCAGAAGTGACCTCTCCTTACAAAACAAACGTGCACCAGAAGAGCATCCAGAAGGTTGAGGAATATGAATAACACTTGAGCTTCTCTAGAAAAGAGCTGTTAGTTTGTGGGTACAACAACAGTCTAGAAAGCCTAAAATCTCCACTTTTACTTCCAGGTATATCTTTATTCCAAAAGTTAATTACAGCTAGATTAAGGGACACTGCAAATAATTCTAGCCAACTGACACTTTCTGATTTAGGAAAGTTGCATTTAGATTTTTTTATAACTTTTTAAAATTGTAACTATTTGGTCTGAAATAATGCATGCCAGCCATTTGTCTCAGGGATAGTATTTTCTGGGAAAAAATTCATCCAGTTTTGCTATTTATAGGCATGATGCTTGGAAACCAATTATTGTTTTGTCCATACAGAAATCTGGCAACCTTCTCTATGAAATACTCAAGTATCTTCACTTTTGAAGCAAAGACTGCATTCTCAGTTTTATTGTAGCTGAGATGGCCTGGTGTAAGTGCTGAAGGTGGTCTTGTGCATCTGAAAATGTGTTTATTTTCAAGTGATCAGTTTTATAAAATAAATTACCTCTATTGCAATTTTTTTTTCTGGTTTAATTACTCTCTTAGCTCAACAAATCTTTTCAGTACTTCAATAGGTTAAATTGACATTGACGGCTGTCAATATGAAAATTTGAATAGCAAAAGGTTTTCAGATTGCTTTTAAAAAATAAATTCTTTGTTTGTTTTTTTTGTAATTAATTTGCAAAGACCAGCCAAAAAATGCTGCAATTAAAGATGATCCAGGATGAATTCAGCCTCCTTCTGTTCATGTGTTATCAGGCAGGTTTTAGCTAAGCACTATTACGTCCACCAGATTCCAGCTTCAGTCAGAGCATAGTGCATTTGCCATAGAAGAGGAGAGAAAAAGGGTTTTGCTTGTAGGATGCTTCAATTTTTTTGCAGAATTTAGAAGGTGGCAGGAGAGCCTGAGAAGAGGAGCAGCAGTCTTTTGTCTGCGGGCGTGAGATGTTGCCCCGAGGAATGGGACAACGCATTCACGCCATGTTTTTCAAAGCTGCTCCCCTGTTCTGTGTACTTCATTTTCTGGGAGCCTGCCTTGGCCCTGGAAACTTGAGTATCTGAAAGTGGTGAGTACTGGCCACTGCAGTGGAAGCCAACGGGAGCTGCAGTATGTGCTGCCAGGTACTCTAAAAAAATTACATCGGGCACCGGCAATTATGGATACATGTAATCTTACTCTTTTTGCTTTAGGTTACCAGCTGTACGAGGGTAATATACCCAGAATTGCTATTAAGATGCTGTAAATGGAAATAAGTCAGTGTTGCATGTGGCAAGGACCTGTACGGTGGAACACCATGGAATGCCCTAGCGGGAAATAATTTTGCCTTCACAGCAGAGTCTGAGCTATGTATTGAACAGTGAAAGAAAACCAAGTATTGAATTCACAAACTGTGTCATCTATTACACGCACCAAGCGAGACTCAGATCCTGGGCAAAAATAGCCTGTGACTGATGCACCTGTGCAAGGTGGCAAATTAATGGAGTAGAGACAATTTTACCTGCAGCATTTCTTAGCTTTAAGTGCTGAGCTGTGCAACCTTGATAATGTTCTTTTCACATACTGTTTTGTGTGTAATTATTACCTATATCAGCCCAAATTTAAAAATAGAACATTTGTCTATTGAATGCCTCTTTTAGGACACGGTTGCAGCTGACTCTTAAAGGTGCCAATAACCTGCAACTCAAGCTGAAGGCTACTGGCACCTTGACAGCAACACCATCCAAACTCTGAAAATTTCAAAGCCTCTTTCAGAGCCCTGGAATGAGTATTCAAAAATGGAGGCAGCCGAAAATCCCTTGCCACTTTTAAAATGTTAGACCTAATAAGATAAAATAACAGATAATTTGAGGGAAGAAGCTAGTTTCTAAAACAAAGTTATCAAAGTAGGATAACACTCCAGGCAACCAACTCCCACACCTTTTATCCTTATCATTAGTCATTTATATTGCAGCAGCATGCGGCAACCCCTGCTGACGTCTGGGCTAGAAACCAGACACAGATAGCGAGAACAATACCTAGCCCAAGCAGCTTACAAAACTACAACAGTATGAAGTATGGGAAGGCGGGAGAGAGAACAGAAGGTTGCAGTGAGTTGCTGAAGGTCGATTTGCAGATCCCAGCACCGCCAGGAGAGCCAGGCCCTCGAGCCACAGGAGCAGCTGCCCCTCTGGCTTGTGCTGAGAGCAAGCACGGCGTGCGGGAGGGGAGGCAGCTCCACTTGCGCGGGTCCCACGCTCCTGGGGAAACAAGCTGGCTGAGCGGGGAGTAGCCCGTTTGGGAAACACGTGAGTGAGGTGGCACCTCTCCTCTTCAGGGCTTGGGGTAGAGTTCTGTGGCACAGCAGAGAAGTGGAATTCGGGAGTGAAAAGGTCACAATTAACTCACCAAATGCTCTGGCAAGGCCATCAGGATGGGCAGTGAAGAAAGGAGTATGGGAAGAGCCGTATTTCCTAACCCCCGTGCACTGGCGTGTTGCTATAACAAGTGCTCACTGTTGCGAGTTGTGGATATCACAGAGTCACAGAGCGGTTGAGGTTGGAAGGGACCTCTGGAGGACACCTAATCCAACCCCCTTGCTCAAGCAAGGCCATCTACAGCCAGTTGCCCAGGACCATGCCCAGACAGCTTTTCAATATCTCCAAGGATGGAGACTCCGCAACCTCTCTGGGCAACCTGTGCCAGTGCTCGGTCACCCTCACAGTAATGTGCTCCCTGATGTTCAGAGGAGCATCCGTTGTTCAGCAAAGGATGTCACCTTGCATACGGAGCAAAGCCATTTGGATTAATTTTTTTTTCCTATAGTTTATTCCTATTCTTTTCAAAAATATACAAATGACATGGCTATAGATCTGGAGAGGTTATTTGCGTATGTCTTCCAGCTCTATACAACCCATGTTCTTTCTCTGTCTGCAGTGGGTACTGTACTATATAAGGAATATATTTTGATAGCTAATGTAATGCAACATACACATCATGTTGCCTCAAGGTCATGGTAAATTGTATCTGTTTATATGATGCATCTTGACATACTCTGATGTAGTGCCAGTAATTTAAAACAATGCCCATATAAAATGTGAAAAAGACCAAAAGCATAGCAACAAAACCGAAAATATTTGACTGCTTTCTTATATTAAGAGTATTCAGTAGCATATTGGTAATTATTCTTAAGGATTTAGGGAGAGGAATGTATATTTTGCTACATTTTTCTTCAATGGACACCAAGCCAAATTCCGTTCACAAAACCTCGAGTAAAATTACTGTTAAAAGGAAAGCTAATCTGGATTTATGTCCCCWGAACAGAGAGCCAAATTTAATCCTGATTTTTTTTAACATATAATGGATCCTTTAAAAATATTGCTTGCAATAAAGAGGCTGCTAATAATAAATAAAATATTCATAGTTTCTGAATTATGCAAAATTGGTCATTGGAAATGATTGCGTGTAAGTCCCGGACTTCTTATACAGGGAGAGCACTGAGTCCCACTGAACTGATGTGATAAGTAAATGAATAGCAACATGCCTAGAAACAGTAGGTTGGTAATGTTTCTTTCAATTTAATTTTCAGAACAAAGTGTTCATCTGTTATGAATTGCCCAAGATATTCTGCATGTTCACACAGACCTGTTTTCTATTCTAGCAGCTGTCACACCATCCCTATAGGACTGATGCTTTCTCAGTTAAGATACTTTGCTCACATTTGTAAAGTATCCATTTGGGTCTACTCATATTTTTAAAGCCAAATGGTCCTCTAGGGAGATGTTTATCCATTTCTTCCCCTTTCACACTGTAAGGCAGCATCCAGGAGTGCTGGGGTGAGGTGGCTGGGAGAAATGAGCATACCAGTAAAAAAAAGAAAGCTTGTGATCATGGACCATCTAAAACCCACAGAAGATAGCAGTCCTGCAGTGGAACAATGTTCTTCAGGCTCTGGTGAAAAAAAGGACTTTCTTCACGAAACAAAACTGGGAAATGAGCACTAATCATAGAAGAGAKATTCAGGTATTGTCAGTTCACAACATTTAAGGAAATTCTAGTAGACAGAAAAAAATTGAAGATCCTGCATGAGTCACGTGTCTGGGATTAAAAAAAGAAAAGAAGAAAAAAGACACTTGGGCCAAACTTCTCCAAAGGCCATTTGAGGGCTAATTTAAAAAAAGGAACTAAATATTAGTTCAGGTTAACCTGAAAATTCTGATAGGAATCATACATAGTCTAAGAAAACTTTTGGATTTGCTTTACTACATAGTAAAGAAATGGAAGGCTGCTTGATGGGCAAAACTTAGTGCTGGTTCAATTCTAGACTGAGAAATGATACCTTCTAGTGAATACTCCCAGACACTGGTAAACGTAATTAACCTATTCAATGATACCATAGCATTCCTAGATATTACGATTTCAGAACCTATCTGTAATCTAAATTAAACAGGCAGCTGTACTGATTAATGTTAGATACGAAAGGAGTAAGACTACGTGATTGAAAAATTAAATGTGCAAAGTGCTTTAAAATACCGCATCACTGTATCACCCATCCAGAAAACCTGAGGCAGAGCAAGATGAAAAACTTTATCTAAATTCATGAAGCTGCCCATTGAATCTCCAGAGAACTGAAATCTTTTTCTCGGTTTCCAGATCAGTACCCTATTCYTTGGACCACATTGTCTCCCTGGACCATCTGATTTAAACTGATGCAGCTCAGCTTCAGTTTATACAGGTTGAAGTTTTGCAGCATAAGCTTTTTAACAAGTCACTTTGCAGCACCAACAATTTAATTCAGCTTAACAGAAATGTAGAAATAGAAACAGTAAAATGTCTTTTGACCTTTGCTGTTGGCTACAATCAAAACCATGCAACAAAAAGAGCAGAAAGGAAATGTAGGACATACGCTCAAGATCATGAAAAAAGTGTTTGGGCATGTAACAGAGTACATTGAAGAAAACATTCAAGAACAATTCATCCTGCTGAAAATATTATTCCCATAAGGCYGCAAGGGTCAGTGTCATCTTAGATTATGCACTGTACAAGTGCCAGCCGTAGAAGAAGACCCACCCACAGGCCCTACACTCTTGGGCAGGACGTCACTAAACACTAGCAATTGATCTATGGCTCTAGAGACTCCAAGGAGGGGCACAAAAAAACCCAAATAAAATGTGCATTTTTCCTTTTTTTTTGCTATTATACATACTATTTTGCTAAAGAAGATGATAAATAAAGCATTAATAATGACACTGTCCTGTCAATTCAGTGTTAATCAATGCCAATGATGAATGAAAATAAATTAACACAACTCACAAAAACATCCTTAAACTAAACTCCTCTCCATTTCCTCCCGATACAGAAGCAGCCTTCCAAAGATTTCTCTTTCTTTGAAGTCATTTTTCTCCAAAGACTTCCCGGCTAGTTAACTGCATTCACACAAGCCTGTTTAAGAACTCAAGTTAAGTCCTATTTTGCTTGTCCTATCAGTCCTTAGCTTCTCCCTAACGTCACTGACACAAGTAACATATCCAACCCTTGTTCTTCTCACAGGGTTGGGATTTTGCATCACCCTCTAAACCACTCTTTTTTATGCTGAAGCTGGAGGCCATGTTGCTCATGCCACAGGTCCAACAGAGGACGTCCTTTTGTCACCCAGAGACTTTTTCTGTTGAGTTTGGCATGGGCATTGCCTCAGTCAGACTACAGACCTGGCTCTGCATCTCTGGAAGTCTTTCAAGTTGCAGTCTGACATTTGAACCACACTTTTCAATTCCTTAGATCTCCAGATGCCAAGCACACTCCAATAATTCACACAGAAACTCTGCACAGTGACTGGTGACTGAAATGCAGCCAGCTCTCGAGTGAAGCACAGGCAGTTACAAACCAAAGAGCCATGCCAAACGCTCCAGAGGAAAGGAAGGGATGAAGATTTTTTCTTGAAGAGAAAGCATATGGCAAATTTATAAAGGGAAATGTCTTATTCCATGAATCAAAAGACGTAACCTTTCTTTGCCAAAACCTGGAGAGCCTAAAAGCTCATAACTATACATTAGTACAGCAATTATATTAGCTTTCCTGTATTTTAAAAACCCAGGACAAAAGTTTAATGCTTTTGCCTTTGCTTTTTAAATAGAAAGTAAGAGTTACACTAGACAAACTGCAATTTAAAATCTCAGCGGGGCTGACAGCTGTGTTGAAGAAGAAAGCTTTTTCACGCTTGTGGGTTGATTTTAATAATGGACATTTTCTTTCCATAGATCCAATATTTATATTCTTTTTGTTATTTGAAAACCTATCTGGGGACACATAAATCTGCCTGCATCATAATTACACTTGCCTACATTTCATGCCTATAATCAGACTAGGACCTGTGGCAGCAGCCACAGGAAAATTGGACAATCTATTCTGCGTGGGTTAGTGAGAGAGACTCCAGTTATTTTTCCAAAACGGTAATCTATTTTATGGAGAAGAAATGAAATTTGTCAAATTTTCAAGAACCTAAGGTTTGGCCAGGAGCATTTTTTGGGTTATTTCTGAAAGAAAATTTTCAGAAGACTCCTAAAGTCTGTCTTCCCAAGCTCATGACTCTCTCTCTTCCATTTGCTCCCAATTCCTTTTTCCTTTCTCCAGCCCTTTCTCCACCTGAACTTGCTCGGAGGGTGCAAGCCAAAGCAGGAGCTGCTCACTGGCAGGGGTTGGATGCAGGTAGCTTGCAGAGAAAAGCAGCGTTGCTGTGACTCACTGTGCTCGGGGGGGAAAGGAAGAGGGATGTAGCCTGGTGGAGTCCCTCCAAGAGAAAGCTTAGGGTTGTACAACTCATAGCTACATTCAAACCCCCACAAATAATCCAAGAMTCAGGCTTTTTACGGAAACCCACTGGTGGTGTTTTACTTTGAATAACGCTGCTTCTTGGGCTACAAATGTCAAAAGCATATCTGTAGTGATGCGCTGCTGCAGGCTGGCCTTGGGAAACCCTTCATAAAAATCTGTCAGTGAGGCTGGGTAACTTCCCTCCTCTGACGAAGTCATCCACTCTGGTCACTGCTACACTCTCTGCACTCTCCCTGGGGCTAAAGTAAACATTATTGAGGAGAAAATGTGCATGACTTACAAATGCACAGCACTTCACCACATGCAGGTATTTGCAAAAATTAAGGACAGGATAGCTTTCTCATAGATACCTTCACGTACACCATGTTCTAACAGTGTGCTGACTGTGCCACCCTCTGTACCCTTCACAACCAGTTAAGAACAAACTCTTCCACACCGCACTTGCAATAATATTTTTGCTGTATGCTGTTGCGTATCACAGGAAGGATGGCTGAGTGGCCAAAGCCCCGGGTGGGGATGGGGAGTTAGGGCCTCTGGGGTCCCGGGGGGCACCTCTGTGAGCACGGGGACACCCTTTGCAGTTGGGAAGTTGGTCAGCRTGAACGAACAATCCTGGCTCTGAGAAACTGCGTCTCTGTCCTCCCCGCTCATTAGCACTCTCTTCCCAGGTATGTGCTGCCGGGATGACGCTGTGCAGAGCTACCAAACTTTTCATTAAAGCACATGATTTCCACCTTGTCAACGCAGCGTATGGAGTGCCTCTGCCTCACTGTTGCCAGGTGGTAATTGCTAACCAGGAAAACAGGGATTTGTAAAAATGACTGCTCTTCATAGATGGCACATTACCCTCTCTCAAGAGCCATAATCCCTCTGTTAGCACAAGTCTCTGTTGCCTTCCTTTTGTTTTCTCATTCCTGATTTCTTGTAAATGCTGATTTTGGGTTTCTTTCTGTGTCATTTTGCTGTCAAAACTGTAAACACTAGAATATTACTAGGCATCTCATCAAAGGAAGATTTACAGATGTTTGGTCTTCATTATTTTGTTCTAATTTTACACATTTTTTTTACAGCACAGTAAACAAGATATTTAAAACCTCCCAAACATGGCTTATAAATTCCTCCTGTTCCAACTTGCAGTCATTTATAACTGACATCAGCTATATCTCTGCTGCAGTTACAGGACTGCTGCACATAACCGTGCCCACGGTAGCTCCAACATAGCCAGGTGGGAGGACACGTCTCCTAGAAAATACAAGGGCCTGCACCCCCCATGAGGAGCAGCTACCTGAAACCACAGCCACAGTCCTGCTGCATCCATTAGATGTACCCCGAAGCCCACGCCCTACCATCTTTCCTCTGCCTATTACTTAATCCAGCTAGATCAATGCCAGCTGGGTACATTTATACAGGTTGTTTAGTACGAGTGTAAATAAACACCCTAAATAGACATATGCAGTCATTTTACGAGGAGGAAGAAGAAATCAGTTCCTTTCATTGTCAATCATTTTCATGGAGTTTTGTGGCTGACAAACAGGCTGTTTGAGTGAAACTAAACAAGACGTGTGCTAAATCTCAGAGATACCCAGCTGCAGAGCAGCTCTGCTAATACCAGTGGAGATTTGCGTGCAAAGGCATTGTGCAGAGACACAGAGATATCCCCTGAACATTTGCTGAAGCCCTAAGTATGTGGCAGATAAATGTCTGAAGCAGGAAAAGAATGGAAAGAAAGTTTCAGGTAAAGAAACAAAAGTGCAAAACCATAGTCTGTTCATATTTTCTACTACAGGAACTTGTGACGGTGGTGATGATGAAACCAGCTAGTGATATGATCCAGCTATGGAAAAATCAGTGGCACAATTCTCTCTGACTCCACCAGGTACTGGATTAGGCTTTGAAAGCAAAAGTTGCCCAGACAAGCAATAGTGGCTTATGAAAAATACTTTTTCACAACTTAGTTACCCAAGTTGCTAGCATACATATTGACCCCATATTCCTGTGTTAGTCCCTGCAAATGACACACATACTAAGTTATCAGCTCCAGTAGCCTCAAAGAAGAGGATGATGTGACAGTGAAGATTCACAGAAAGTCCCTTTCTTTTGGCTGTCCTACTCTCGTTTAGTAACAGCTTGCACCGAGAACAGCCCCTGCCTCATGCTGCAGCATTGCTTTCTAGCTTAGGTATGTAAGGAAAAGTATAGTTACACCCACAGAGACATCAGCAAAGATCAGTAGCAAATGATCTTCACTGCAAAAATAATAAAAGTATTAATCATTCATAACAAAAATCAACATAAAAATCCACATGTAATGCTTATAATTGGGACGAGGTATGTGGTAAAGCAGCCAGTGAAACTAGTTACCCACCTTTTGGCCACCTTTTGTTGTTCTGTGTGCTTGCAGAGCTAGTTATGGAAGTTGCATTCACTTAGAATTTAATTCTCTAGAAGAGGCTGTTTCCTCTTACTGTTTGTACAGTATCTACCACTGTCAGGCCCTGATCTCAATAACTGATAATAGCTGCAATCTATGTGATAAGCACAGGACAAAAAGGYTCCCAAATTTCAAGCACACCCTCCTCTTGGGTAGGGTCCACATTCTCGCGGGGGCTCGTGCTGAGCCTCGTGGCCATTCTGAGCACCTGCAGCTCCTGCGGGTGCAGCGGGGCCAAATCCTGCCAATGGCTCACAGAGGCAGCTTCTGCTGCTGCTTCCAGCCCACAGCCAAGCAGAGCACCGAGCTCTGCTCTGCCTCGTTGCTTTCCATGTGTCCTTCATGACCTGGATTGCACATGTGCTATAATAGATCCAAGAGGTTTCCTTTGAGCTCGTGGTCCTGCACAAGCGTAAATTGATGTATTTATTGTATTCTAGGTTATGTGAAGAAGCATCAGCCTTGCAGATTTGTACTGTTATCACCCAATCAGTAAGCTAGAAGAAACAGGGCCAAATCCTGAGAGAGTTAAGCCAGCCAAGCTACATTGGCGAACACCATCTGAAAGCGCAGACGTATTGTTTGGCATATATCTTAAACTGTCAGGAGGAGCAGCCAGTGAGCAATGCAGTACTTGACCTGTCAGCATGATACAGATCATTTACATAGCTTTTTACAAACATTAACAGATTAATCCTCACCCTGGGACACACAAGCAAGGTTCAGTAGCCCTGATGAACAGATTTGGAAGCTGACTCACACTGTGATTGTAACCTGATTTCCAGGTAAATCCAGCATCTTTACGTCTTATAAAAGCACAGGAGGGGATAGGACTTCATACCTCCAGACCAGGAGAAAAAGTGTGAAGCAGATAGCAGCTTTGGCCCGGCCATTTGTGTCTGTGGGGAACTGAGGCTATGGGGACTTTGTTAAGTGCGGATTTCCTGGCTCCTCTTCAGTTCACACCACCCGTAACAATCCCAAGCAGGATGGTAGCTCTCACCCCACCACAGAGGTCACAGGCGAGTTCAGGTACAAAGCACTGCATTTCACACCCAAAGGGTAAAGCAAATCAAGCAGCTGAAGTGGAAAAGTCCTACCTGGTTGCAACTTCCTTACCCAAACTGCTATCCAAAGCATCTCAACTCATTGCATTTCAGCGGAATCTATTCCTAAAAGCAGTAGCAGTCACCATATACTAGCACATGGGTGAAAGCTGAGTCCTGTGTGCAAGGCTCAGGCTTTGCACTGAGGAGCAGTAAGGATCTGTGATGGATGTGGCCCACAAGTTCATACTGACAGAGCTCATAGACCAAGAGGAAGTGAGACATGGACATGGCCCATGAGGCCATGCTGGCTCTTTCGTTTAATCACCTGGGAGACATAATTTGTGCACACATCATTTATGCAGCTGCGGGGTCTGTTCTTAGTAGTATCACCGAGGGCTGAGGAGTTGTCCATAAGCCACACGGGACTGGGAGTTCAGGTCCCTGGAGAGGCAGGACAGGGAGTGACCCCACAGCTGTGTCTCTTTGCAGGAGGGTCATGCATGTATGCACCAAAGGGGTGAGAGGCTCAGTTCATACATGCATTCAATGGACGGATGTACCCAGATACACTGTCATGGGGGTCAGTGACATGTGTCCACATGGACTGGGATAGACACAAAAAGGGTCAAGGGAAGATGCATCTGTACAGGCATCTGCTAGAGATGTGTGGGCAAGGAGGACATGCCACCAGATTCTTAAGATATATAGTAATTCATGTGTTGTAACTTGGTAGAAACGTTTGGGATTTATCCTAAAGAACTGATGTCAGGAAGGTCTCCCCTGTTTTATGAAGGAAGTTGCTTGTTGATCCTGCCTGTTTGCATCATATTCACACTGTACTACTTCCGTGCTTAACCTGCAGGGATCCAGAAAGGTTGTTTCTCCACGTGCGACTTGATTTCTGCAAGGAGATGCTGCACCTCCATGTGAGGCTCCAGAGAAGGGCAGTGGGTAGGGACAGTTGTGAGGTAGGGAGCACTAGTGTTTCTGATGTGAAAATCCCTGAAACACCCATTTGGTGTGTCTTCTTCATGTACTTATCAATCTACTGAAAGCCAGATGAGAGATCACAAACGAATTTGGAGACAGATTCAGCAAAACTATTGTAGGATTCTCTCTGCAACATTAGGCATGGTCTACTTTTTTTTTTTTCTTCAAAGTCATAAAAGGCTTTAATGATGCTTTTGATCTATCTCCTCTTGTGAAACATTGCAGATGTGACTTATAGTCTTTTACTAGCTTACTAAAATTCAGTGAGGAGGACTGGAATTATTTTGTGGTGAGCATGAATGGATGGAGCAGATGCTCTGTGGGCCCTTCTGCATTAAACATCCATTGCATGGTTTTCAGGGTGGGGACAATGACTAGACCCAAAGATACCAGTGATGCCTTACAATTCCATTAGAAAGCACGTGAACAGATGCAGAATTTGAGGGAGAACAATTAGGAGCAGAAGCAACAGACCAACCCTTCCTCAATCAGCTCTGATGTGCTAGTGATATTAAAACCATAGTACAAGGTACATCACATTGCACACTCAGGATGTTCCCAGTGACATCACACATTGAAACACTCTGCACATTGCACCAAGTCATGTCAAAGATGCTGTTCCCTTTATACTGAGTTAACAATATCTCAGAGTGGCTCCAAAGGAGCAGGTACTATGCAGATTGTCACACATTTCCATAGCAGCGTTTTAAGAACGCTGTGCCAGCTATGCCAAACTCCAGAGTATTTTGATGCAACGTAAAGCATTTGCTATGGAACGAAAACAAAGGAGCCCAAAACAAATGGATATGACATCAGTGAAACTGATGATTTCCTAAGGAAAGCTTTGTTTTCTAGCTTTGATTAATACAGATAGAGAACAAGTAATATGTTCAGCAGCACAGAAACAATACTATCCTAAGGGCCATTGTGGTCATCAATTAAGAGCCACTTTCMAGAATGCTTTAAAAGCCCTTCCAAAATCCTACCTTCTCCTGCTAAGTATTTTGTACTGCTTCTATATTCAGTGAAAAGTTGCATTTGCTGTGAATACCTGAACAAAACCTTTCAACCAGTTTTTGGTTTAGGCACAAAGTAAAAAAGAAATTCCAACAAGGTCACAGGTCTTAATAAACAGACTTGCCATTTGCTTTCTCATCCAAAGAGTTAAATGGTTTTGTTTTCAAGCATCAGACTTGCCTTCCTTAAAGGAATGTTTCTGGTACTCTTAACATAGTTCAGTAGCATCTCACTTTACAGGCGGTATTACTAGATTTTGGGATGTGTCAAAGTAAAGTCCTAATTTTTCTCATCAAATATATCAGTTTCAYATGGAGGAGAAAGTGATGCTTTTCAATATCTAAAGACATATGCATAAAATGAGAAGTCCCAAATTTTCAGAACTCAGAAGTAAAGAATATGCACTGCATTAATATCCTCATTAAATGGGTAACAATCTATTAAGGCATGATTTATATTCACGAACACCATATTGTTTTCTACTCACACCACTCTTTTCTGTCTAGCTTGGTTGAAAACTGGAACAGGCATTCCTGCACTCTGTTTTCTCATAAAGAGATGTACCAGACATCCTTCACCCTTTTTGCAATCTCTTATTTCATCAGAGCTTACTGATCCCTTTGGCTCATCAGCTTTTCTCCAGGCCTTTTATTTCTGAGGCTCTAGCCATGAATGAAATTCTTTATTTATGTTCATGGACTTCAGTGGTTCTCCAATGTTTCTTAGCCAACTAAAACCCACCTTACYTGTCAAAGTTCAACGATTACCCTACTACAATCTTTAGATTTACTTTCCTGATCTATTAGTGTTGTAGAAAATGTAAAATATTAYAAACCCGATGCTCAGATCCTCAGAGGTATTTGGATCCCTTAGCCCCCYGGTTTAAAAAAGAACTAGGGGCCATATGATACGTTAAGTTCTTAAGTTCAAACACATGCTGGTGTTTAAACACTTTTACATATTCTAATATCCAAGGTTCCATGGAAAAATTGCCAGCTTAACTGGAAAAGCCTTTCAGAACATCTTTTATGATATTTACAGATAACATTAGATCTAGTTTAGGACAGAGGGCTGATGTAGGCTGGGGACGACCCTGTGCACCATCACTGCTGATGAAAATAGAGTGCAGATGATCCTCCCGGCTGCCCTGAGCTCTGTGCGTTGGAGAACAGTATTTTGAAGCAAGTTATGTAATTGCTCACTATAATGGAGTATGTACTGACTAAGGCATTCCTTTCTAACCCTTTTCCATTGTAAGCCAGTAAAATGTTCATGTCAGAAAAAATAAAAGAGTGTACTTGATGCAGTAGGGTGCATTTTAAGTTCTCTTCTTAACATTTCTCGGGAATAAAACACAAGTGAGATGAGGTTTCCAGTGGAAGTACTGCTTTTAGTCAGACTTTCATATTCTTCTACATTAATATGTCATTGGGTAACTGTGTAAGTACAGTACCTGTCAGCATCCAGAGGTGTGTCACACCTGGACCTGTATAAGTAGACCAGAGTGAGGTAGATACCCCTCAAGCTTCTGGGATATTCTGCTGCAGAACTCATTCCAAAACTCTGGCACATATGCAAAAACTTTTTTTTCTTTCTCAACATGTACAAAATTTTCCTGGGTTTGTATTAAGATGCCAAGCCAGATTTTTTTCTCCCACTTCAGATGTAATTTTAGCAGCTAAGTACTTTTTATACAAACTGCCTTTTCCTTTTTCATAAAGAGGATAAAAAGCTGAAATATTACCTTGGACAGAGGAGGCATACCGGGGTTAATAAGAATCACTGTTAGGTACCATATTCTCTGTGTCGTCTTTTTGCGCACAAGTGTTGGATTCATAATGACCTGTCTGAATTCTAGATAGCAAATCATCAGTCTTTTTATGTTTTGACTAGATTTTTTTCTGTGTTGAAATTTGATTCATTCCAAGAGCCCTCAAAACCATTACGTACRTCCACAGCTATCCCTAAACCCTGACAGCATAAACAGATACACATGTACCTCCCCCAGAACCTGTATGGCATGTTTAGGATATTTCTATTTAGTAATTTGCTGTTTAATCTAGGATACACTTCTCCYGTGTAGTAAAGCAATTACATAATTAATGGTTACATTCAAACAGAATGGCCCAGGAGAGAAAAAAGAATTTTTAGGACAACTGTGTCAGACAGGGAAGGAAGTACGCATCAATAATTCCCTTTCACATTTGATACTTCAGCTAGTATTAACTTAAAAGTCCAAATGCAAGCCATTAAGCAAAAAAATGAACAAAATGAAGAGCAACCTTGCAGGGACAGTGATGAACTGAGAATAAGGACATTTGGATTCAATTCCAAACTCTTCCCTTGCTAGCATAGCTTTGGGCAGTTTCTTTGTTCCTCAGTTCCTTATCTATTTAATAAGTATATTAATACTCAATTAATTCTACTCCTTGCCTGCATGCCTTTTGAAGGCCTCTTGAAGGTTTCTGTAGTAGAAACTACTTCTGGTACCTGTAAAACTCTCAGCAAAATGGAAGCCTGCTTTTTGTTGAAGACACAAGAAGAATTAAAGGAGGGAATCACAATCAGAGCTTACATCTACCATAGACGTGGTAAGAACTGCTGTCCAGTATCAGTAATGTGGGGCTATACAATATGTGGTGCTAAAGATGGCCCTTCAGAGAGCTTCTAATTAAAGAGCTGACCTGTGAGAGTGTTGGGACAGCTATAACAGATCTAGTTAAAAAATCTGTAACAAAACATTTTCCTGTCAAAAAAAAAAAAGTATTTTAAGAGTGTTGCTAATTTTCACTGAGAAAAACAGATAAACAGATGTTAGTACAGTTTCTTGTAACAAATGAAATCTGATTAAAAATGTTAAAATGAAATGTTGTGTCATTTTGAAATCAGTATTTCCATACTTATGGATTTTTAGAGCTTTTCATTTTCTAAAAACATTATGCCTTTTTAATTTTTTATCCTGGTTTATGAAAAACAGATGTTGATCTACTGAAATTTCTTGTCAGATAAATATTCTTTCTGTGGCTATTTATATTTAAAAAACAAAAGTTTAAGAATCATTTGATTTTGTTTTGGGGTTTTCTGTGGGCCTTTCAAAAATCAGGTTTTTGCTGGATCTTRAATCAAGACAGCTCAAGGCATTCCAAGTACAGGAACTGCTTTTGTGTTGTATTATTAAAGTACATTTTTCTTGACTAGAAATAATTGCTGCAAGTGTGGAAAGTATTTCCACTCTTCAGTATAACTTCCCTGATAATGCAGATGGTTCAAGCTCTAATTCATATAGTTTATCTAAAGAAACAGTTCAATGGACTGAAATGAAATACATGTGTTTTCAGCTTCAGACCTTTATTGAATAGTATCTTAAAAGAAAAGGAAATTACTAATTTTACTTGCTTTAGAATTGACAGAGAAAGCCAAATACAGCTGTTGTGCAAATGTTTAAAGTAAATGATTAAAAATGTCACTAAAGAAAGAGTTCTAAGTCACAGTAAATCCTTGGCAGAAATGCCTGCTAAAGACAACGAACATCCTGTATCATRCAAAACCTTCTCTCTCAAAATCACACACTCTTTAGAAAATAATCCACTATTCTTGCTACATATATGTTGCTATTCCAGGGATAAAAGAAACCCTAAATGAACCTATTGCTGCATTAGTGTACTGGATACATTTTAAAGGTCGCTATGCTTGTTTTTTCTAATATTTTTCTTTCTTTCATAGTGCATAACCTAGCACAAAAAAAAAATCCTATGCACTGTATTCTGAAAAGGAATTGTTCTTTACAAATTACAATGAAGGAAATATTACTTGTTATGCAACATATATCCTAATAATATAGACATTTATAAGCATGCAAAATTGCACAGGGAAAGAAAATCCAGATGATTTTATGCTTCCTATTTCAATATATATATATATTCTGTAGGAAGTTTACTATAATTATGACTTCATATTGTGTTTCTACACCCTGAAGATAAATATGTTCCTGGATCAAATAAAGAGCTAAATATCATATATTAACTAAAAAATGAATATCTTTAATGTAGTAGAAAGCTTGATAAGTATCCTTGAACCTAATAATAATGAGTACTTTTATAAGATCAGTGATCTTTTAAAGGAATCCTTTTKGGGTTTTTTTTATCAGTTACTGGAAGAATTGACAATACCTAGTAGCAGTGTTAATACTGTCACAAAGATAAATAAGGCAATGAATGATTCCAATAAGAATACACTTCTCTCAGATTTGGAGACCACTAATAAAACTAAACTTTTGTATTCTCTGATCATTCTTCACTAACAATGTTTCTGTACAGTTGCATGATCTTTAAGAATGTAATTAACCTATTTTTCTTGTCCTAATTACAAGGCAAAAGGATTCACATGGATAAAAGGAAAAATGATTTTGTTTAGAAGGGAAATACAAATTATGCCCGAAGCCTAATAAATCTGTTGCCATGACAATCAAAGAGCCTGGTCTTATAAAACCTTTCCTAATTTATTCACATGAGTAGTTCTTACTCATACGAGTTGTCCCATTGATTGAAATAGAACTGCTGATGTGAGGAGAGATTTGCAATGGGAAACTTGAATTTAGGATGCAGTCCTTGTTCACATAAAGAGCTGAGGTGACTACTTCCACAAATAAGAGCTTCTTTCAACAGTGAAGATTGGAAGATGACATTTATGGGTTGTGTGTCCTTCCTCAGTTTTCCTTATTGGTTCTTATACTAGTCACACATTTTAGATGCTAAAATGCACAAAAAAATCTACTTCAATGCACATGTATGCATATTTTGAGCCTTTACTCCTAAAATCAAGGCTGGTTCCTCTGAACCCTACTGAAAAATTGTCACACTACAGGAATGTGTTTGTATCATCTCTGTTTCCTCCTACGGCAGAGATTTGAAAAAGCTGCATTACCATTCTCTCTCTAAAAACTGTCTTATGGAGTCCTTCATCATACAAGGAGGAGATGTATTGGGAACTACCACAAAATTCCATCTTTTGAATAGGATTTAAGCTCTGTTTCTTGTTCATGAGTCCTGGTATGGCCTGGCCTGGCCTTTTTGCTTTGGCTCTTTGCATCCCCGTCACCCACAAAACCTGCTGCCCGTCACCTCCACGCCCAGCTGGACAGCCCGTGACGACCGCCACACAAACCCGCTCCTGGTCCATTTCTAACCCCAACAAAAGCAGTGGGATTTGCGGGGGATTACCCTCAGAGCAGGGGCAGGCCCTTACCACCGTTTGCTCCTCAAAAGGCACTCAACTTTCCATCTTCCAAAATCAGTGATCAACCAGAATGCATAAGAAAAAAATATATATTTCACATCACCACTCTTTCATCTTTTAGTTTGGCCCTTATTTCTGAAACAGAGATCCAAGTAAACCAGGCTTTCTAGAAAACTAACCTGTTCTTCCATCTCAGTACACTCACTATAAAATTCCTGATCTGCTTGGCAATTTCCTGATAATCACCCTAAATTTTGGTAAGTCGGGTAGTTAGTTAATAACATCACCTTGCACTCCCCTGGCACCTTTCATCCAGGAAGATGAAAGCACATTACAGCTGTTAATGAAAAATATCTTGCAACACCAACTGAAGCCATTTATAATAATTCTCAACACCCCGATAATACATGACAAAAATTACTTGATATGAGAACATCTCATACTGGGTTTGCCTATTTTATGACTTGGGTCATCAAGAGTAACATTGTCATAATTCACAGTGGTCATTTTTTGGCTTTCTGATGTGTGTAAAAGGATCTGCCTCCCACTGTATCTGAAACACAGCATCCAAGTCTGCATTTGATATTTGTTTCCCATGGGAAACAAAATAAAGTAAATCTTTTGTACCTGCAGATCTTGCAGACATTCAAAAACCTTCTGTAGCTTTTATTTACTCAGATAATACTTATTCAGAACTATTCTTATGTTGATACAGGATTTCTTYTACCTTCTGTTTTTGCCTTCTAGCAGTCAGTGCACGACTGAGGTGCAGGGAAGGTATAGCACCATGACCCCAGAGAGACAGACAGAGCAAGAGAAAGAGGAGGCAGGAGGAGGGGAACGGAGGGAGGGAAAAAGAGAAAGAAATGTCAAAGCAAATTGTTAAGCATCCTTTTTAGGGTGGAAATATGTACAATACAGCTACTGATGTCCCAGTCCAAGTGCAAACGACAGCACAGGTGTGCACAAACACACACACGCACATACACACTGTCACAAAGCAAGGGAGAAAGACAGAAATGATCTTACAAAGCTGCTGCAGTAATCAGGACACTTGCTCCTGGAAACAACCATACAAACAAATGTTCTTTTGTTAGCTTTCTACATTTTTTTCAATTTTCGTTTGATTATTGCTGCTATTTTCACCTCTCACCATAACAGAAATATGGTTATTATTAAAAGGAAGGAAAAAGGCCTTACCATGCAGTGCATCAGGAAGAGATGAGAAGCACAGAGCATGCTGCAGAGATTAAGCCCAGCATGGCATTCAGATATCCTTTGGAACTGAAGAAAATTGTCCAACCCATTCTTCCTAACAAAGCAGACAAGTTTTCTCTAGGCTTGAATTTTTCACCAGAAGTCAGATCCTTACAGTCCATTATATTTTCTTCTTGAGGAGATATATTTCCTCCAGTTAAGTTTCAGCTCCGCAATGCCATTTCCAATCAGCTCTAAGAAGTTCTTCATTCCCAGATTCGTGGTGTCATCAGAGGCACTCCAAAGAAAATCRAAGAAAGAAATTAAAAAAGAAAATAATACCTTATCAAAGCCTTGAAATTACTGTGCAGAAAAGGAGAAGAAAAAAAACCAACAACCCCTCATTTATTCTATCATCTATGTGTTTCACAACAATCAGTACTACCTCTTTGGTCCCATAGATGCAGTGCTGATTACCTGTCATAAAGGAAGAGGCAAAAACTTTCCCAATTCACACATGATGCATTTTCATTACCGCTGCTCAACTGTGCACTACCAAACAACCCTTCTCATCCCGAGGAATCTTTAAAACCAYCTGACAAAAACATCAGCTGTACCTTCCCTTCCCAAAGAACATGAATATTAGAATTTCTAGAAAAGTGTTGGAGAAAGCTTGACAAATAACCCAAAAATACAAATTAGATCTAAAAGCAAAACCCTCCAAGCWGGAGAGTTCTTGAGCAAGGAGATACCTTGCCTGAAGGATCTGGGGACACACGCACTAAGTCATCATAGGGAAGGAGAAAGGGATAAAGAACGGTGGCTAAGGGGGGKTTTGGAGAGGACGGGGTGGGACCGACTGGGTGTCAGGCGGGAGTGGGATCCTGAGTCACCCTCAGCCTCCTGCCTTCTCGCTGACAGCGGCTCGGGCTTCCCCTGCACTTTCTGCAAAGCATATTAATTGATTCTGGTTGCTGAGCAACTAACTCTGGGGAGCCACATCGACGGCTCCGGCTCCGGCACAGCTTCAGCAACAGCAGCAGGGAGAGGGGACGGTCTCCCCCGCCTCCCTCCTCCTCCTCCCGGGGCTCCTCACCCTCCCCGGGATGCCCTGCAGGGGAGCTTTGCAAGGCAAAGGGAAAAGCCCCCGTTAGGGCAGCAGGGCGAGGAGGTGGGGGGCTCCCCCCACCCTGCGCGGCACTGGCAGGACTCGGGCGAGCAGCCCTGCTTCAGGCTGACAGCACTGCTGCAGCCCCAAAGGGCATCCCCCTCCCCACCCTGCCCCACCGGGGGTGCCCGGGCCAGGGGGGCTGGCACAGCCGTGGGAAACCCACGCAGGACAGGTAGGCGAACCAGGGTGGTGCYGTTCCCTTCTGAAAAACGAAGCTGGGTTAACCCTCTGGTTCTCCAGGCACGCTGCAAAGATGTCATTAAAATGACATGCAACTCCCATGGTTATGCCAACTCATGGGTTCAAAAGTGAGTTTCCAGTTGAAGCTGTGCCCACTCAAGCTCTGCAATAACGGGGTAAATGTATTACTTATTTCTGACCTCTTTATCGTGTTGCACTTCAGACAGAGCAGACACYTCTCTGGCTGAAAGGGCACACAGTAAACCAAAGCCACCACCCAGAGGAACTGCCCAGATGTCTTTGTCAGACACTGTAAAATGGAGCTCTCTGACATAGCCTTGTCATTGCTTTAGCCAATGTTGTGTTTAAGTTCCTCATAGGAGAGAAGCGGCAATGAGGCCATTTAGTTTTGGCCCATAAAAGAAATGGGATAACTGGGTAACTGGAGCTGGCTCCAAGGGTTTCCTCCGACGGTCCCATAGGAATGACATAGAGGATTTCTGCAAGGTTGATGCCAAGTAGATGGACCGTGAATAGGGCCTGACCATTGCAATTTGTGGCAGGGCTTCCACTGACTTCTGTGACTCTAAAGCCTGAAAAAAATGTCCAAAACAACACAATGTCTGAAACAAGATATTTCTTTTGTGCTCTCGTTTTGGATAAATCCTTAGTCAGATCATGGCATTTGTTCAGCACTGAGTAGGCTGTCTTTCCGTTGGACAGGTAAGATGGAAGAAATGAAAAGACCTCAAGATTTCTCTCCCTGTGACCTGGCAGTAAGTGCAATATCAGATCTTGGCCAAACTGCTCACGCGTGATTACTGTCAAAGAGCTGAGCTAGATCAGCTCTTTATTTCTGTTATAGTGATAGGACAAGTTAAAGGGCAAGGCCCTGAGAATTGCCTTAGCTTGCAGTCACATAAATAAACAGAATTATCTAATTCTTCCCTTGAAAAACTGCAACCTATAGCTTGTGTGTGCTATCTAAATGGCAAACACAGGGTCTTTGTGAAAAGGGGACAGGTTATCTTAAGCAAAAGAGTAAGTTTTCTGGYAGTAGTTTAGCCCCACCACACTCTGCTTTCATGCTTTATAAACAAAGATCTACAGTTTAGCCTCATTTCTTAGCAAAGCCAGATGTGTCACACATATTCAAAGCTCAGGCAGGACCATTAGATCAGGTTAGCAGASCTGCTATACGAAACAGATAGCAGAATGTATTCAGTTCATCCAATGTGAGCATATACTGGGTATTCCTAATCCCCCAAGTACAGCATACAGAGAAATATGGGAACTTCAGTATTGATTTAGTAAATGAAAGTCATTTAGCCTCCTACCAGAACAGCAGGATATTTCTAAGGAAGAGATCCTGTAGTTCACCTGCTCTGTGAAAATGTGTCTCCTGAGGTCTTCTAACATACTAAACATAGGTTAAACACACTAAAACAAACTAAACCCACACATAATAAACATAGACTCTTCTTGATTTATATGGTCACCAATTTGTGTAATTAATTTGGTATCACTGATTCTCCCTTTATGTCTTCTSACTCCTTGGACATTTCTTTTAACTATCTCTTATAGTACCTTATCTTTGTTCCTGGATAGGAATAAATCCAACAAGGTTTTCTCTAGCAGCGGTTGATGCAAACACTGTGTTTTGTTGTGTGTCACTGCTCATATATGACATTGCTTCCTTTAGCCCACAAGTTTACTTGCTTGCAACAAAGTGCTGAAGAATGACAAAAAACAGGGTTGAAGAGGAGCTAACCCACCTCTGTCTCGCAGGAGGATCAGTCACACACATGCTAGTCCTGGGAAATGGCTTTCTAACCAGTGCTTACAAGTCTCCTTTCTGGAGACTCCATGCTTTTAAAAGGCAACTTACTCCAGTGCCTCACTACTGTAACTACAAAAAGGGTATTTCTGAGCTCCGTTGCTGCAAAGTTTAACACACTATTTCTTGTCCTATTCACAATCACCAAGGAAAAGATCCATTCCTCGTTGCAACTACCTTTTATGTGTATAAAATTCATTATATCTCTTCTCAGTCTCTTCCCTTCCTAGATTAAGAATTTATCTGAGCCTTTACTCTTCTGTCACTTTTTAGGGAATGGTTTATCACACGCTGACCTCTAGATCATACAAGTACCGAAAACTGAGTGTGAAATTACATTTGTATAGGGATGCACATTAACACATGCAAAAGTAAAAGGTACCAAAGAGACAGTGCCTGGCTTAGGAAGTGAGTCACGTAACATAGGAACAGGGAAACAAGGGGGCACTGCTTCATCTAGCTGTGATAATAAGGTTAAATACTGTTTCAATAATCATTTTTTTTTTTCCACATGAAATGGGGAGACAGAAAGGAGAAGATTAAATACAGCTAGGTTGTGTGTGTCTGTCAATGAGTCCTTCCAACCTGTGGAAGAAGGTGGTTCAATTAAGGGCATAAGGGAAAAAAGACTACTTTTCCCTTTGAATTTGTATGATGGTTTATGAAAAAATAAAGAGGATCTCAGGTAGACAGTACATCAAAATATATAAATAGAGAAAAGATTAGGGGGGACTAAGTGCTTGGGAGTGATGAAATGCTGGAAAATATATGAGCGTTTAGACTAAGGGAACAAAGAGAGGTGGAAAGATTTCCCAAATTCTTACAAAGAAATTATTAAGTCTACATGAACATATTTCACCATGCACATAGTAAAGAAAGATTTATTTCAACATGATAAGCTGTAGTTGTTTTATCTTTTCCACTTTTACCCCGTTACATTCTTGCTGGTGCCTGTTTTTATCCTCAACAGTACAGTCTTTAAAAAGTGTGACAACAAATTATTAATATTTTAATGTGCCTTGTTTTGTACTTTACTTTTACAAGGAGGAATACCAAACAGTGTTGAAGCTCTCTGTATTGGAGCAAATATCATAAAAAGTGCTAGGGAAGGGCAAAGCAATAAAATAAGACAATCATAGAAAGGAAGCAAGTCAACAACTGATGATTTCAAAATGAAAGCAAACTGTTTGGTGTGTAAAAAGGAGCCATCAGATTATTAAAAGGAATTGTAGGGGAGGTAGGTTTGGAGATGTCAACATTGGTGCAACTTTATTATTTTTTTTTAGAAAATGCAAAGCTGCTTAGATAAAATTCAGTCTCTTATAGAAAGCAAGTACAGCATCTCTCTTTCACTTACACAAGGCTTGAATTTAATTTCATATAAATGCTTTTTATTACGCATTGAAAAGGCTGACTAATGCACATGTTCTGTTTCTATTCCATTTCCTATTTATCTTTTCTCTTCCCACCTTTCTATTCTTTCAATAATAGCATTATCCTCTTTGAGAAAATTAGTGTCCTGTGAGCTTGACGACCAGAGCAAGCTAGGACTCAGTCAGCCCTCATCTCCCGGGGGAATGATCCAACTTGTGTCCCACCAAAACCATGTCGGTTACTGCAGCTGAATCAGACTGGCAGCATCTCTCCATGTTCAAGCCCTGTAGCCAGATAGAGCCCATACTGCAAGACCTCGGGCATCAAAATAATGGGGAGATGCAACAAGCCATGGCAACTGCTTGGGTAGAAGCCCATTTCTGATCTTAGACTGGCTCCTCTGTACTGCTGAGACCTGATAACAAGAGAACGTCCCCAGGAAGACAAATGGGAAGAAAAAAGACCCTTCTGTCAATATGTTCTAGTCCGGGATGTAGGAAAGGACCAAGTGGAAGGATGACATTTCAAGAAGGCGAGTGAGGGCTGCAGCGAAGCGGTGGCCCAGGCTGGGGAAATGGTGCCTTTCTCTGGATGCCTGTGCTGCAGGGAGGGAGGGCAGTGGGGGYGGACGGGATCCTTACTGTGCTGGGCAATTACTGTCCCTACCTAGCCTGAGGCAGAGCAGAGGCCCTTGGGCACTTAGGAGATGTGGGCACAGACTGTCAGGCTTTAAGAAGTTGAAGCAGGAAAAATCTCCCAGGGATCTCCCTGCAAGTGTCAGGAGCAGGAAGACAAGGGAGCTGGAAGCASAGGTCTGCCAGCATTGCTCCTTGGGTGCCCAGACCACCTCAACAGCCACTGTCACCAGGAGATGCCTTCCCACAGGGCAGCGCAGAGGGCCACCCATGCGGGCTCTGAACTGAGTGACAGGGGAAACCGCCTCCCCAGTCCACCCAGCTGCCTGCCACAGTATCGCCTGGCCACTAGAAGCAAATGAAATAGCCCGTTTACCAAAACATTGGTTTCATCCCAATCGTAGTTTAAGACTTGATAGAGACCGTCACTTTATTCCTTGCAAGCTGCACCTTTTCTGGTAGCTGCCATTTGAGAACTGAATTAGATTTTTAAAAGCAGTATTGTATGTAAAGGATACAGTAATTTTAAATACAAAGATATGCACAGGTCATGGAAACTATTTAAAGTACGAAATAAAAGGTATAATTCAATTATGAACYGAATTTTAATCAAAAACCTGTGAAAATAATTTGCAAAGAAGTTTTCTGGATATGCTTCTCATTTTGACCTTTCAATATCTTGTGTCTCAATTACTGTTCAGTCAATTGTGGCACAAACAACTGAATTGATTTCTTGCCTTTTTAGTTTAAATGCCATAATACATGCATGAGAGTCTGAGCTTCAGTGAGTGCATTTCCAGATCATCATCAGCAATTAACTGGAAAATCTAACTGTAAGAAATAGACCTTCATTCAAGAAAAATATCCAAAAGCATGACAGAGGATGTACACATAGTTCCATCTATCTGCAGTATACTTAGCATCTCTAAAAACTATTTCTAACATACTTTAAATAYATAATTACTGTAATAACTATTTCAATATTCTATATGGCAACTGGTCTCACTCTTTTCTAGTTTCCATCAGTGCAAATCAGGCTAGGATACATAGCTGTCAAAAACTTGCAACAGTAAGAAAACAGTACAACCAATGGTAAGTAAAGCCAATAAAATGCAAAACACTTTAGATTTGTTGTTCTCTTTCTTTTTAAATAAATGCTGCTTTACTACAACTTAACCCCTAACTGACTAAGGAATGATAAAAGGTTACAGCTTGTAGTTATTAATTATTGGGCTTGCTCATACTTTCACAAGTTATTCTGAAATAAATTTTAGCGGATCTGATTTGAATKTCATTTATAGAAAAGTAAGCCTCCTACATTCACTGATTTCAATGAAATCATCCTTAATTTGCGCCAGTGTAGCTAGTAACAATAGATACACAGTACTGTCCATTGCAGAGTTAGCTTCAGTTTAAATTAGCTATGTGCTGGTAATGTAGCACTGCTTCCCTTACATCACCCTAACACTAAAAATAGCATTTCAATATCGCTGTATCAAAAATGTATGCACAAAAATGTGACTACCTAGCTAGTAGCACAGCCATATTCACTGCAGAAAATACATACACTAAGTATCTTTTTTCTTTAGAAAAAGTAAACCTGGTTTGAAATGAACTTTTTAGCACACAGATGGAACATAAAGGAATAATCTCAACTTATGGGATATCTTGACCTAAAATGCCATTTTGTATAAGCAAGATGCAGTTACAGTTGCATTTTGGGGGGGGTCATCAACACAAGTTACATGCCAAAATGAGTGGTCTGACCTAGGTAGCAAAATGCTCCCTGATTTTGATGGGAAGAGGGCTGGGCTCTGTTCTTAGGAGACTAGCACAGTCTCAGGTAAAAACTGCTTAGCCTGTTGCACCAAATGGAGACAGACTTGCACCTCTAATGCTGCTTAAATAAACTAGTTCCATGTGTACATTAAAACACCGTGGAAGACAGGTACTATTTTCTGAGAGGCRGTGATGTGTTTGCAGTGTCTGTGTTCAAACTGGAATCTCATTAGAAAAAGAGCAATCTTGCTGTACAGCCGTGTAGTAAGATAGGACATGCAATGCATGAATTCACTGARTCCCAAGGGTGATCATCTGCCTGAAATCCTTTTCTAGATAAGCATGTTCACACATGGTAAAAAAAGCTCTCAAGCAGCAACAATTACTGCTGAATAAATATTCACATTAGTTCTCAACAGGCAATATACCCACCAGGCCAAAAAATAATAGTATGCTAATGAGGGATTAGACAGGCCCTGGCTAGATTAGTCCTACTACATTTTTGTTAAGCTCTTGGGTGTGTATTACATGACATCATTATTTAATACCATAAAACAAAAATTTCTTTCTCTCTCCCCTCCTTTTTTTCTATCTTTCTTCTTTTTTTTTTTTTTTCTTTAATGCAAGAGATGGAGATTTCCTTTCCTGAGTTAACTTCCAAGCATTAAGAAAAGTAACATAACCTGAATATTTATATGATTCACACCTAGAGCTCTTAATTACTGCACTACACACAGGACACTGCTAGAACGAATACTGTACAGCGGCCAAAGTAGTCCTAAACATTATTAAATACTCTAAAATGCAGAGTATGAGTGCTGGCATGATACTGCACAGTACCTGAATAAATGCACTTTGAGGAATTTGACAGAAGCCAGATTTAAGTAACTGCTGTCATTTATATTCTGAATACTGTCATTCTCCAGAACCCCAGTATTTTGGCTGGGAAAGCCTTTCAAAACAGGCCTGTTTGTTCTTTGCTTCACAAAAGACTCATCAGCTGGTTTGGTTTGGTTTTCTGTTTGCCACTAGCAGAGGTAACTTTGTAAGCAGCTTTCTGGTGAAAGTCACTGGGAACAGCTCAGCAAGTCCCTGAAGTTCGACAGAGAATGCCCCTTAGCTGGGGGGAAAGCAAGCTCCATCAGCCATCCTCTGCCAGGCTCTTTTAAATCCTTCCTAAGTAACTATTCATTCCATTGATTAATATTTTGAAAACTTTACAGATGAATAATGCACAGGTATTCAGAAGGATTCCTCAGAGCCAAAACATACAAGCAAAATATATAAATATAGATCCACAAGGTATTCTGAGGTATCCCTTTTAAAAAAAAAACAAAACAAAACAAAACAAAACAAAACAAACAAAAAACCAAACAAAAACAAACAAACAAAAAAAAAAACCAAAACCAGCCAAAACACATTAACCTTTTACAACATATCTATTTCTTAAGTATTCAATTTGTTTTTAGGCTTTTCCTTGGTGCTGGTCTCTGTTTAATTAATTAATCACAGTGTTTGCACATCTTGAATGCTTTGTTTCAATGTCTCACTGCCTTTTGTGGATTGATCTGCTGTGAGATTTTAATGAGAGCCATTTCTCATGTTTTTATGCAGAATTRTTGTACAGAGGAGAATGTGATAATAACTCAGTCTTCTGTTAATTACACATCTAATTATTCTTAGAAGTTTATTTATAATTATATCTGCCAGCAGGCTTTGTTTCAATTATCATAGYCAGATTGGAAATGGAGTTTGAATTAATTGCTTTCTGTAAACAACCATATTTTAAAACAAAAAATAAATATGAATATTTATATTTTAGCCCAAAATATTCGCTTCTCTGATAGTCATTCTTGTAAACAAAAATCTTAGGGAACCATGTAAAATCTTTGCCCTTCAGTAATAATAACAATACTACTTAAAGCTAGCAAATATTCTCAGAGAACAACAAAAAAAAACTTCATTAAGACAAAAACTATTTATGGTCAAAGGGTCTTTTTTTTTTTTTTCCTAAATGGTAATCAGGGCTTTTATGTTAAAAGTCTTCAAATAGGAAGCCTCACCTCTAGAGGCATAGCAGTGCCATTACTCAAAGAGAATAAGTGTTCTTTCAAGGGTGAAAGGGAAAGAAATATCTATTTTTGATGCTGTTAGATTCCCACTTGCGAGCCAGGAAACCCCTTGTTTACCACAGTATTTCTACAATGATGCAGAACTCATCTGAAACGTAAGCTGCCCAAAGATATCAGTTCAGGAAATCACGTTTTCAGGAAAAAGCTGTTCAACAAAAATCATCTTTAGAAAGAACAATCCTATACATATTATTGTATTTATCATATGGAATAACATTGTTTTAACCAGAGCAATCAATCTAGAAGTAATTATAGGATGACAGAATAAGACTTAGACACAGATATTTCACTACATACAGATGATTGATGTACAGATCCTCTTCCAATAGTATATAAATGTATGCAGTAGCTGCATATGTTAAGGATTAATTTGGAATGAGATTCAGGTCTTTGCTGTGGAAAACAATAATATTTCACAGAAATATTTCAGCTTATAGGTAGTGGATTTGTAACCTGACAGACAACATGCAATACTGCATGTTTAAAATTTAAGAAATGCAATTTGCCTTCCTATTGAACACATTTCCCTTCAACACCAGTCTCCTGCAAGCCCCTGTYCCCTTACTAAATTGAGCACTGGAAGAGAAGCCCGTGAGACTTACCTGTTTGCCTTACAGGAGACAAAGAAGTTTAAAGCATCAAAGTTCTCATGACAACCAGCCACTAGCATTTAGCTTTCGTGGAAATAATTACATTCTTCCTTCTTTTAGCTTTCTCAGTAAGTGAAAGCTGGTGACGGATGCCAGCAGCCTTGTTAAAATATCACTGTAATCCGTTCAAGCTCTGGAGATTGCTTAGAAAACCAAGTCATAAACATGCAGTGTCTACAGCTTCACGAGCAGCTCAGCTTTTTCCAAGCGTGTACACGTCTTCCTTTTCCAATGCTGTACTTTACAGAGCACTCTACCTATCTTGATTTGAGTAGAAAGAATACAGTTGTTGAAAGTAAATTCTATGGGAACAAAAGTGTTTTAYATGTTTAAGCTTTCTCACATCAAATAGCTATGATTTTAGGAAAGGAGACAGCCTTTAGGTTTTTTGGTTGTTGCTCTTTCCTCTTAAAAAARAAAAAAGCTTCAAATACAGGAGCAAGAAGCAAAGAAGAGGATATAGCAGTGCAAGAAGCAGCAGGCAAGGATGGGTATCTTGTGATTGCTTTGAGTTAATACTCCTCAGGGGGAGATGAAAAAAGCACAAATACAGCAAAATCTGTCTTACAGAGTAAAAATCTGTTGTATAAGCCAGTCTCCAGCAAAGTAAAACAGCATGTGCATTTACTCCATTAAATTTCCAGCATGCCAGAGTGCAAAGGAAATTAGAAGCTTTCTGTTTATTAGAGGCAAACAGGTAGGAAGAGGGAAAGAAAATTCAGTATATGTAATTACTGTAATTCTTTCTGCTCACCTGAGAACGTTATCAGATAGCTCCAAAATCTATCGGAGATGTGTATGTGAAAGCAGCATTTATCAGTACCACAGAACATTTTATCACTACCAGTATTGTCTGGAGCATATGTGGAGAATGAACATTTAATAATGCTGCACTCCTCAGATACAAATAAACACATTYGTGACTCCTCTTTCTATAGCCTAAACACACCAGGTCTTTGGACTCTCTGGAAAATGTGACTATGAAGGCTGTTACAAGAATCATTAAGTGCTGAACACTTTGGAATAACTGACCCAATTACTGGCACCAAGCAATGGGAGCTTCAGCCTAAAAACCCTAATTCAAATCCCACTGAAACCTGTGAAAACAGATTTTGAGAGACTGTGGATGAGAACCTTTGCCAGCTGGCTCCTGTGTCCCTGGGCATCACTACACAGCTAGACCACAAATTCACCAAAAACATCTTGGAAGGAGCTGGTTGAAACCCTGCTATGACCTGAAGCTCTCCTGGACCTATCAATGCGATGCTGGGTCTGAATTTGCTCAGATAATGTATGCAGCACAAACACATGCCTGTTCCCTTTGGGGCCAAAAAGAAAACATTCCATTTATTTGCATGATGAGTGCAGTCACAGACCAAAATGCCACTGAGCCAAATGCTATCCAAGCATAAAACAAAGAAACTCCCCAGCTGCACGAATTTACAGTCCAGCTGTCACCTTCCATACTTTCCACACACACTGCCCACCTGCAGTGCCACCAAATCTTGCAGAACAGAGGGCTCTTGAATTTAAACCCTTCTAATGATTAACACTGCCATACTTTGGGTTAGTTTTTTCCCCATAGTAGAGCTTGRTCTAGCCCTTTCCAATCAGTGAAAACATCACATTTTGAAAAAGTAAAACTAAAATTAACCCCTATTTCCATTATCCCAGAGGATAGAGAGGCTGGAGCCAATGTGCATCTGTGTGATACACTGAAAATATGAAAAATGGAAAAAGAAATTGTCATGTATCACATTTGAGCTCTGAGGAACTGCACGTGCCAGATACAGCAAATCCCATGTCCTCAGCACAGAAGAAATCATTGATAGCTCAGGGCTTTGCCTGAAAAAGCTGTAGCACCAAGTTTAATTTGCATATTCCTTCCTTTGCCATATTCACAATTCTGTATTTTGCTGCAATCCAAGTATCCTAAGCTTATATGTGCATGGAAAACTGCCTGCCCTTTGATAATGCCTTGGCTACTACTGATCTTCTTGTAGGGGAAGCATTTGCTCATATGTCACTAGGTATTAGATATGTTGGCAACTCCCTCTCTATATCTGATGCYCAGGTAGAAGGCAAATACTCTTCCTGGATGCCCAGCAACRCCACTACCTCTGGAAAAGCAGCAGATAGGAAGGTGTGAACACAGTTTTCTGAGCAYTGCAGAGGAAATCCCAGCCTACCACTCAGTCCAGCAACTTTCAGTGACAGCTTGAGTTGCATCAGCTCCACTCAGACCCTTCTGGGTCCCTAAGAAAATTTCCTTCTTCCTTGTCAACTCTGCAACTTGGCTGGGTGTTTGCTCCTTTCAGGAGTCTTCCCACTAGCACAGGGCTGCTCCCAGCCAAGCCTTTGACAGAGCATCACATGCAGTACTCCTGCAATAAAAAGCAGTAAAACAGTTGCACCATCTATCACAGCATAAGCAGCAATTCCACTCAAAAAGAAACCGCTGCTGCCACTGATGCAGCATGCAGCGCTTTCTGCACACTAACGTGTATTTCCCACTATGGTAGATTGATGCCACAGATGAAGGGTTACGCCCAGCACTGTCACTSCAACAAAGTCTCTGGTGTTATATGGCACAAGTCTCAATGCCCATCCTGTTCTCAACTCACATTCGACTTCTAAATGCGCTTATCATGCATTCTGTCTTTTTAGCATGCCCAGGCATTTTGGGTTCCCAGCCTGAGAAATCTTTGAAGAGGTCTGATGTTGAATGAACTTTTGAAAGGCTGGACCATTTTAACATTGGGCAGTAGAAGAAAAAAATAGAAAAAGAGATACAAGTTATCAGTAGCTTCTTTCAGAAACAGAGGCCAGTGACCATGAAATTTGTCACTATCTTGTTAAGCATCAAGAACTTCAATGTTTTGACACTACAAAGTGCAYCTGCCTCTAGAAATTATTTTTAATGTCTGAATTTCCCCTCTTCCATCAGGTCCAATAATCCTTGTATAAAAATGTTTGCCTTATATTTCGTACAAAATACTTCCAGCACTCAAAGATACATTTTAGAAATAGAGGTCAAGGTGTGTACGTCCCAAAGCTAGGATATTAATAACACTAGAAGATCTATAGTTTTCCATGAGACATGGCATTTCAACTACTGGCTGTAAAAAATTGAATATGTTCCAAGAGTTGTTTTTGCAAAGGAAGGTGACATACCCTTGTAGAGAACTTATGGGTATTCCCCTCTCATCCTTGGAGAGTCTGACTATTCCAGGAAAGACTCTGAGCATCTCCAGTTCCTTTTGAAAGTCACCAGGAACTGAGGGGGGGTATACAGCCCCTCAAGGAGCCAGGATCCTAGCAAGCATGATATAATGGTGTATTGTGTCATTTGGATTTTCCACATACCATTCTAGCATGAAAAAAGCCTTTGACAGACTGGGATCAATTCATTTTAGATAATACATGCATCTCCCTGAGCACCAAAGACCTCCAAATATACTTTTTCCTTGTATCCTGCTCAGAGAATCCTTGCCAAAGCAATTCTCTCTGTGCATCTTGGCAAGTTATTTTCAYTAAATAATATATCCTGCACAATTTCCCTGGTGAAATGTAATCAAATGGCAAAATAGTCCCAAGACCAAAAAGAAAATGCTAAAAAAACGTAACAACCACTAAAAGTTAGCACTGTCCAGGGTGCAGAGTCTTGTAAGAAGAAACAATAAAMAAGGAACACAGAGATAAACAGAGGTGGAAACTGGTGTCTTCAACAATTATGYTACTTTTATTTCTAACTAGAAACATAAATCCTGACGCACTCTGTGCATATCCATATTCATATCCAGAATAAATTTATTTGTGCTTAAAGAACAAGTCCCTGTACATAAGAATGAAGAAGTTGAGTCAGCACGCTTAAGATTCAGTTTTGGCTTAAGTTCAGCCATATTTTAAAATAACAGTTTGTTATCACTTCTAGTAGTAGCAACAGCAGCAAGAAATTCAAGAACTGTGTTTGATTTTGATTAAGCTCGACTGCTTGCTAAAACATTTCCTTTATGTCAGATAGAAAATCAGTTCTAACACTGCAGAGCTGGACAGGTTGCCATTGGGCTGTCTTGAGACAGTCCCCTAGAGGTCAAAGTGTGTTATGTTCCCTGCAAAAGTGTAGAACATGTGTGTAAACACATCCAGATCATGCCAATGCATGTGTCAATATGAATCTAAACTGACAAACAACTTTTTATTTATTGTCCTATGCTCAGTGTTCAAGTGCCCAAATATCTAAGCCAAGCTTGAGAAAGAGGTCAGATTTTTTCATGGTCCGGAGAGACACAGRAACTCCTTCATCAAAGGAAAATGACTCTGATCTTTCAGCTGCTTTAAGACAAGGTTGCAACACATTTGCTGCAGACATCATGCATGTGATGAATGGGGGGATATTGTAATAACCTGTCAGGAGACATGGATATAATGCCAGTTTTTTCCTCAGACTTTTACAAACTATATAGGGTCCAAGAGTGCATCACACTCTGAAGTGAGCTAGGTCCATCAGCTCTTGAAAAAAGCTGTAAAGTCCTCAATTACCCCTCAGCCCCCTAGAGATAAAAGATAAATTACAAAATGAGGTAGAAGAGAAAGAAGAAGGATGATTGAAGGCCAACTCAAGGATAAAAGTAGTGGTAGAAAGGCTTAGGGCAAAGAAGAAATAGAAATGTCAGGGGAAAAAAAGCTGAAGGAAGAGGCTTAGAGAGAACAGAGGTATAGGCTGAGGAGGGCAATGTGTGATAGCATTGAAACATATGCAAAAGGACAAAGCTGTGAAGCACACAGCCTGGAATCCTGGCAGAAACTACCCGGAATAAGGTAAGAAGGAATAAGATTCCCCAAACTGCAATTTGATCATGTCATGGAATTAACTACCTGGATCAAGTTCTCTTCCAATTTACTCTCCAAGAACCAATCATTGTCAATAATTGAAAAAGGAAGGTGAACATTTTCCTAATTTGGTCGTTGGTCTTTTTAAACGGTTCTAGGCAATCTTTCAGGACTAAGATTTTACTAAAGAGTTTATCTGAAAGCATTTCTTTCAGGTTTTTAGTGTTTGCTACATGCCATATAGGTGCCTGGAATCTGGATACTTAAAAACAAATTACTTTCTCACTGAGGACCCAGGCATGTTCTCGCAAACTGAGCTGGAGCAATTTCAGAAAATTCTGCCCCGCCCTTTCCATACCATTCATAAATTAAAAGTCATCACCAACAAACTGCCAAAGGAGCAGTTTAAGCTACACAGCTTTGCATTGCATTGAATATTGATTAGGTATGCTCTTATGGATGGTTACTGTGATGGTTACATAGCTGGTAAGCAAAGTTGAGAGCAGTAGCTTTTTAACTTCTTTTGACTCACAAAAACATATCAATTTATATTTTTCCTTGCTTCAGTTTTAATATATACATTGTTTTCCACCAAGTGCTGCTCATTCAAGGCCTAGCGAGTGTCAGTGCTGCCCAACTAGAATCCCAAAGGGATCACAACCCTGGATGTMATGGCAACAAAGTACGGGACAAAARGAGTGTTTTAAACAATTTAGGCTTATAGGATAATCCAGGTTGGAAGGGACCTCCGGAAGTCATCTTGTCAGCCTTTGACTTTGACTCAGTTTTGCCTGCTTGCCAGAAGCACCCACCTTTCTCTTAAGCATATCTGTAGGAACAGGCTTTTATTTGTGTAWGTGTCTTGAACAGATGTGACAGATTTTGTTGTTCATTCTTTTCAATTTTTCTCTAATTTCATACCTTCAAGAAAAGACAGTACTTAAGTATGATGAATGTATTATAATCATTCTCACCGTATGCTAGTCTGTAATCTTGATAAACCACAGATAAAAAAACCACAGATAAATAAACTGCAGATATTTTGTATCAGTTGCTGTTTTGATACATGCACTGCATGGGGAACATTTTTGGGTTTGTAAAAAAAAAGATCACATATGACAGATTCAGCCCAGTCATCCATTCATGACAACATTTGCGTTACAGAGAGTCTGTTACCACAGTCCTTTCCTGAGCACTTTGAACAGTATGTGCAGTAACATTTTTTAAACTCCATTTGAACAAAAAAGAAAGTATGTTTGCATCTCACGTGACTCATTAACTCAACAGAACCATCATATATCAATCAAGTTACATATAAAGAGGAATATAATATCACAATGAGTCTGTAGTCCTGTTTCTAATTAACATGGTTTAACCAGCCACAACGAGCAGTCTCACTGTGTAAGCACACTCCTGTGACTGTCAAATAAAAAATAAACTGGAAAGGTTAAAAGGATTTCAGTCCAAAAACCTTGTTATTTTTTCATCATCACAGCTCAATTTCAACTTGCAGCTTTTGMAGGGAGCAGAGAGCAGTATTTGAAGACCAAGAGCTAGTGTCATCATTATCCAGATGCAAAACAGACATATTTACTTCCCACAAAAAGACATTGTGATGCTTTCATTATAATTAGTAAAATGCTTTGCAATCCACAGATGAAAAACACTGTCTAAAGTCAAACAATTCTTATTCATAAGAAAGTTTTTACTTTTCAGTCTATTTCTAGACTGCCATTGATGTGTTTTGCTTCCTTATTCCTACAGAATCTTCTGCTGTTTGGTCTTTAGTTTGTACTTTTGTCCTTATCCTTGAAAGCAGATTACACTGGGTTCTGGCATAATGCTTTGCACATTTGCCCTACTGAATATCAAAGAGCCCCACCATTTTATGAAGTCATTAGAAGCAAAATTTCAATTTCSTAAAAGCTAGTGTCATTCCCATTATAAAACAGCTTTTTGCAATCTTAGCTCTGCATTCCTTAGTTAACAACCCCCACTGAAGAGTAACACTGCTTGACTTTACCAGATTTCTTGCATAGCTATTCTATTTTTTTAAAAATATGTCTTTTATTTATCCAAGAACAACAAAATACAGAATCTTAAGATAGGCAAGGAATAAATAAATAGTATTGTTACCCATACCTGTACTGTACCAGCACTTCATCAAGAGAAACCATCCTGAATCTTCTGTCCTGAGACATTAAAGCAAAGATCACAATAACTTGTGCTCATGAAAGATCCTTTGGCTTTTCCCATAAGCTTCAGGTGACAATTGCAGAACCTTGGACAAAATCCAACTCAGGAAATTGCCTTCTAACTACATCAAATAATTTCTACAGTTTTGACTGAGTAATGCATTTTTCTCCACTTTCCATCTTAAGCTTCTGTTGCTGGGCAGCCTTCAGTAACATGAACATTTTACCCAAGAGTTGTTTTGAATTCCAAACACTCCTAAATAGTTAAATTTCACAAAGTATTTTAGCAAATGGGTTCAAAGGAGCCATAAAAGCTCAAGCTTTTCTATTTGACATCTTATGTTAAAGAGAAAACTTCTTGTGCTAACACAGTGTTTTTCTAAACTCTGTATCTAACTTCACAATTGGTAATTTCTTATTCCTTCTTATTTATTYTTCTTCTACAAATGATGAAGAATAATTTCTCCTTTAAGCTATCTCGTTAGAGTCTGATTGTGAATTCTTAGCATGAGGAAAGAAAAGACCTGTTTCTTTGTTTTTAACACAGCAGATCTAATGGACAATATGTTTTTAGTTGATTACCGTAAACATGAATTATTTAGAGAAGGACAATGGTCAAAGGCTAGATACTTTCAGCTGCTTGAAAATGAACGTAGAGCCCCTGAATTAGCTTGTAATGCCATTACAAACCTGAAATTTATGGGAAATATTAGGACCAAGGTTCTGTGAATATTATGGCTGAAGGTTTTGGAAAAACTTAACTCAGCAAAGCCACCAGAGAGCACCGATCAGGTCTGCTGTCCCACAGCAAGTTCATAGTTGAACTCTGCCTCTCTCAATCAGCAGCCCCTGGGCAGTGACCCCTTCTGAGGAGGCCCCTYGTCTGGGCCAGCTCCGTTCAGGTAGCCTGAACAGGGTGAGGCTTATTGTCAATGAAGGGCGTTTTGGCCATCTTTCTTGGTGCACAAGGAGTGTCACACTAACTCACTTTTAATAGTTTTGTTTTGCAGACACATGCCTAGGCCTGTTGGAAATCTCAAACAATTCCATAAACGTTAAATGACTTTGTACTAGAAGATATATGTTTTAAAGCTACACCTTTCTGAAAATCATCCTGTTTACACATTTCCCTTGTGAGTTTTCTTCTGTCTTATAATACTTAATACTGCATGAAAAAGATCTTTACCTTCTGTGAAGAAAATATCTCCTGTGAAGACAAAGCTGTTAAGGTTCTTTTGGTCTACATAGGCTTATTTCCTTCTAACTGCATACATTTTTGTCCACAGTTAGTTTTAGATAATAATATTATACTCTGTGAAGTATTTCAAATGATATATTGAGTACTTATTCTATCAAACAGCTGCCATAAAGTAACCTTAAAACGGAAGATTAAGATTCCAAAAGTCAGTCAGTGACAGTATTGTAATTGCATATACAATGTTAATACAGCCATGGGCATATGCAGTTTTGAATACCATTTTCATATACTATTTCCTCAATATAGCACCTCCTTATGGTCTTAAAAGTACATGTGAAACTCAGCACGAAATAAAAACCAGGTAATATTTTCACAAATAAACTACAGGAAAGAGAATAAAGTTTGTCCATGCATTTTGAAATTCCAGGTATTTAATAAGTTACAGCTTCTTAGTAAGTGCAGGTGATTTGGGGGTTTTGGGGGGAGGGAGAAGTGGAGGGGTACTTTTTTGTTTAAATGGGGTAATGATTATATTTTAGAGGAGTGATAATCTATGAGGAATGTCCCAATTACTAGGAAGCATTACCCCTAAATGCAACCCTAATATGATACACAGTAAATTGCACACTGAACAGTCCACTTCTCTGAGGTTATCAGAAACTGTAATATACTAGGTGATAATGCATGTTCTTTCATTAATCTTCAATATTCAAATTTGGTTTTCTTTTTCTTTGCAACTTTAATGCTCTTCTAACACTTTGTTTTGTTTTTTTAATGTAATGTATTATACACATGCTCATGAAGAAGAGGAGAGCCAACTAGCAATATTTTCACAAAAATATATTTTGTTTCATAGACTGTGGAATAATTTAACAAGTATGCATACATACCAGGAACAATTACCTAGTTCTGCAATATATTTCATCTATTACATTGTATTTCTCTTTCTAAACACCTACTGTACAAGCTTCTCCCAACTAATTCTCATAAAATACAATAACATTGCTTGTGTGATCATTACAAAGAGTTATATTTCTGATTTAAATTGTTTCAAGCTGAATAAAATAAGACAAACTCTGTTCTCATTTATACTTTAATGCAAAAATTGCTTAATAAATTGTTATTCAGTGGAATTCCGCAAAGCTTTTGTAATGAAATCTAGAACAAGAAGAGAGCCCTCAGTCATACTGAATTTACAGAAAGGTTTTCTCGAATGTGCCCATTCCCTAGAATGCTGTTTATTTCACAGTGTTGATACTTTAAAGTATGTATGTAACATAAACTACAGTGATATTCATAACTAAACCCAAGAAAATAGATTTTYCCCCCCTTTTCTTTTGTTACCATTTTTTTCAGTTTTTTCCTTCAGCAAGATATTTAAAACTTCAACTTTTTCTGCTCTCAGAACTTATTTATTCTTTTCTCTCCTCAGTGAAGTTCGAGTTAATTTATACGCAGCAAACACATAAAAATTCCACAAGAATCTGCATAAATATTTCTCTATCCTTTTATACAATATCTCATTGTTACAGTACTTGATTTCTCTACAGTTTTAACAAAATACATGTTTTATACTTCTTAATAAATCATGACAGAATACCTATTAGATAAGAAGCAAGAAAAGCTGTGAAAAGTTAAAAATGCTGATATGGCTTTCCTAAGCAAAAGAAAATAATAACTCTTCGAAAAAAAGAATGCCTTCTATCCGTCTAACAATCTTAGAGCCCATATTATGCATAGTCCAACTCAATACACAACACAGGTTTTGCTCATCAAAAACCTGAAAGCTGCATGGTGTTCCACCAGAAGGGCATGTTATAAAGAATAAGGCAAGAAGCAAATTTMATTTTAGCAGTTTTGTTGGCCTATGCTGGAGAAAGTTATAACCAATATATCATATGTTTCCCTCAAGTCTGATATTTCCCATGCCCTCAAAAACTATTATATCTGTGCTTTTGCATAAAAAAAGAAAAAGAAGAGAAGAGAAGAGAAGAGAAGAGAAGAGAAGAGAAGAGAAGAGAAGAGAAAGAAAAGGAAAGAAAAGAAAAGAAAAGGAAAGAAAAGAAAAGAGAAAAGAGAAAAGAGAAAAGAGAAGAAAAGAGAAGAAAAGAGAAGAGAAGAGAAGAAAAGAAAAGAAAAGAAAAGAAAAGAAAAGAAAANAGAAGAGAAGAGAAGAGAAGAGAAGAGAAAAGAAAGAAAAGGAAAGAAAAGAAAACAAAAGGAAAGAAAAGAAAAGAAAAGAGAAAAGAGAAAAGAAAAGAATAGAAAAGAAAAGAAAAGAAAAGAAAAGAAAAGAAAAGAAAAGAGAAAAAAAGAAAGAAAGAAAAAAAAGAAAAGAAAAGAAAAATGAAAAGTTAAAAAAAAGGAGAGGAAATATTAATTGCTTAACTTAAGGAAATATAAAAACTTTTAAATTATTGTAAAGCAGGGCAGGTACACCAAAAGTACTTTGGGGATATTTTTCCATCTCACATGGGAACTGACTTTTAATTTTCCAGTTTCAGTGTTAAAATCTAGGGATGAAATTCTGTTCCCTCTAGTGACCACTTTCATTGAAATAGGAATTCATTCAGATTTATTGTGAAGTAGCAGARCAGGAGATGACCCCTTAAGGCAGCCACTCATTCCTCTTGTAGCCAATTATGTAATTCCTGAATTCGATTTCCAGTGCACATGAGGCACAAGTTGTGCTTTAGATAAAAGAAACAGGGACAAAGATTAAACACAGAGGAGGGCTGTATTCAAGTGTTCTACAATGAAATTTCCAAAGATGTCTTCAGTTTTGGTATCTGCTGCTCTGTGAATACGCTTTTTGAGATCAACATCTGTGAATGCAAGGGAGACATCATTTTCATCCTGCTAGGATGGGGTTTAAACAACATGAACCAATTAATTCCACAGAAAAAGGTGAATGCCTATTTGAAAGGCACTTCTGTCTGTCTGAGGTGATGCTTTTGCAGGCATTGGAAATTTTGCTCCAGTTATATGACCTTTGAGAATGTTCCCCTATTTTTTCATTCTTTGGTGTTGGGAATTTGTATCTCAGAGTAGAAGAATAAAAAACCAATTCTAAGCAAAGCATTGCCAGAATTTTCTGACTGTCTCTTTTCCTTCATATTACAGACCCAAATTTTATTTAAAAAACAAAACCAAAAAAATCTCAGGCTTTTACAAGAAAACAAAGGTATTCTTTCTTTTTTAACAGCAAGAAGATACATTTAGCAATTGCCATATGGAATAAGGGAGTACAAATGATTGTGTGTTCAGGCCTACCATCATTACTAAAGCTAATCTCTGTCTGGATTTGGTGGGAAATATCTTTGAGACCAGCTCATTGAATTTAAAGAAAGAATCTTCCTCTACACTTCTTCACACAATCCCATGATGTTGTGTTATCTACRCAATGTGCAAACCCACAAGCCCAGACACCAGCACTGAGTGTGAATACCTTTTTTGAAGCCATGGCAAGTGCTGTTTCCTGGGTCATTYTTTTCTGATAAAACAATGATTCCTGAGACTGCCAGTCAACAGGTCACTGTCAGCCCTAACAATTTCTCCCTAGGCACCAGGCCCTCTTTTCAAGAAAATTTATTTGAAACAGTTATAGAGGTAATATAGAACTAAACTCACCTTCACAAAACTTAGTAGGCCTTTCCTGACCATATTTGAGATCCAGAAGACACGTTTGATTGATCTTTGTAGGTATAATGCCTCCAATCACTGTGACTGGATAATCTTCCCCCTTAGCTAAACAAGTTATCTCAGAACTAAAGCATCAGTAATTCAGCTGTGTACATTTTTCTTGTTTTGGTTTGGTTTTGCAGTAACCAGGAAACAGTCACTCCAGGTTGAATACAGAATTTTCTGTCCTTCCAGCCCTCACTGCATTCAGTTTGCCTACAGCCTGAATACATCTTCAGCTACTAGTGAACAAGAAAGTGATGTATCCACACGCATCTTTCCCTGTCTTTTGTCAGGTGCTCCACTGAAAACAGAATTATAGGAAGTACTTAACAGAAGACCCTTTTGTAGTGAACTCATTACCTTCTGAAATGGCTTTATTTCAGTGCAACCTCCTTTCCATTCACATGATTTGTATTTCCTGTCACAGTCTAAGGGATTTCTATATTATTTCCATTTCATAATTCCATCATATGAGATAGGTTTAAGGAAGTTAGTAATATTATATTTTTTTTTCTCCATTCATCTTTAGAAAGAACATTTTGTTTGAACTTCTACATTAGTGATGAAAAAATTGACTGCAGTTGTGCCAAAGAACCTAGTTATTAAAATCTGAATTAATCATATAAAAGGGAAATCCTTGTTGGCTTTTAATRTAGTATCCACAGGATTTGATAAGTGATTGTCTTTGTTCTGGGTTTTGTCTTTGCTCTCATAATCTTGGGKTTTTTTTCTCYGAAATATTACTATTTATGGTCTATGAACTATCCTGGATATAACATTTAAAGTAATAATTACATGGGTCAGAAAAGATGTCACAAATGTTTTGTGAGTTATTAAATTAAAATCAAAATTTAACTTCAGATTTTAAGAAAATCTTGCATATTTTTTCCTCCTTTTCAAGGGGAAAATATAGGCCATTCTCTGCTGGAGAAATCATACTGGAGTCATTGGAATTATACCAACAGATAATTTGACTCAGAAGGTATCAGCGTTTTAATGGTGCAATACTGCCCAATTTAATTATTTAGCAGACATAAGCCTATATGTCTTGTTCAGCTCTGAAAAGTAAAACAAAGGACATGGTTCTCTGTGTATCAAAGGTATACTGATATTCTTCTGAATCCCAGGASATGGAGGAATAAAGACCTGCTGAAATGTTGAAGGTAAAAGGATGCTGTCATGTTTTGGGTCTGGTCACAAAGTCCAGACGGATGAGGCATTTTCTGAGCAACCAGCAAAAACATGAAGAGCACAGGACAGGTTTGTGGTGGAACTCTTTCATCATCCAGACAACCACTGGGAAAGGAGGGTAGCAGGAACATATTGGCAGGAAAGTCTTGAAATATCCTAGTGACATTTTTGTTTCTATAAAAGGTGAAGAAAGCAAGTAAAGGAAAAGGTCTTCTGCCTGTCTTTCTGTCCAGCCTGGAAGAACTGGTTGAGAATGCGCAGATGCAAAGTAACTTGTCTGAAAGTGACCACGAAATAGATGACAGAACTGGCCCTCCTCAGACAGTTAGAAAGGAGAACGCAAACATCATAAATCATGGAGCTTAGGACAGCAGATTGCAATAAACGCTGGGAGGTGGAAGTGCTAGATTTTTACATAGCATCAGTAAAAAGGGCAAAAGGAATTGGGGAGAGCTGGTAGTGCTGCTAAAAACAAAAACAAAAAGAAACCCAAATCACAAAAATAGGACAACCTATATCCTGAACTAGAGCATCAGCAGTCTAGGGATAAAATCAGAAAGGCAAAACATAACTTGTAAGAAGATAAAATATAGGAGAAAATACTCCATATTTACCTTATTAGTAGTAGAAGATTAAGAAAAATGTTGGTCTATTCGTCAACAGAAATCCTGAGAACGTCACAGTGTTAATGACATCTTTGCTTCTGTCTTCACTAAAAATGTCAACTGTGATCTTACAGCTAACAAAATTAGCAGCAGAGATGGAGACTTGAGTAATAAAACCAAAATAACAAACAGATTGGAAAATAGGTAAATRAGAAGTTTTAAGATAAGATAGACTCACTGAAAATTCTCTGTAGGTATTTTCCTTCAGCCAGCTCTTTATCCCAAGGCTGATAAATGATTGCCTTTTGAAAACTTGTCAAAAATAAGTAAGGTGCCACAAAACTGGAAAAAGGCCGCTCCTACAACTATTTTTAAAAAAAGGARAAGTGAGAAGAGACAGGAAAGAAGAGAGAAAACCACTCAGCTTGATTTCTGTTCCAGAAAAATCCTGGAACAAATAGTTCCAAAAACACCTAAAAGACAGCAAAGACATARGTGACTGCCAACACAGACCTTCCAATAGCAAATCAGATTAAATGAATCCAATTCTTTGTATGGGAAAAAAATCAGAATTGTTAAGATGTAACAGTGGAAAATAAGTAGACAAAAATAACTGTAATAAGTCAAAATTAAATTTCACTGAGCTGAGTATCCTTTCTCTGTCAGAAACCACTAGCAGGTGTCAGGGAAGAACATGAAAAACTGTGCTAAAACTTAAACTTAACTTTCCTGTGGTAAGCTGTCCTGGTTTCAACAAATATATGGCTTAATGACTTTCGGAGCTGGAAGTTGTATGAACAACTATGTTGAAAGGTATTTTAAATAAGGGTATTTTAAATAAAATTCTGCAGAATCTGCTATTATACTATACTTTCATAAATAACTTGCATRATAGTTATAAAATATATTTATTAAATATGGATATCATAACAAAATAGGAGAAGTTTCAAGCACTGAAGGCCTAGGACTAAAACTCCAAATAATCTTGACAGGTTAGAGAACTTTCCTGCAAAATCAGAATTCATATTGGGGGGAAAAAAAATGTAAAGTTATGCACTTAGATTACCCTACACAAATAGAGGATAGGGAATRACAGATCTGTGCGGCTGTGAAAGGTCTGAGGATTAAAGCGGATCAGATCTGAGCATGTGCCAATAACATTGCCAAAGGCAAACATGCTGCCTAAGTGAAAGGCTGKCTGCACGAGCTGGTGCAGCACCCACTGGAGTACTTTTTCTGTTACAAGCACTGCTCCTCAAGAGTAGTCTAGGCCATCTGGAAGAAGTTAAGAGAGCAGTAAGAATGATAAAATTCAAGGAAACATTGTCCAAGAAATGTTGAAAGGGTCATTTAATCTAAAGGAGAGAAATCTGAAAGGAGATTTAACAGTTTTCAGATGTACAAAGGGTAGTAGTAAGGGAGAGACTAAGCAATTCTCCATGACCATAAGGGACAAAGCAAGAAGTTTCACACCTAAATACCAACAAGGAAAATTTAAAGCCAGGCACTAGCAAAAATTTTGAACACTAGAATTGTCCACAAAAACAGCTCAGGCTCCATCACTGAGGTTTATCAAGGAAAGAGTTAGGCAAACACCTATCAAAAAAGGCTTAGGCAAAAATGACACAGCTTCAGGCAAGGGGGGGTGGTATCCTGAGTTTTTTCCTGCTTTATTTTCTGTGAACTTATAAGTTYGTTTTCTCTATATTCTTGGATGAAGGCAAATAACTACTAAAACAAATTACCAATTACTTCTAGTTGCATTTGAAGATACAAGTCTTTCCTATGAAATATACTGTCTTGCAACAGGTGGTTATTTGGCTTTATGCAGAAATTACTGCCACTGACTTTATAGTTTTTCTTCTGAAGGAGGTTAGACTACATGGCTCTAATGGTTTCTTCTGGCTTGAGTATGTGGGAAACTACAAATAGATTAACTCAAATATTCACTCAGTGTACTAACAAAGATATTACTGAAATTTTCTTTCACAATGTTGTACCGCAATTCCATACACAAGGCTCTGAAAGGACAAGAAGCAGTGGTCTGAAACTGAAATACAAGAAATTCCATTCAAACTTCAGAAGAAAACTCTTTTACTCTGACAGTGGTCAAATACTGCAACACATTGCCCAGAGATGTCATGGAGGCTCCATCTTTGGAGATATTCAAAACCCTGAGCAACCTGCCAACGTTGACCCTGCTTTGAGCAGGGGTTTGGACTGCAGTCTCCAGAAGCCCCTTCTAACCTTGACCTCCTGTGACGCTGTGAGATCCTGTGAATCCTAGATTGCAACTACATTAAATGCATCTATAACAGATCAATCAAGCAAAAACTCTGAAGCATTCAAGAATGAAAGCAAGAAAAACCATGTGAAGATCATTTTCTCTCCTGTTGTCGTCCACATGGATTTTTTTTTTCTTCTGTATCCTAATTATTTTCGTTCCAACTGGATGGTTTTTCTAATGAAAATTTGGCTTTTTCTGCTGTCAAGAGTGTGGGAAATGGATCTGGTGAAAGCTAAGTTACAGACTTTGAAAGATGCCACCCTGTACGTATGCAATAAGAACTGATGCAGAAAAAGCGTAAGAAGGCTTGGTAAAATGGGGAACATGATGAGATGCTCCACATAAATTGGAAGTTATAAAGACCAATTTAGCACAATATTTTAGAATAGATAATATGAAATTACAAATGAGAAAAACAGAAGTTCGCAATGGCATATGCTTAAAAGTAAAATGGACAAAATACTGGAAAACATTCAGTGTGCATAGAAAGACAGGGAATGGAGGCAAAAMCAGAAGGAATCAGCTTCCACAGCCCTGTGAGGGATGCTGTCAGGTTCTAAACTCTCACCACTGAAATCTGGAGTTTTGCCATATGCAAGTCACATCTCGCGACTGACATAAACCCAGTCATCCTGCGACTGAGGGTTCATCAGTAATGGTTCTTTCTAAAGGCTCTCAAAGAAGGCTTGTCTTTATCCCCAGGACAGTGGAAGCAGGACAACCTAACTAACCCACTTCCCCATCGAGCCCATTTTTTCAGAATAAGAATCACCTCCTTTGATTTATCTGATCCCTCAGAAGAAACCAGACTTAGATAGCACAAACAAGCTCTTCCCATGATGCAAGGAAGAGTTAGATGCTTCTGAATGGGAGTGAGAATCATCAGTAAATATAATGAGCACTGCTAATCACAGGTAATAGCAACAAGATGGCATGCTGTTCCCTCGCTTAAACTGTGCACTAAAAGCTTGTGCAAGTCAGACACTGTAACAGAAGACTGTCTCTTGGATGTTGGCATTTATACCAAATATTCTGGAAACAGACGACTCCTTAATTGATTTGAATGGCTGAAAAATGGAAGTGGTGAGTGTAATTTGTGTTCTAGATTAGAAGTTAAGTGCTTTCATGCAGGAACTAGAAACTCTGAACACAAGACCTTCTCCAGCCTGCTGGTTCAAACTCGAAATTTCCATCTTCCACCAGCATGGCTTAACATTATTGTCTAAAAGGAAGGTTTGGATGGGAATCACTTTCCTGCAGAAGCTGTGTCATCATGCAATAAAGAAGTCACTGTTCTCATATACTAATAAATTTACTACTCAAATCTATGAACAAATTGAGAATGTAATTTCATTTGAAAATTAAAAATAAAGGCAAAGTCGCTATTAAAGAGAATCCATCTGTGAATGGCAAATTGCCTCCTGGAGCAAATGCACTCATTACACTCAAAGAAAGGATGACATCTCCCACAGTTAAATAAAACTAGTAAGAAAAATAATTGTTTGATAAATCAGAGTAATTAAATTTTGCATATGTGAATGCTACCGCACTTCTGTCTTCAGTGCAACAAGGCCAGCCCTGTAGCACAGAAACAGCACATAAAGCTTAGGCCTTTACTCCCTGAAAAATCTATTACTGAAAGAAATGGTGCACCTTTTCCTGTTAGCTGTTCATTAATGAGGAATGCCCCACAAAGCTACTGGGATCAGAGCAGTCAAAAGCAGTGGTGACACTATCTAGTTCCCGTTCAGCTTCTGCCAATATTCCACCAATGGTTAGTGTGTCTTCTAACATTTTAAAAACATCTTATTTTAAAGCAATAGACTCTGTTTTCCTCTGGGAACCTGCCTGACAGGTCATTTTTTAGTTGGTCTGCCTTATATGTTAATTTTTGTATACAAGGTAAATACCTCTGTTTCCAGTTATAACATTCCACAGGACAGATACTTCCCCATGAGACCTTTAAACTTTATAGGTACTCTGATTGCTCTGTATTAGTATTGAAAGACAGCTTCTGCAATTATCCTTTCAAATTCCAAAAATTAATTCTTGACCGTTCGAAATATTTTGTGTTTAGGCTATCTAAACACAGTTATCTACATGTAGGCACACACACATGCATCAGTTGTTCATCCTCCTGCTCTACTCAGCAGAAATCTAGCCAACGCAACATAGAGCACGATTCAGTTCACCCTACCCTAGGGAACCAGGAGCTGCTGAGCTGGATCACTCGCTCAGCTCCAGTGACTCCAGGCTTGATCTTTACTAATACAGGCTTTGATACCGAGGGCTCAATCCATTGCCCACACAGAGGGAAGCAGTGCCATTTGAGATGAGACAGCATAACTTGCCTGTCCTCCTGCTGGCAATAGGTCTCCCAGACCCGYCAGGGTGTCTTGCATACTCTAGGGCATCTGAAATGGCAGCAGTTCCTGTGTGTGGGTGACCGAAGCAAGCCTCTTGCCCACAGACAGACTCCCACAGATAGGCATAACAAATTTAGGTATCTCAGTTGCCAGCTGAATCTCTGGAATTTAGGAACTTGAACAGGAGCTCTATCTGGAAAGGCCATGTTACTGCCACAGTGCATGAAGCACTCGTAAGAAGTGGCTTATGGTGGTTTCCATCCTATAATTCAAGAGGAGACTAACAGGAGAAAAGCACAAGCTCATTCATATGTGTTCCTCAAGAGTACAAGGATGTATTGCATACGCTGTCTTCTGAACCAATCAAGCAGAAAGCACCAGTAACTACTTTCAGAAGGGTTACAGAAGAGTGATCTTAGGGCTTAAGTGTCATTTTAAGGCATAGTTATATGGTCAGATTTAGATGGTCATGAGTTAACTGACTCCACGTTTCATATCACCTCAGGTTTGCAAGCCATCTAGATGCATTATAATAGGATAGTATTTGAGCTAAAAATTCACACCTCTCAGCTTCTTCATGCAAGCTCAGTAGATGGCAAACTTCACTATACTCCAAGCTGGAGCTGGTCTATGCTGCAGTATCTTGGAACATGGATGGCATTACCTAGTAATCTTTGATCATTTGGACATATTCAGACACTTTGGTACTGACCCCCTYACTGCAAAATCACCACAATTTTGGTAAACTGAGGTGTCAGGCAATAGAAGACCTGTGATGCACTGAGGCAGTGTATCCACATAAAAACACAACTTCATCTTTTGTCAGTCCATATTTGATAAAAAGGAGAAGTTGCCTTTCATTAACAGTATTAAGCAAAAAATAGTTCTTTTGCCAATGAAGTTCTGTAAAAATCAGTTCCCTAAACCAGTTTCCCTAAAAAATCTTATTACCCATGTGATCTCTGTAAATTTAGTCTCATCTTAACTCCTCCACTACAGCATTTTTGTAGGAATTGACAGTAATAAATGTGATTATGGATACAGTTTTACACAGGTCTAGCTCCCCGTGTAACTTATCCATTAGGTGGTTAGCCATTCTATTAGATTAGGTACTGCTAGATGACTGAGTAAGGTCTTTGAGCTTCTTCCCAAATGCCTCTTGTGTTTATACGTCACATCTGGCAAAAACTGTAGTGTCCACCAAGAGAAAGAAGACATGCAGCAGATGCTCGACTGCATTTCTTTTCCTGCTTGACTGCAGTGACTGCTCTGAGAACTAAACAATCCACTCGGTAAAATAAACTGCTGCAAATGCTCACTATGGGTTGTATCATTCATTATTCGATTATTATCTTGCTCATTCTCTTTCATTAAACAGCTTTGTTCAAATCCCCCTACCAATCTATATACTCCTGAATTTTTATCAGCTATATCTCTTCTCTCCGGGCAGAGCTCACACTTCCTTTTTGCTCCAAACTGTTTTCTCTCTTTTCCAAAACAGTTCTCAATGTCTATATGTAGGATTGTTCTATTATTTTTGTAAGGCACTTATTCTTGGAATTAATTCCTGCTCTTTGACTGAGGGATGACAAGTTTTATAAAGTATTCAGTCTCTAAATCAGACAGTGAGAGAAAAAACTATGATGTCTCCTATTTTCAGAATCGAAAGAGCACCTGATGTCAAAAAGCAAAATAAAAAAAGGTGACTTTAAAACAATACGGTTCGTGAGGACACTGCTTTTTAGGGTCAACGTCCAATTTATCTCAGTGCACATGCAGGGTGAGGACCGCAAAGTAAGACTAATGAGCATGGCAGAAACATATGCAGTAATTCGTCATCATAATAAAGCATAGCATGATTATCAGGAATTTCAGACACCTGTAGGCTTAACACAATTACACAGAAACAAATTGTTTGGTTTGCTCAGTTAGAAGTGCAGGAATGCTGGACCAAAAAATAGAAAGGGATTATTGCCACCTATAAACACAAATCATCCTTTTATGGTATGGCAAATGTACATTTTGGCTTTCTTTTTTGGTTTGTACACTGAAATTGTATTTAGTGCCTGCCCAAATAGGTCTCCATGTTCTGCAACAGGACATGTCACAGAAAACATAGGAAGAAGAGGCAGTTGGCTGCACGGGTAGAGGAGTTAATGGATATAACTACGACACCTTTCTCATGCTTGCCAAAGACTTTAATACAGCAATAGTTCTCAAGTAAGACTGGAAGGAAGGGAAACCTTTAATTAGTTGGAATTTACTTACTTCAAAAAAAATTGTCTCTGCTTGGTGTTTCTTACTGAGAAAAGACTAACATCAGCATCATCTTGTGAATAATTGGGTTTGGTCCTGTTCCTGGTTTTCAGCTACCTGGAGTACAGTTTAGGCTGCTGTTTATTTGACTTTCCTCCCAGAGGACCACTCTTCTGCAGGAGAATTAAAGCTACGCAWTGCTTACACAGACATTTCTTGCACTTCTGATAGCAGAGAACAAGACCCATTCTGAGTAAGCACTAATAACAGACAACACTGCAAGTAGCTGCTGGGGGCTCACATGCCCGACATAATAGTAAAGACAAAGTCACTGTTGAAAGGAGCAGATAGATTGCATTTGCTATCACAGATCTCTACTGCGTTTCACTGATCATGCCACTTAGGTAAAGTGGGACTTTGAGAGCAAAAGTCTAATTAAAATAAGTGGGCATTATATAACCATGCTTGGAAGGCAAATTTTCTGCAATATTCCTTAGTGACTAGGAGCTGCCTTTCTTTAAAGCATTTATACAGCTCAGCTCTAGCAATTTAATGGTTGGGAGATGATAAGAAAATAAATTAGATTTTGGTACACAGAGGTCAAATTAATTTCAGGGGTATATGTAACTCTTAGCACTTAAGATCTGTAACCAYGTCATGACCCATAACAACACTAAGGTCCTAATTTTTCAGGGAAGGTTGGGTAGCACACATCACACAACTGCTTTTTAGAAGACATCATCATGCTGCATAAATGTCCTGTATACAAATGTCATGTTTCAGGGAATGCCTTAGCTCCACCAGGTTATCCATTGTGGTTAGGACTGCACTGGTGAGGCTCCAGGGACACACCTGGCCCAGAGAGAGGATTTACCCCTCAGTCCTTTTTTTTGTTTTAATTGGTTTGTTTCTGTCGCTTTCATGTTTCTTCCTCACCTCATTTACTTTATTGATCCTGTCTTCCCTCCTGTTTCTCTCTTTCCTGGTTACTTCTAGATTAGCACCAGGATGGGAACTCCCTTGGGGAGCCCCACTTGGCCACTTTCTGCTGAGTAAAACATCCAAACTTGGCAAAGGGAAGATACTCTTGTTAGGAGAATGGGGAAAATTGCTGGGAGAGTCCATCTTGGGTGTCACAGGTTTGCTGATAATATGTCATGCTGCTGCAGAGTCCAGATAACAGTGCAGCCACTATGCACTGCCAGCACCTCTCTAAATTACGCCCATGAAGGAACCACGTCAGGTGCAAAGATACTTAAGCTCACTCACTATGTTTGAGCCTGGTTTGTCAGCGCTGCTTTCTTAAGGGGTGATGCACAGAATTCAGGCAGTCTTCAGCAAGGAGTAGCCTGCTGCAATCAAGAAACACCTTACAGGGGAAAATACATCAACTGCTAAAAACAGCCTGGCATTAATTTCACTGGATGAGTGAATTCTACTGAGTTCTTTGAATTCTCACAAACCAGTTTCATCTACCCTTAATTTATGGATCTACTTTTTAAAATGTAAACAACTTTCAGATAAGATTTTATTGCATTTGAATATCATCCTTGTTGTGTTCTGTACTTTCTTATTTCACTTCCAAAGAATTTTATGATGATTAACTCATGCATTATGTGGTGCCATGTGTAATGCTGCCTTGTGACAATAACTCAAATTGCTATCTTCATACTCACTCTTGTTTTGTTTTTACTCCAGTGTAACGATGAGGATAATCTATACCCTCACTCATATGAATAGAAACATTTTCAATTAAATATTTCTGGCTCCTTTTGCCAACTGACTGCCAGTTCACACAGACTAGGGCAATGGMTAAGTGAATGTACCCATCTACTACAGCTTTGCTTCCAGTTGCTACAGAACTCACTTTCCCACAAATTCTGCTGGACCTTCATCTGCAGAGCTCAGGCACAGATCATCAAAACTGCAACTGATCAAAAGCTGTTCATGAAAATACTCTAAAAAGGTTTGTGGGGCATTTTTTTGTTCTTGTATTTCTGACAGCATCAATGAGTTGTATGTGAACTCTTCAAATACTAGTTAGTCAACAAGGCATAGAGCAAACATTCAGTTCAAATAAGCAAGGAGTGAACTCATATCTTTACAATTTTTTTTTAAACAACAGCACAGTTTGATAGGTTGACTAATTACCGAGTTTCACCAATACCACTCAAAATAAGATGCAGCACTATTAAACCTTCATTCTGGACATCAACAGAGAAAGAGAGCTCCTGGAAGTAACTGATCATGGATGGAACAGAAATAATTTTTTAGAACATTAATTTTTCTTAACCTGAATAAAGATGCAAACGGATCCATTTCATTTTATCATTTGAGTAGAAAAAATAGGGCTAAACCTGTAAAGTCCCATAATTCTGGCAGTGATGTAAGAACGCATATAACATGCATAGAAAACCTACAACAAGGGGAAATGCTGAAAAATCTAGGAGGGAAGAAAGTGACAGTAAAAGACATGCAATCAAGGGAGATTTGGGGCTTGTCTTGCATTTTAGTTGTCCTCGATCAGATCAGTAGTGGCCTGTTACTGTCCACCAACTCCATATCCCAAACCTATCTAGATAATGGTAAGAAACTTCAGGAGAGGAAAATTCAATTATCAGGAGCAGGCACAGATCAAGCACTTATTTCACACAAAGTGTTCTATGCACAAGTGTCCCTATAAAGCAAAACCCATAATGAAAACAGGTCTATGCAAATGGATGTATGAGGTGRATTATTTTTTTGAGCCTATTCAGCCAGGGCTGGCACTAGGAAACTATCATCCTGTAGCAAGAAATACAGTCTAAAAGGATTTATTAAGAGTATTAAAGTCCACCTCCTTGTGAGAGCAGGACTGTTCTCAAAATGCTCTGAGCAGCAGTTTCTAGCTGAGCTTTAAATGCATGAAACAATGGCTTTTCTATTCCTTGCCTTGAAACGTATCCAAGCTTGGGATTCAGTATTCAGCGGCTTTTGCTGTTCTCCACTTACAGATGCTATATATACAATAGAAAAACACAATTTACATTAGCTGGGCATATACCAGACTGTGCTCAATCAGTAAAAATGTTTTCTAATCTGCATTTAGGGACTATATGGATGCAACCTCAATAGCTGCCAGACACTAGCATGGAAAAGGCCTTAGTCTTTACATTACAACCTGATCACTTATTCTTTTACCCTATTACTCCTACAGACACAGCCCCCCAAGGAACAGATCCAGACAGACTCTTCCTCCTTGCTGTCAAGGTCGCTTATGGACATTTGTAGACATTCACCTATCTTCAGTCAGTAAGCTGAAAGACATTTCACTTTCTTTTGTACTTCCTCATCTAATAATGTTTCCCTCTGAATTGCCTCCAGTTCACTGCACTGTTAATTAGCTTTTATGCATTACCAGAGATGGATGCATCTCAGCAGTGACTTAAGTGATTTCTCTATAGCTTGTGTTTCAGTTTCCATTCATAAGACACTTCAGCCTATATTAGTAAAATTGTTTCCCCCTTGTAATACTTTAGCATTTACATAATATCCCTCATTCTGAAGTAAAAAAAGGGCAGAGCAGCTGAGGAAGTAAAACTCCAGATACTAATATTTGTCTTTGCCTGAAATACTCATGTTGGGCAGGACAATATAACATTTTCTGAGTGTTTGTCAACACAGTATTTTCTATATGTCATTTGGATTATTAAACAAGAATAGCTGAGCCTTGTCTTAAATACCAATATAATGAGACCTTAGCTGTTTAGCAATATTGTTTTAAGCCAAAGTTTCATGCAAAAAAAAAAAATCCCAAACCTTGTAACCACCACAATAAGACAGTCGTGTGTCACTGTGGCAAGGATCTCTTTAACAGACTGTAAACAGCACAGAGCTGTTCATGCACATTTTCAGGACATATTTATAGCTCACATACACTTTCCATTTTTATTATCTAATTATTAGAGAGACAATTTGCATTAGTAAACAGTTCATACAGTGTCTGACCCTCTTAGCATTACAATGACCATGGCTATAAAATTATTTAGCTACATAATACCAGAATGTGTCTGACTTACACAAATGTTGAATCATTTAGAGGTTTAAAGCAGAGGTTTCCCAAACTGGTGGCCTGTAGACTCCTGTCAGTGGTCTGCAGCTGAAGGTTTATAGCTGTCTGGTTACATGCTGCTTATTCCCTACAGATAATGGAGAGAGAAGAGATTAATGAAGAACAAACACTGACCAAGAAAAAATATTTCAGTTTATCAATAGCAGTAAAACATTTTTTTGGCTAAAGACTGTAGCCCTACAGTTTCTCCTAATAACTTTTACATTTGATTATGATTTTGTCAAACACATTGCTTATATTGAAGTTTTCTCTTTCAGACTGTTTTTTCTTTTCCAATCCATTCATTTCTGAGAAAAAGACGAGAGAAGATGTTATCTGTAAGATATTTTTAACAGGCAAAACTGTTCACAATCTCAGAAAAAGTAAAAAGAGAAGTGTCAGTTGGCTTAGGAAGAAGCTTGCTGATGACTAAAATGCAAAAAGTGAGTGTACAAGTAATAGAAGAAAGAAAAGGCAATGAAACAGGAGTACAACTGCATGGTTTGGGACAAAATCAGGAAAGCCAAAACCAACTGAAGCTCAAATTATGGAGKCTGGCACAGGGAGGGATACTACAGGTCCCTGAGCATACAAAAGGAAGCTCAGTGAAAACACAGGTGTGCTKATGGGTGGAGAAGAAGAACTAATAGTGAACAGCACTGGAAAGGCTGAATGCCTTTTTTGCCTTTGTCTTCACAGGCAAAGGCTGCTTGTTTCCCGGACCTCTGCGTGTAGTATAGTCTGCAAAGAAAAGGGACAACCAGCAGCAGGAGAGCAATAGGCCAGGAACCGCTTACAGGCTGGATATACTCAAATCTAAGGGGCTGGTTTGGATGCCCACAGAGGAGGCCGACATGACTGTGAAGCTACTGCCTATCACCTGTGAAAAACTGCAGCAATCAGAGGTCCCTGATGACTAGAAAAAAGGTTAACATAATGTCCATTTTAGGGGAATGATAGCTGCAACAGACACCAAGCCACAGTTCAATACACAGGGACCTTAATAAACTCAAGGACTAGGACAGCAGAAACCTCATGAAGTTCATCAAGGAACAGTGCAAAGTTCTGCCCCTGCCCATGTCACAGTACAGCACAGGAACCTACTGGGCAAGTAGCAGCCCTGCAGAAAAGGACCCAGGAATGACTTATCACAATTAGTTGTAAAGAAGAATTGTATTTGTACTTCCATTTCACATGCCATCCTCCCATCCTTGTCTCTAAATTATTCTGCTTCCTTCATTCTCCAGATGCACATAACTAACACCTTTTACTAGGATCCATGCCCTCATACCTCCCACCACATGTGTTTCACCATCTCCAGCTCTTGCTTCCTGCATCCCAGGCCCATGTTACAAACCTGAAAACACAAGTCTAAGTGCAGTCTTGGGTGCTGCTCAAAGGTCCCGGGTGCAGGTTAAGGAGTCACAGAGGAACAAGTTTCTGTTCCTCATCTAATGTACCTCCTACTCTGCTGCCTTAGGRCAACCTTTTAGCTCCATGGCATGTTTGAGATAAAAAGCCAACCTCTATTAACTGAGGAGAGAAACACCTCAGACTACCTCCTCATTGTCCCCAGAAGGTAAGAGCCTAAACACAAGCAGTGAGGCATGAAGTTACTGTAGTGCAATTATTCTTTGGTTACTGCAAATATATGGAMTATTACCCCCAACATCTTCAGAATAATACAGAATAATTTGATCTAAGGTGATTTACCTTATTCTTRAAGGTGATTTACCTCATTGTTAAAGGTGATTTACCTTGCTGAAGCTAGGTTACCTTCCTTGTGCATTAGAGTACTAAAACAATTGCTATAGTACAGCTGGTGCGTATGACTTGATAAACATGACAAAAATGAAAAGCATTTGGCAGGACAGGTTTGGATTGCAGGTGGCTGAGGCCCTTCCTGCATAGTGGATGGCCACTGGGAGGTCCTCAGTGTCTGCTTTTGGGCAGACTGGAATCACATCAGCATGGAAAACTGGGTCCCCCAGCACACCCTGGCAGTGGGGCTGCACAGATGGTAGGGGCTGGAAGCATTTTGTGCAGAGGAGACACTTAACTTGGGTCCCAAGACACCTCAGAGGCCAACCCAACCACACAGCCATCAATCAGAAAGGAGAGTGGTACCAGCCTAGAGTTCTAAGAAAAATAAACGCGTATTTTTTCAGCCCATTTTGGCCTACAAAAGGGGTTAGTTTCAGGATAGCCCCAAGTATGTTTTTTAAATGGATAAAATGTTCAACAATTTTGTTTTGTCCTACTCCAGTTAAACACGCCATAATTTCAGTATACATAATTTCCATAAACAGTTGCTGAATTTGGCACATGATGTGTGTATGTTATATATGTAGAAGAGTTTTGGCCTTGGTTTTGTTATAACTGCCTCTTCAACTTTCGCAATAGCCCTTTATTTCTCTGCATTGTCTCCTCATCTTATTTAATGTCATTAGTTCTAATTCCAATCCTAATAAACCCACATTAAGAGCCACAGATAAAAAGGGTGCAGAAACAATGTATACTAATGCACAGAAAATAGACCTGAAAAATGTTGGTCTCAAAACCACATTTCAAATTACTTTTCTGTTTTGTTTTTTTTTTTTTTTAACTAATGATAGCTAAAAGCAAGTTCAGCAATACATTCAAGAATACTTTTTTATTAAAACATAAAAACTTTTCAATACCACGAAATGGAGACTCAATTGCTCRAAGATCATGAGCAATTCCAAACTTTCTCAGGTCTAATGAAAAACTTCTCTAACTGTATTAGTTATCCAAGTATTAMAACTTGCACTGCAGGATATAAAAGATTCATGTCAGTAGAGATTTAAGCTCACAAAAGTAGAACAATAATTAATGGTTAGTGAACTGCATTGGAATACTCCTTAAAGCATTTTCTCTTCTTCTATGTCTATGTTACAATGCATTTTATTTCATGCAACCCGTGTGAAAACTGCAAATTCTTAACCAGGTTAGGGGTTTACTGCTACCCCAAAATTCAAGCAAAACTTGTGGGCGTCCACATCTAGGCCTGTGCTTCATAGAGCAAACTAGTTTCAGCAAAGCAAGAAATTTTGAGAATTACTGTTTAGCCCTAAGCTTATAAGCAATAAGGAAAAAGAATAACTCTAATGAAAACAGCAAATTCAGTAGGAAGAACCTTTCCAGAAATGTAATTTTGGATACTGAAGTACACTGTAGTGAGAAGTAAACTTGCATGAAAGATACACGGCAGTAGTTTTTCCTTTCAAACATGTAAGGCCACAGCTGCATTCTCTGAATATTTTCAGCTTGATTATAGAGCTCCTGCAACCTGTTTTACACTGTTTGTGCCAGGCAATAACCCAAAAGAACAAAAACAGGCTAATGCTTGGAGAGCTGCTGTGAGCATAGCTTCCTAGCCACATGCACGTAATCAGAATTCGCAGTGCTATCTATGAAATCTCCTGCTAATCTGGTGCTTGGGAAAGTATAAAAATCTTAATTTAGCCATCAGTCTTTTGTCTGAGTTTACAACAAACTTCTTATTTCCTCTAGTTACCTTGATGTCCGCAGGAAAAAAGCTTGTATTCAATTGCCCGTGACCCATTTTTTAGGCTGTTCAGACTGTACTGCAGCTCTTACCTAACATGCAGCAGGGTCAGGTAGGTCAAACCTTGCAAAATTGGGGTTTTCTGCCAGGTTTGATGGACAACATCATTTCTTTCAGAGCAAACAATTCTTTCTTCCTTAGCCTGTGGATTTCTTTTCTGTTGTCTGTCACTATGGATATCACACTTATCCATGTATGTATTCACTTAAGCATACTTGCCTGGGCAACCAGCACATGTCCTGCTTCAACCTCACTCTACCTTTATCCCTATTCCATGTTGTCAGCACCTACCTGTTGGGACTACTTCTCCCACTGTAACTCCAAACCTGTTTTGCTACCCACAGCTCCTCCCTTCTGCCACCTCCAAAAAAMCAGCATGTTCCTATGCTACTTTATGCTGCCATAAGAATTTGTGTAGCCCCACACCAAACTATGTCAGGGAACCGGCGCAGATTAAAGCTTAGCAAGCAAAAAAACAGCGAACATCTTTCTTCAGCAGTGCCGCTTGGTGCCATCTTCAAGTATTTGTATTAGTACAGGATCAGTATTAACAACTCTCCTTCAAAAGTCTGAGCAGCCCTGAAGTATGAACAATTCATATTCTAAATATCCCTTAACATACTGATCTTGTTAGAGATCATACTATCTGAAGCAGGAAAGCTTAATCCTTCCCAGCTTCAGTTTATCTGCCTGCAGTCCAATTTTTGACTCCCAGGACATGTCTGGGAACCATCACAGCCTGTTAGCTCAGAGCTAGTGAACTCTTCTCTGACAGCTCCTTCTCCAAAGGGGAGGGTGTCGTGGTTTAACCCAGCAGGCAGCTAAACACCACACAGCTGTTTGCTCACTCCCCCACAGTGGGATGGGGGAGAGAATCAGAAAAAAAGGTAAAACCCATGGGTTGAGATAAAGACAATTTAATAGGACAGAAAAGGAAGGGAAAATAACAATAATGATAAAAGAATATACAAAACAAGTGATGCACAATGCGATTGCTCACCATCCGATGACTGATGCCCAGCCAGCTCCCAAGCAGCGGCCKTACCCCCCTGGGCCAACTCCCCCCATTTTTTTGTTCAGCATGACATCATATGGTATGGAATATCCCTTTGGCCAGTTTGGGTCAGCTGTCCTGGCTGTGTCCCCTCCCAGCTTCATATGCACCTCCAGCCTCCCCACTGGCAGGGCAGTATGAGAAGCTGAACAGTCCTTGACTTAGTGTAAGCACTGCTTAGCAACAACTAAAACATCAGTGTGTTATCAACATTATTCTCATCCTAAATCCAAAACACAGCACTGTACCAGCTACTAGGAAGAAAATTAACTCTATCCCAGCCAAAACCAGGACAGAGGGTTATGTGTCCAAGACCTGGGATCCCTGGCTCAGCTTAACTTGAAACAGCTCAGGAGCTTCTCCCATGGGTTCTCAAATTGATCAACATGTTTTATTTTCCTATGAATCCCTTATGCTGTCTGTTCATTTTCTGTGAGCTGCAATTTTTAAACATTGTTGAGACAGGCAGGCATCATAGGCCATTTTCTTTTTGGAGATCGGTGTGGATGGAGAGAAACAAGACATATATTGTGGTCTTTCTATGGACTTCATTTTTGTTCTTCAACATCTTAGTCTCCTGGTTTAAATAGATAGATAGGTAATTCAAACTTGGAGTGTCTGTTGTCTCACAGAAAAAACATGATCATCATCACTCTAAATATTCTGCTCACATGTAGTGATCCATACCAGGCCTTACACTTCGGAAGGTTTGCATATCGAAAAGTTAATTAACAGATATAGTCCATTTCCATATGTCTTCCTTTAAAGGTTACTGCAACAACATTTCCTGAATATCCTTTAACAATTTAATGGCAGCCTGGCAGTGGTATCATGACAAATAAATTTAAGTGACATACAGATTGCAGTGGCAGAATACAAAGTATAATGAAGCAATGTACTTCTTACGGAGATGCGACGTGAAAAACATTGACCTGTGGTCCTAAGTAATTTTCGTAAGACAAAAGCTTTCTTGGTAATAAAAACAAATCAGTCATTGTTCTGAAAGACTRATATAATAAACCATCAGGAAAGCTATTCAGCTGTGTTAACTCCATTTAGYGAAACAAGAGTCATTATTATTCCACTTTTGTACTTAAAGTTTCGTGATAATATTAGCTGCACTATAACAAACTAGCCTTCTTGATTAATGGGAGATACCTCCAGAAATGGCAGTGGGACTCARCTTAGAAACATATGCTACCTTGCTGGTCATATTAAACAAAGTCAGCCTGACATTAGGAACACAGGACTGGACTTAAATGACAGGACAGGATATCAATTGCAGAGAAGCTGAGGATAGTGCCCCGCATGAAATACTGCCAACTCAGAGATTGTTTATATTAAGACAAGAGACTAGAACATGAGACGGATGAAAGAGGGGTCAGGAGTGCAAAAATTCTGCCTGGGAAGGGAAAAAAAAAGGAAAAGCAAAAAAGTACCTTCAGTCCATGAATCCCAAACTGATTCTCAACAAATGGATATTATACTGCTTTGCAAGAGAAACAAAGTTGTGCCTCATAATTTTCTTTGCAAGGTAAAGAAGTTGTATTGTTACAGGCACTGAGACTGGGAGAAATTAAGTGATTTACAAGAAATTTGTGGTGCACGTAGAAAAGGATCACAGGTTATGATTACAAACTGTGCATTTTAACTGCAAGCTCATCCTTCCACACACGCTCAGCAGCCATCATTTCCTGAGGAGCTGAAATGACCTAACAATTCTTTTCTTTATCCACCCTGCTTTCATTTGCAAGTATCTTTGCCATTCTGGTTTCTAAATGAGACAGTATTTGGAAATAGTAAGGTACCAGGTGAGATGTCATTGAAGTATTTCTGATGTGAACTGGAAATAACCTGCTGGAAGTTTTTCAAGAGACCCAGGAGACCTCTTTTTAAACCACTCCTTTCCTTATCCTGCGGTGATTTTTGGAGACTTTATACACTTAACAAACCAGTTCTATCCTAATCTATTCCACAAGCAACGCCACTAAACTCAGTCAGGATTTTGTCCAATTGCACAAGGTCCAGTCAAATAAGCACAAAAGCCAAACAAAGGCTGTCAGCTGTGACTTTGTGGAATATACCACAAAAAGTTGTGAACCATTTGCTTGAGAAGGGATAAATGGACATGAAGAGCAGAATAGAAAGGTAGAGAAAAGGAGGTAAATGAAAGGAGCAGGTAATTCAGGCAGAGCTGAAAAAGGCGTCACAGATAAAGATATGCAACATCTCTGTGTGATTAGCAAAATATAAGGTAGACAGTCTATGACTGAAAGGGCTGCATAAAAAGAGAGTGTTTGAAAGTTCTGCACAAATTCAGAAGAGTTGTTCCTGCTGATGCAACATGAACAGCTAATTATGATGGACATAATACTGAGAGATCCCACCTGAATTCAGGTCTACCAGGCACTGCACAAGCAAATTGGTAGACAATTTCATGCCCTATCAGCTTAAGATATGATATGACAGGGGTAGACAACGAAACAGAACTGAGAAAAAAAATTAGTCAATGCCCCTGTTATTAGATCTGTGTGTAAAACTAGATTATGAATAAGTCTACCAAGAATAGCAGCAGGTGCCACATCAAAATATATCATGGTAAGGAAATCAAGAACTTCACCTCCATAGAAGACAAAGCAACTCAAATATCCTGGACTGTGGGAAAAAAATCCTGTCTCAGCAAAGATGAGAAAATTACTATCCATCTTTAACTGACAGTAATATTTAATTGTGACTCCTCTTTGAAGTCCAAATGGCTTTTCAAGGGGAAATTTTAAATACTCTGGTATTTTTTTCATATCACACATCTTAAAAAATAAAATGAAATTTCAAATGCAAAATTGAATTTACATAACCTAGATAACACCTGCAGTTTCAATTCCACAGCAAGAATGATTATCAAAAAACACTGTGTGATTGCAAGAGATGTTTGCGTTAAGAATTTATCACTCATGATAGTTTTTATAGTATTTTACGTACTTAGATCAGCTACTACCACTTGGATAGGTCTAAGAGATCCTCTGCTTGTTTATAGTCATTAATCAACCTTTCATGAAACATGCATGTTATTCACAAGCTTATGATCAATTAACCTTCAAAGGGACTCTCAGGATTTACAAAAAACATATCAGCCTTACGTTTTAAGCCTCAACTTGTGCAGTTAATATACAATTTTTTAAAAAAAATACATTTTTTCTAACCTTTGTAAGAGTCTAGTTGAATGCTTTTGTCTCTTACCATCATCCTTAGATCAGCTCCTTCTGTTATGGACTTGAACATGAATACCACAGTGAGATGGCGGAGAACAGCACAGGARCGTCTGCCATTCCTCAACATACATCCCATGCTGTGCCTTTTACATAAGTTCAGCACAGAAGCTTTCATTAAGAAAGAGGGAATACAATGATATTGTATTTCTCAGAACTGCATAAACTCCCTGTGGGCTGGCTGTTGTGGCTTCTCTCGCTAAGGAAATAAAGTGGTGTGACTCCTTCCCAAAGGTCAGCCCTACACCCTGTTCCTCCTGCRGAAGCAGAAACAGCAAGCCTGGTTCCCCAGGGCTCATTCTCTCACTGTGCAACATCTTCTCGCATATCCTCTCTGCTTATCCCTTTCTTCCCCATGGCAAGAGTGGCCCCAAGCTCCGTCTTTGAGGCAGCAAAATTCAGTTTTGCTTACAATGCTGAGAAACCTTGAATCAGCTTCATTTAGAAAGATTACCTTTCTCCAAAGGGAGCAAAGACAGTGATCAGACACACTCTTTCTCTACTCTCCAAAATGAAAAAAATAAATAAAAAAGTTAAGTAGATCTATTTCAGCATTGTCCTAACAACTTAGGGAAGCTGTATAGTCAAACTGAATGTAGACTCACAGTGAATCACTTTGCTCTGGAAGGATTTATTCTCTTTTGACACCAGCTGAATTTGTTTTGAATGGAAAGAGAGGCAAAAAGATCTTATAAAGACAGGTAATCAGAAATAAACTTAGCAAGATAAAGCAGATGAATGCTTGTCTTGCCCTGTTATTGATTTAGCTTTAACTTCTGCACAAAGATGTCTGCAAAACCTCAGAAAATTCAGCCAAGGGTGGTATAGCAGTTGACCCCATTAAGGGAGAACAAGGATTGTAATGTGTTGAAGAGTCTCAATTCCCCAGTCTTCTAGATGATTTGCAGATAGGGAGAGAAGCAGTGGGACATCCTCTCTCCAGGCATTAGCTCCTCCTAGAAGGTGAATCACAGGATGATGGCCTCAGTCACAGTCACTCTGCAGAGATGACTCCCACTGTTTCTCCAAAAACACTTCTCCAAAAACATTCCTCTTTGTCATAACATAACCTTTGGTAAGAATGCACAAGTGGGTTAGTCAAACCTACCCATAGGTATAGCATAGGCCCTCTGGGCCTTTGTGAAGTGCAACAGGAAAGAAGTGGCCACTGTCGTAATTAATAGATGTATCTAATGTACATTCCAACTGCAGGAGAGCTCTGATCTCTGCACCACAATATTCTCCCTGCCCAGGACAAAGCAACAGAGTCTCCTTGTGCCCTAGACAGGAGCCACATGACTCTTTCAGCCCAGCCTACTTTATGCCCAAATCCAAAAGATACTATTTTACTTTGCTCTGGTTCAAACGCTACAAAAAGTTTWAAAAAAAAAATAATTAAAAATCGGTCTTAGATATTCTACTGAGTAATGTGACTCAATACCAGCCTGACTGACTCCCTTTCCAGAGATGTCTGTGTTTAGATGTTTTGAATTGCCCATATTATAGAGTGGATGACTGTTTACAGGATATTATGTATATAAGCAGTTTTGCTCTTTTAGTCTTAGCTCTGTGAACAGGGCTAGCCCTAAGGCAAAGCCTAAGGCAGAAGGTGAAATACATTTTTTAAAGGCTGTTTGTTAATTGAGCCCTAAACTGCTTCCCTGTTCCTTGCCAGTTTTATCCTAACATAAGAACAAATCAATGTTAAGGCACTCTGCCAGATGCTGGGCAACTCAGACTACTCTGAGCCTCCTCTCGCTTCCTTGGCAGCTGAGATCTCTCAGCACTATTCAAGTTTTGCTCAGCATCTAGCAGGATTCAGCCCTAAATGGGCTGCAATCTGCATATGAATATTTTAATTACATGCTGCTATGCAGAATGAAAACAATCAGCAAAGCACAAACAGCTCAGCTAAGAACTTGTAAACTGTGGGACAGCAATGGTTTTATAATTTCAGCCTCTTGATTATGCTTTGGGCATCTTTCTCTAAAAGGTTGTGATTGAGGGCACTGCCAGCTAGTTGCCTTCTTTGCAAAAGAAAGGTGGCAGTTTTGTCAGAACTTTGTTGCCCTCCTGCACTCAGTGTAGAAAATGATGAGAAAATGAAGAGGTTTCTCAGACCACAAGCCTGAAATTCACCCTTTTCCTGAAGACCATTGTACTGAAGGAGCACGTTTCATGAAAGAAAAAAAGGCTCCACCTAGCAGCAAGAGGAGGAGGAGGGCAGAGAAGTGGTTGAGTGCCAGCTAGGCTCTGCTCTCAGACCTGCATCAAATGCAGTGGAGTGACATGAGGTGCCCAACCCTTCCCTTCTGTCCATGGTGACACTGCACAGAGGAGAAAAAAACAGGCACTGCTGGGATGGAGCCAGCTCCCAAAAGCAGAAACTCTCCAGGCACCATCTTCTGGCATTTCACTTCCCTTTAGGACACTAAGGTCCAATATCTAGATCAACAGAGAGCCTTCAGATTTTTCTTTTGACCAGTGAGGCAATGGCTTTTGGCAACTGGCATCTCCTTTGTCACTCCTATTGTGTTCTTGGCCATTGGTGTCCATGCTGCTACAGTGCTCCACTGATTGACATCTTACACGTTAAAAAAGTTTCAATCTTCCCATTTTATTACATGTGGGGCTTTCAATATACTCCCCAGATATTTGGGTGCCATTACAGCTTCTAACGCATTTTGATGGCAGGTTTTTCGCAGTTGCCTACTCCTGTCCCCATAGTTCTTCAGCATCCTAGAGTTACTATATCAGCATCTCTGTTTCAGCAGTGTCTGGCTCTCATCTGAAAACAGCTGTCTCTACTGAGGACGGTAGCCCAGGATAGTGTCTCCAACTAATGCCAACTAACATTTGTGCCTGTTATTTCAGTGCCAGTATTACCAAAGTTCCAGCATTCAGTAGCTGTTTATTTGTAATAGTGGGTAGAGTGTAAATATTTAATAGGTATATTCAATGCCAGCCTACCTTCTGCTCTTGTCTGTGACAGTAAAGGTGAATATATCATCCAGTAAGCATGYGATACATGAGAGGGCTTAGTAACTTCTCCTACTTCTGCACTGGTAGAATTTGACATAGAGTTGGACTTGAAAATTATTTTCATAGTCATGAAGATGAATTACATATAAGCAGGTTTAATGGTGTCTTTCTAAATCACCAGGAGGGGGGAGTATTATCTCCATAACCAGATGAAAGCTTACAAATGGATGAGATCTAAAATCCAATGTCAGCTGTTGGTGCCAGCATAGAAAGTGTTGAGGGCCCAGTTGTTAACATCAGGACACGTCAGACAGCCAAGTGGTGGGGGTGCAGGCAGAGGCAGGGCAGCCCAGAAAGGAGCCAATGGGATATGGACAACGAGAAGATAAAAGAGGAAGAGCCAGGAATAAAACAGTATGGAGGAGCTTTGTTGAACAGGCACAGCCTAAGGCATAAAGGCGAGAGATAGGTAGCTATGGRGAGTCTACGTGGAGATTTGAACTACACTAAGATACAAGGGGATGGTGAGACTGTTAGGATGAACATGAAAATGGAGTGAGGTGACACTGGCAGAGGGGTCCCTATACTATGCGTAAACAGCCTCTAAGAAAGAGCTTGATTGAACAGCTGTCCAAATACCTTGACTGAACAGAGAAAAGTTCAGTAATCCAAGATGAAACAGCCTAAAAGACATTTTCAGTATTTTCCCCTTGAGTCTCACTCTGCAGAAATAATTTTTTTAAGCATCCTTGTTCTCTTTATCAGCCTATCAAACAGCCAGGCAAAGCTGGGAAATAAGCCTGTTTGGAACAGCAAACATCAAGGTGACTTAGGGGGAGAGCAAGAACTGCTYGTCTAGTTTTCCTTGTCTTTATTTTTAACTTAGCAATGAAAGGGAGGGCAAGTTTCGTGGTAACAAAAATAAAAACATTCATGCCTTTCAGAACCATTATCACCTCATGAAAAGGGATAAGTCAGAGCATAGGCAAAAGCTGTGAGATCCCTCAAAAGAGAAGGAAACTGACACTGGCATGACATTTCCCGTTTAACATTGACCTCCTACTTCCCCTTACTGAAAGGTTCATCAGTTTCCAGAAGCTATTAAGAGCTTGGGGGAATGAAATGAAATATTATTTTTCCTCTCTAGATGTTCTACTTTAAACCATCTACAATCACACTTTTTTTCTCTTAAAAGCCACTGTATTTTACTTTAAAAATGTTCTAGGTTGCAAAACAAAACAAGATCAAAATTCAGTATCATCCTGCAGATCTGGCCTGCTTTTCATCAAAATGCTGTTGTATTTTCTAAAAGCTTTGATGAGCCTGATGAGAGGCAAAGGTTGAGACAGAGACCAGGTGAATCTTAAACACTCAGTATACTAAGTTTTGTACTTAGTATACTAAGTACAAAAACTTATACTAAGTTTTGCACTGAATGAAGTGTGAGGGAATTTGGTTGAATTTTGCTATAAGTTTGATGCTCGTTCATGTCCCTWATTCAAAGTAAATTTCAGAATGTATGAACTCACAGACTTCTATGGTCTATTAGTTTTACTAGACTTTATTGCATGCACGTTGTCTCTATACAGAGACATAACAAGATCTAAAGAACTTTCAAATCTAACATAAATGTGATCAAGTACAAGAAGACAAGAGAAACTTGAATACTAGAATGTCTAACCCAGTGGCCTATTTATCAATCTGGACTGTGTCCCCACAGTCTTGGTAAACCTATGCCTGATAATCTTTACTATTATGAAAAATCATATCATCATCAATTTGACTCTCCCCATCTTTGGATAATGCATTTTTCCTGGCAAGATCTTGGATGTCACGACAATGTTTACATAGGTCCTCTGTACTGTACAAGACAAAACCTATTAAAACATTTTAAAAGGTGGGTTTTTGAAATTATAATAAATAGCAATAGATGGCCCTGACATGAGTGCATGGCTGAATTCATTCTAAGGACTCTCTCTTCAAGATGTCAGTGGTAAGCCCCTTGAGCAAACTACCTCCTTTGTCTTCACTCTAGGGCCATCAGTTAAGCCCTCATATTCAAAAATCATCTAGTACAGTCATAGACAAGACGACTTCATCTCTGGATTCAGAAGTGTTTGCAGTCCTTGCCAAGAGAGGCCTTTCCCTCCTCATTTAGCATCAAGTTGCAAAATAAACAATCAGGCAAAAATTGCATTCTCAGCTTGGGCACTGCAAACAAAACCCAAAAGAATGAGTGTTTATTGGAATGAGCTTGGCAAATAGTGACTTCTTACCAGTGGGCTATCCATGCATCACCTATGGATCATTATCTGTTAAATCTCCTTAATAATGTACTACATTACATTGAGATTGTTGACAGGTTCCCTAATAGCAATAGTTGATGACATAAGTGTTCATCGAAAAGGACTTGAAAATTACAATTGTGACATACATATTTATCTGCCAAAAAGTCCAACTGATAACAGCACATACTGGGTTTTGGTTCACATTATACTCATTAGAACTACATTGTAAAGGTTGGATTGGGCACACAAATTATTTTGTTTGAGGTTTCTTTGGCAGAATTACCTGAATACAGAACAGTTTCAGTCTTTAAAAGTTGCCTAGAGCTGAAGAAAAACAATCTAAATCTATGTAGTAATAGTCATTCAGGACTGAAATCTCTCTATCAGCACATGTATTCATAACTTTTTGATGATACAGTCAGCGTGTTCCAGTATTTGAAGTGAAGCTTGATCAGGTCTCCTCTTTGCCACAACTTTTCAGCAACTAGTTTATTTCCTCCCATTTGGGGTTTATTTTGTAAATGTTATGGGTTTCCAAAACATCCAGCATCTTGCAACATATCATTGTATTTATCCATTAAGAACGCTGAAAATTAAAACTGTCAGTTAAAAATATGTTTTAGAGTCAAGTTAACTGGTAATTACATTTGTAACAGGTCACATCTCACTGATTAATGTCACGGTCAATGAACTGTGAGTTCACTGGGTCCACAAGGAACAAGTCCCTAGACTCAGAACATTCTGAATGCAGATTGAAAGTGGAGAAGAAAAGAAGGACAGCATCATGTGAATATCAGTTTCTCCATGATTATACTATGCTCAGTGTTTTCAAGAGGGAAATTGTTCCAAACACAAACAACATGCCAATGAACTTCAGAAAAGGGGAATAGCTAAAACATGCAAAAAGCTTCCCAGAAAAGCGGCTCTAACTCAAAGTGAGTTACAATGATCCATGGTCTTTGTTGAGGCCTTTTAGAAAAGCAAAACAACAGAAGACATGCAAGCTTCCAGACTGATCCTTGCAAAAAGGCCAGTAACAAAACTCAACTGATTTTCTGATTATAACAGGACAACTGATTACAACTATGTATAATTCTTATAAATTTGAAAKAAGTCTCAGACAGAGAAGTTGAAGGAGACAGGGAGCAGTGTCCATTTCTCACCCTCWATTAACTCCTCCACTGACTTTCAGTTGTGGGAGACCTTGAACTCTAGAGAGGAATTTGTCTTATAGGGACATCACTGATATGTACACCTCTCTCTARAACTGTATCTTGAGCTAGTTGCCTTAAGCTCCCCAGAGGAAAGAAAGAAGTATTTTTAGGCAGGATTCCCCCAACCTATCTTGCACATCTGCTTTACAATAACAATAAGACTCGAGAGAGTCCTGTTCCTCTACATTGACTATGCAGGGAATCTCAACGATTCACTCAGAAGCTTAAATTTACACTACAGATCTCCAAGATTAGATATGCAAAAGCTTACCCCTAGGGTCTATAGAAAAAGCACGTAAACTTTTCTGGCAGGGAGAAAAGAGTAAGCTTTGCCAGAGGACACTGCAGGAGTGTGTCAGAAAAAGAACTATACAGTTTTCTGTCTGATACCTGCAATCAAGGTGATATCTGGCTCACACTGTGCAATTTACCTGTTTGACCTGAAGAACTCAGATCCACTTCTTGCAAAACCCAGACACTTGGTYCCTAAGACATAAGTCTGAAATAGAAGTTGTCGGAAGATTGAGAAGGGCAAATCTGAGTCTCCCACTTTCCAGGCAAATGCCATAACTTCTAGGTAATCCTTTAAGGTAGTAGTGGCAGGGACACAACTGTTGGTCATGTAAATGGAAAGAACCAATACTGATCAGTTTTTTTGAAAGGATAAAAGCAAGGTCCTGGCCCAAGAAACCTACGAGGATGGAGCCATCAGTGCTGGAAATTAGGATGGATTTCAGAATGTCCCTGCACTTACTGTTACTAGTGGGAGCTCCCATTTCTGTATTTCATTTTGGATTGCCATGTCTCCCCAGGAAAACCACTCYGAATCCCACTCTGCAAGCCATTTACCTCACCAGGTATGCTCTGTGAGACCCAAGTCCTTTACTGGATGTAGCCCAAATCCCATCTGGGGCTTGGACTGTCCCTCACTGACTTTTTGGAAACAAGATGTCTACAGACCTTTGAAAATTGTGTATTTATACCACATTATGAAGTCAGGAATTTCTGTCAGTGGGTAAACAAACAACATAATMCAATCAAATTTTTATTCCCATCCTCTTTACTCCCCCACAGTATATTTAAGTATTCCCTTGAGTACATTATCAAATACACAATAAAACCATAACCAATGATTATGATGAGTGATGAGAGAAAAGTGTCTTGGAAGGCATCTAATAGAACACAATCACTCAACRGGAAGCATTAGGTACCATTTAGTAACAGTATCTCTCAAACTCGGTATTTTTTTCAGATTTCAAAATCCAGAAGTCATCCATCCCATTTTTTTCCAGTTAATAAAATTTTTCTTCCTTTTGTCCACAATTATTGACAAGACTATTATCTAAATGAGTATTAGCTCTTTCTTAATTAGCAGGCAATTCAGCTGTGAATCGCACACAAAACCTTGTCTATTTTAATAAATGGTTACATTTCTTTACCAGTGCTGAGCAATTAATTATTCAGAAACCATTCGGTTTTTCATGTGGTATTTTCCTTGCATTTGCATTGTGTACTAACTCATGCCACTGTCACATAGASTAAGAGTTTTATTCCCAATCTAGGTTGCTTATGATGTATCAGAAACCAGAGCCAATTAATGGCTTGGAACAGGAATTTTTCTGTGCCCCCAATTTTCCATCCTCTCCAAGAGCAGCCAGCTGACATCTGTCTGCTTCAGTGGAGTCCAGTTACCTGTATATATGTCTAGAAACCTGTACATCTCGAAATAATATTTGAAGACCTTTACTTTCAGGTCATTCCCTCCTGCTTTCCTATAGCTATTTAGTATGTATAAACAAGGCCTGGGACCTCAGACCTGATTCTTCTTTACAGTCATTCACAGCAGTGCATATAAAGCAGGTCTAACCCTTCACAGAAACTGCCCAGGACATTTGTCAACTTCAACAGGGCTGTACTAATTTATACCAGCTCCAAACCTTGCTTATGGTATTTTACATTCACTTTGCCATGGCACGCATCATTACACAAGCTGCAGGGCGGGAAAGTGAATAATTCAGCCCTTTTCTCTCCTCCACCCACATCTTTTATTTGTATGTAAAACACCTACTCCATTCCTAGAGATATATAGATATGCAACATAAGTAAACTAATGAGGTATAGCCTTGAGGCGTGTCAACTCTGTGCGTCAAAAGCGCCTACCTTTGGAAACATGAGATTGCTGTTCAAATGTTGTTCCTGTTTTTGTTAATTAATAATAAAAACACRAAAATATAACACTGTGTCACCCACTGTTTATAAGCTAAAACAGCTCCATACAAGATRACAGTTAAGTAGCCTGGGTGGGCAGTCTGCACAGTCTATCCTGGGTACTAAGGCATTTAGGAATGGCTTTTTATCATGCATCTCAGGAAATGATTGTCCGATCAATAAACACTGTACATAGGCTGTCAGAGTATATTGCAGCCCCATTTCAGGTAGGGCTGTTTTGACTTGCCAACTCAAGTAGAAGAATGCAAGTAAATTATATGAGTATTTTGCATTTCAGTGTTGAATGCATTCTGGTTTTAATTAGTAGGAAMAAGAATTGGTTGCAACAAGATCTGATAAGCCTCTTGCAGCGCAAAGGATGTCAAGGGTTCTCACATTAAAAGTGGAGCATTGCAACTGATTCCGATTCATAGCTTGCCACTCTTCCCTGGATTCTTCAGACATCTTAGCTAGGAGTTTCCCTTTTATCACTGTGGCCCATCTTTCTCCTCTGTCCTCTTTCACATGGCTGCCCAAAACTGCTGGTTCACTCTCTGCATCCACATACATTCTGTTGGGCTTGAAGCTTGTCCTGAATCCTTCTGCTTCCTCAGTCTACGGAAATTCACCCAAAATCATGCACTTCAGAAGACTCACGTGCACTCAAGTGCTTAGCTCCATCCCTAACTCCAGGCATCAAAGAGTTTTATGTAATGTCAAAGATTTAATATGGGAYGTACCCACGCAGATGCAAGCATCATCCAACCAGTAAGGGCCGCCTGTCTTGTAATGGCACCTGCTGTATCTTTATCGATGCCACACAGCAAACCAGTAACAAACCTTCAAATAGTGTCTTTCCACTAGGCATTTAAGGGTGCTTCATAAACTACTGTTTACATACAGGTGCAAAAACTTGCCTGTGAGAGTTTTTAATTTTCAGATAACAACTCTATTAGTTAAGAGGTTTAGCGAGATCTTTGAAGTTACATAGCAAGCCCATAGCAGAGCTGGAAATAGAGTGCATACATTCAACTCCTAACATCGTGTTTGCTGCGTAACGGTCTTACCTTCTTACCCCCAGAAGCTGCCTGGAACAGCAACAAGGTGCAACTTCAGTGCTCAGATCCAGTTTTGCTCTAATCCATGTTCCCTTTTACCCATCAGTAAATTCCTAACAAATCTARCTCAGAAAAAAGATGGGGCTAGATCCTCAGCAGGTATAAACCACCTGAGCTCCATTACAGTCAATAGCTAGGCTTGGTCTTCAGGATAAATAAAAATATTATTATTATCTTTTTCTATCAGGCACATAAATGTCATTTAAATCCTTTGTAGAATGCCTTCTTTTATTAAGATGACAAGGACTTTCTATAGATGAAGTCTCCTTCACTAAACTGCCGATTTGCCAGTTAACACAGGCATTCTTATCTGACTGATAAAAGGCTGATCAAATGTTCTTTTTACTTAACCGGCCTATTTTTATTCATATGTTAAATACTGTCTCAATGATAATTTATCTTACACATAGAGAAACCTATATTTACTATCAGAATATGCTTTTCTAGTAGAAGATTGCCATACTGTAGTTCCTGAACTGGTAGGTTGGATTGCTGATAAACTGAATAACCTTATAAATTTTATGGAGTTATAGATATATAGAATTTTATATCTCCAATAAGCCTTACTAAAGTGCTGGCATCAGCATGCAGGCACATGCGTGCCTCAACCGCATAGCTGCCACTCAAATGCAATCCTGTCAAAATAATGATAGCTACCGTGTTTCATCAAAATGTAAATCACAAGACAAAAGTCTGCTGTGATAAATGACACGAGAAAAACAGGAAAGTCCATAATAAGACCAGGCTAAGGAACTCTAACTCTTTCATTTGCAGCTCTTATCAGTACCTAAGGAACAGTACYATTCTTGGGATTGACTAAAAGAGACCAGGAAGTCAGTGGTCTCACCCAAAGCTGAAAAGGTACTGTGGGTTTAGATTAGGATCTTCAGCTCCCGGTCCTGCATTTAAATAAACATTTCTCTTAATTTGGTCATAAGTCTTGAAGCCTCTCTCCATTACTGAAGCAGTCACGTTGCTTCATTCCCAGATGCTATTTTGAAGCCCTGGTTTTGACTGCTATTGTGAAGATGGCCAAGAGAGGGCACCCGGCCCTTTTCTACATAGATCCCCCAGTGCGAGCTCCAACAAACTAAGGGCCCAACCAGCTTCGCTTTTCGGCAGAGCTTCTCACTTGCAGGAGAAAACTAACATGTCACTGACCTGCGTGAATCAACCAGCCACCATGCAGCAAACGCCCCAAATGCTCTAGGAGAGCATTTTCTGGCCTGGTTGCACAGGTCCTTCACAAACTGGGTGCCATGCAGAACTCCCATGTGCAGATGAATGGGGACCCAAAGTATTTTATTCATAAATATCCATTTTTATTTAAAAGTGAGATGAATCACTGATGATTTTCGTGCCTCAGGTGTTCCAGGAAGCAAGCATGTGTGCTGGTGCTGAGGCTGACAGGACAGGACAGGATTATTTGCTTGCYCTTCTTCATATGGTAAGTAGCATTTGGTAAATTGTTGTCAGACCACTGAAGTCTAATAACATGGATCACTACAAGACCATTACTGCCCCTGAACACTACTGGGACTATATGAGTGAATAATAACCGTGCCATCTTTGACAAGGGGGTATGTAACCCTCAGGGTATCCAGGGACAAGGGGGATTTCCAAAACTTGGTCAGGAAAGGTGTTCAAAATTATAACACCATTGGCCAAAAAGCCCTCTCTGCGGATTTTAAAGATTTGTGACMAGGAACAATAAAATCATTCTCTAAACCAGCCCTTTTCAATATCATTTATGAATGCTCTGTTCAAAACTGCGTATCATTACAATATGGAAGAATATCGGTAGAGTMGTAGAGACACATCTACTTTGATGCATACATACTTATTAAAATACAGATATTGCCAGTCCAGGGATGAGATGAAAAAAAATAAACATTAATAACATCCACTTAATGGCACTTTAAAAATACAGTTTCTTAACACAATGTACCTGCCAAAGTGTTCAACGTATTTTACATCATGTCAGGGAATAGCTGGCAATGCTTTCAGCTGCACAGGAAAGCTAGTAATCAATGAGAAGAAATGTAATTCACCATGCTTGATAGGTGAGCTAGTGAGGCAGCAATACTTTTGAGAAAATGTCAAGACTGACATGTGGGCACCCTCTTTCTGTCTTGAGTGCTGAAGCCAGACCTGCTTTCACAGGCAAACTGACACTATAATTACAAGACTTCTCTATTGATATCAGGGAGAAATTATCAATCACAGTCCAGCAGAAGGCAGRTAAGATTGCCCAATAAATATACATTTCCTCATATTTTGAGCTGCAAAAARGGATATTAAATTTAGACTGGTTTTCATGCCTCGAAAACCTTTTCATCATTTGCAAATAAAAGACGACATACACATATGAAGATATCTCCTTCAAAAGAAGTATACTGAAAGTAGCTAGTAGATCCGATTTTAAATCCTGTTATTTTTAAATGCTGTTCATAGCAGAAGTAACACAACCGTAAGACGTTTAGGTAAGAACTGGAATATCACTAATTTGTACAAGTTCAAACGCAGAAATCATTGATATAAAACCTCAACTGTGAGGGTTAGATTTTGCCCTACCTGCCAGTAGTCCCACTGAAAATAGAGCATACTCTCAGAGAAATGCTATTAGGGGAATGATGGGGGGAGGGGTGGAAGGAGCTTGAACTTTAAAGCATCAAGTTTAAAATTCTCATCGTGGCTTTCACACATAGCTCYGACTGCTGCCGCAAGCTCCCACCACATGTCCCAGCACGTCTTGCCCTTGTTAGCAATGCTGTCCCTCGTCTCAACTGCTGCTCTTCCCTGAGATCCAAGACCTGCCCAAGTTACTGCTCCTGTTCAGTCATCAGAACCCACCCTGTCTCCTCACGTCTCTCCCCCTGAAACCAGCCTCGGCAGCAGCTGCACRAACGGAGGACTAATTGTGCTTAGAGAAACAGCTGCATCAGGTCCCGTTAGTGCTCTGTTTAGGACACTGCTTGGTTCTCCTATCGTGCCCACGCAGGCTTTCCAGGTCAGGAGCTCTGCTTTTGTTCCAGTCACACTGTTAACAGTAAACAAAGAAATGATTGCAACAAGGGAAGTGTCATTTTGACTAATTCTCATGTGTCTTAGCACCACCACAGAGCAGCTCAATGTCTGATGACTAAATTGTGAYTCTAGGGATAGGCCCGATCAAAATGCAAAGCCCACGACATGCTGACCCTGAGAAATCCATCAAGACAAAAAGTCCTTGCCAACGCCTGAGAAAGAGGCGATAAAAAGGCATTTRCCAGCAGCGAATTATGAGAATGCAACTGTACTGTCCTCCAGGCCTGTCCTTAACCAAACCTTATCCTGTCCCCATAGAGGCCTATCAAGCAAGATGCCTCTGTAGCAAAGTTTCGCCACTAGACATCTGCAGACTGCCAGTACATCATGGCAGCCCTTCACACAAATGAGGGAGGTGGGAGCAGGTAGAGGCTTGTCCTCGCTGAGGGAAGGCAGAATGGGAGGGAAGCCTGAAGGCCTGGCAGGCCCAGCACAGTGAGGGGACAGGGGCCGGGCGGTGGCCTCCCCCACAGGTACTATCGCGGCCAGCGCCGGCACCTCTCCTGAGGAGTAAGAGCCAGGGTGAAGGCACTCACGAGGCTCCTGTCCAGACTTAAGCAGGACCTGAGGAGAGAGACTCTGGAGCTTGGCCAAGAGGCCTGCAGCAGGTGGAAGGTCCTCCCTAGCAATGTTTTCAGGCGCTGGGAGGAGGCAGGCACAGCCCTGGGCATCCTCTGCCCCTCCGGAGATGCCTCCTGTCAGGGAGGACGCCCTGATAGCTTGTCGGCCATCGGCCCACTCACTGAGGTAGAGAAAAGGTCCTCAGCTGTTCAAATCAGGGGCCCCCACATTTCTGCTACTCTGCTATGGATGTATCTGAACCCCTTTATTTAAAAATACCTTGGATGTTGAAAAAAAAAACCGCCTCAGAACACCTCTATTTTCAGACAGGAGAACAAACAGAGGGACAGTCAGATGCCCAGAGACTCAGAGCTTCATGGCAGGAGGGCAGAAAGACACTGTTCTAGTAACCAAGTTGAAACTTATTTAGAAAGAAAAAGTCAGCCACATACTGAAGTTCTGCAAAGTGATATCTGAAACACACCCAACTTCTATATAAGTATCAACATGGGGCAATTATCACTAAACAGTTTCACCAGAGCTGCCAAGACCGTGTTTAAAAGCAGTTATGAAGACTATCTAAGCAAGGAAACAGTGACAGCCCCAAGGACAGGAGCATAGATGCCTAGGAATATCATAGAAAGAGGTCAGAAGCTAGAGCTGGAAGGGCAGGATAAACGCAGCTATCTACATTTTGCTTTTATGTTTTCTGAGATAAACATATATGTAGGTATGTATCAAAAAATCTGTCTGCAAGCTCATGGCAGGTACGTCCTTGTATTCATATAACATAAGCAGGCTTCCTTTGTAGGGCTTGCCTTTCCTTTCTACTGAAGTTGAGAAAAAAGCTGCAACCTGCTTTATCATGGAGTCAATCATATTCAGGCCTGAAGACTCATCTTCTGCATTGCCACTGACAGACAGGTATCCACCACATCAGGAAAGAGGAGGAATCTCCCATTATCTTTCTTTTATTCCTCACCAGAGCTCAGAAACAACTATGAGTAGAGCAAGTCCCTCACCACCATACCTCTCCCCACCATGTTTCCTGCCATTTTATACCAGCCTAATGCTGGGTCTCATTTCTTTAATAAAAGGATTAGCTTCGGTGTAGCTACGGGCTTCAGATTGCACAAGTGAAGACTGCTGCTGTATTGGCTACATCCTCCTAGTGATTCACAACAGTGTCTGATTTTGAGGACTGGAAAGGAGAAATAAAATATAAAAAAAAAAAAGATAGCCCTTACAGAAATTCTGGTTACGTGCAGCAGCAAACAGATCATCTGAGTGGAATCAATAAAGGAGCAAAGTCACAAATGGGAAAGAAGAAATGTGCATGGCTATCTACGGACCTCTATCTCTGGCCTTCCAAACTGCTCCCCCACAAGCAACTGCTTCCTTCCAGCACATGTATAGGAAACGTGATGTAGCTAACTCTGCTCTTAAAAACTGCACTGCAGCTGAATGCCTAAAGATAGTAGTGTAAAATTCCCATACAGAGCTGCACAGCTACTTGCAGACTACAGAAGATGGGGGGCTGAGGGYGTTCTAACTGAGAGTTGCTGAGGAACTTTTATAGAATCATAGAATCATTAAGGTTGGAAAAGACCTCCAGGATCATCAAGTCCAACYGTCAACCTAACACCACCATGCCCACTAAACCAGGTCCCAAAGCGCCGCATCTACACATTTTTTGAACGCCTCCAGTGATGGTGACTCCACCACTTCCCTGGGCAGCCTGTTCCAGTGCTTGACAACCCTTTYGGTGAAGACATTTTTCCTAATGTCCAATCTAAACCCACCCTGGCGCAACTTGAGGTCATTTCTTCTTGTCCTATCGCTTGTTACTTGCGAAAAGAGACCCACACTCACCTCGCTACAACCTCCTTTCAGGTAGTTGTAGAGAGCGATAAGGTCTCCCCTCAGCCTCCTCTTCTCCAGGCTAAACAACCCCAGCTCCCTCAGCCGCTCCTCATAAGACCTGTTCTCCAGACCCTTCACCAGCTTCGCTGCCCTTCTCTGKACACGCTCCAGCACCTCAATGTCCTTCTTGTAGTGAGGGGCCCAAAACTAAACACAGTATTCAAGGTGCGGCCTCACCAGTGCCGAGTACAGGGGCACGATCACCTCCCTACTCCTGCTGGCCACACTATTCCTGATACAGGCCAGGATGCCGTTGGC
>JASVER010000027.1:6188937-6215855 GCA_030449065.1 Oceanodroma leucorhoa | reverse complement strand
CAGCCACTCTTCCCAAAGCCTTTGGCGTTGCCTGGGGTTGTTGTGACCTAAGTGCAGGACCCGGCACTTGGTCTTGTTGAACCTCATATAGCTGACCTTGGCCCATCRATCCAGCCTGTCCAGATCCCTCTGCAGAGCCTTCCTACCCTTAGGCAGATCAACGCTCCCACCCAGCTTGGTGTCATTTGCAAACTTACTGAGGGAGCACTCAATCCCCTCKCTCAGATAATTGATAAAGATATTAAACAAGACCRGCCCCAAAACTGAACCCTGAGGAACACTGCTTGTGACCGGCTACCAACTSGATTTAACTCCGTTCATCACAACTCTCTGGGCTCAGCCGTCCAGCCAGTTTTTTACCCAGCGAAGASTACACCTGTCTAAGCCATGAGCTGCCAGCTTCTCCAGGAGAATGCTGTGGGAGACAGTGTCAAAGGCTTTASTGAAGTCCAGGTAGACCACATCCACAGCTTTCCCCTCATTCACTAGGCAGGTCACCTGGTCATAGAAGGAGATCAGGTTGGTCAAGCAGGACCTGCCCTTCATGAACCCGTTCTGGCTGGGCCCGATCCCCTGGTTGTCCTGCACCCTCGAGATAAACCRCTCCATAATCTTCCCCGGTACTGAGGTCAGGCTGACAGGCCTGTACTTCCCCGGATCCTCCTTCCAGCTCTTCTTGTAGATGGGTGTCACATTKGCAAGCCTCCAGTCGTCCGGGACCTCCCCTGTTGACCAGGACCGGCGATAAATGTTGGAGAGTGGCTTGACAAGCTCCTCTGCCATCTCCCTCAGTACTCTCGGGTGGATCCCATCCAGCCCCATAGACTTGTGAGTGTCCAGGTGGCATAGCAGGTCGTTAACCTCTTCCTCTTGGATTATGGGGGGTGTATTCTGCTCTCTGTCCCTGTCTTCCAGCTCAGGGGGCTGAATATCCTGAGGATCACCTGCCTGACTTGAAGACTGAGACAAAGAAGGCATTAAGTACCTCAGCCTTTTCCTCATCCTTGGTGGCAATGTTCCCCCAGGTATCCAATAAAGGATGGATATTCTCTCCTTGGCTCTCTTTTTGTCTTTAATATATTTGTATGCAACTGCTGCGTTCTAGAGACAGCAGAATAACATCCTCGAGAGATATCTATTCAGTTCTTCTTTCAGAGGATTTTACCTTAAAGAGGTGCTGTTTCATAGGCTAGGTGTGAAATGACAGAACCCACCAATGTTCTGTGAAGTTTAATTTGAAGAGTATAAGGAGAACAGCTTCACATCTGGCTCRAAAAACATTTGCCTGCAGCATTTGTAGCCCAGCACAGCACTGGAACATTTTGTTCAGGGACTAAACTGAAAAAGCTGATTTCTTGCTCAGGGAGAACAAAAACAGAAGAGTTCCTGGAGATAAGCAACAAACAACAACAAAAAAGTAATTTTTCAAGTTCTTTTGGTTTGAGTTRTAGATGAGGTACTTTTGATAACAAAGAGAGAAGATGTGTTGTGTGCRTGTCCTGATCCCTTATCACGCCCAGTCTTCGCTGGTAGCTGATGGGAGCACCCCACTCCTGGGGCTGGTTTGTGTCAGTCTGAGGCAGCCTGTGTGCGAGGCTGTCCTGGGGTAGGATTACCTGCATAGAGATAGTTGTGCCACAGCAAGCCAGAGGCTGTATCAACCAGAGCAGGATAAAACCCTGCTACAATAGCTCTGAATCTCCAAGAAAAATCTCTCTTCCATTCAACAGATACTGGGAAATAGCAGAGGAAGTGCGCGTCTCATGGTTTTAGTCTGGCTACATCGTCTTTCTTTGAAGGCTCTGAAAAAAGTCAAGGAGCTGATCTGTGAACAGACTACCTAGTTTCCCTGGTATAATATAACTACTCCGTTTTTGTTTGACCCAGACAGTTACTTCAGATTAAAGGYGAGACAGAGAGAATTCTCATGGATATTAAATTTTATATCCATGCCAAGCAAGCTGTAGTTTCTGTTTTGCATATTATCTTTTACTAGTTCTTGAAAGCTCTGCAAAGAAAAAAAGTCATACATGTGGGAAGGAAGCAATTTGCCACAAACAGGATAGAGTGGTGCTTATACACAGTAGTGCCATTTACGGTGTTTTTTATTTTCATTGAACAATGCACAAGGACCTCCTATATCTCAGTGAGTCAGAGCTCGCGAGTGTTGCCTGCCCATTCCATCACTTTATTTTTCCTGTCATTTCTCTGCAAGYCTCATGCTCCTGGAGGTGAAGCCGTGGCACGGGACCCCAAACAARGCCCAGCCCAGCAATGCAGCTGGGGTTGCACATGTCTTCAACTGCTGTCTCTGGGTCCACACTCGTCCCATRTTCTTCACATTTGCCCAGAAAAAAGTACATTTCCCTTAAAATATATTAAGCGTACAGGACCAATTATTATTTCTCTAAGCTTCCCTGTAGTTTAAGCTTCAGTTTCCAGGCTGTGTGAAGTATAAAGTTTGTCTCCTCAGAGATGGGGGTCCTTACATTACACCGATCTCAACTCCAGTTTTAAGATCCCTTCAACCAGCTTTCTGTGTCCTTTTGCACAGTTGCATAAGCAGGCCTGAGACGTGCCATAAAAGCTAAATGTGGAGGTTTCCCTTTTTAATTAAAAGCTTGTGTCAGCTTCACAAATCAGACTTTGGCACAGAAATGCTGATGTGGTYAGGCAAGCTTTTCCCAGAGATGCAGCCTGTTCAATTTGTCCAGCTCACCTGCAAGATCTGCAGGGTTGTATTTTCCACAGCCTCTTTCAGATGCTTTTGCATCTGTATTGCAGCATAATTCATTAAATGTGATGCTAAGCAACAAACAGAAAAAAACCCAAACTAATAAGTTTAAAACATGATGGACATACCAGTTCTCAATGCAATGCTTTAGCTCCTGCTATGAAATCTAAATTCTACCATAGAGACATTGTGGTATCAGCTACAGGCAACGGAAGCTTTATAGCCCTCTCAGTACGTTAAAATATGATGAAAGCTAGCCGTATTTAAAGAAACTTTTCACATACTAGCTGCTATACATTGCTGGCAACACTTATAAAATACTAATTGCTTTATAGCTAATTTTGTTCTGATTCATATATTACTTAATTAGGATTTTACTCAAGAGCAGATGGCTGTCTTCATTAAATCATGATATATTCTACCCAAATGGAAGCAGCTGTTTTTCTGAATACACTATAATTTATTWCCTACGTGCCAGAAATCACTCTGAAGGGAATCCAGACTATAATAATTCAGTTTGTTTTCATTGGAGCTTATTTACAATAAACTTTGAAAGTTTTTAGCAAACAGAAGTCAAATATAGGTGACATTTGTTAGCAACAAGGGCAAATTTCTATTATTTAACTTGGTTCTAAATCTATATTCATGGAAGTACTTCCAGATATACGTAGATGATGGGCCTAGCATGCTACATGCTGTATACAGACATCAGTAAAAGAAGCCAACATGTAAAGAGCTTCCAAAATATATAACAAAACAGACAAAGGRCAAGAAAAAAAATTGAGGTTTTTTCTCCAATTCATGACGAAAAACAGAAAAGAAACTTGGATGATAAAGAACTTTGTCAGAGTCCCAAAGACTTTCTCTGTCAGACAGGAGAATGAACCTGCCTCTAAAATGACTTCTCCTTTTCCTGTTGCAGTTTCACTAAACTGAGCTGGTAGCACAATTGGCAAATGCCACACACAGTGATATATTTTGTAATTCTTCTCAGTGCATTTAAGAAAAAGAAAGCTTTTCTTAAGAAAGCTTTTTCTTAAATTACTGGGTGCCAGTCTTCTCTCTACAAAAAAGAGCAGAGTTGAAGCTCCCAGATTATGTTCTTATTGCTTCATTTACCATGCATTGATATGCAGAAGTCATCAGAGCTTGATTGTACAGGCGATGATCAAAAGCTCCTGCTTTCCTATGCTGAGACACTTCTGCGGTAGAACCTAAGATCTCTCTATGCATCTAAAACTTCAGMTGCTCCTCAAAGCCTCTGGAAGTACCAAGGGAGAGCAAGACTCATAGATTATAAGTTCCAAAAATATACTGTTTAAATATGGTTTGGTAACCAGGCACTGACCTTATATTCTTTGGACAATATTACTCCTCCTTCTGGATCCTTGTTCCTCCTTCTCTGTTTCCCCTAMCTCCACAACTCAGCTCTTCTGCATCCTTCTTCATGTCTCATGATTCTTTTTTGACTGTGTCTTTGGAGTTCAAACAAATTCTCCTGCATACCTTTTTGTATTAAGTTACGCATTATAAAGACAGTAGCTGCTTAGTAAACATCTAAGCAGGAATTGTGCATGTATGTGCTAAATTTAAAAATTAGATAAATACAGCATTTGTAATTACCCTGTAGAACCCATGTTAGGAGAACACTAGAAGGTCTGTTTTTACCAATAAYAAATTCCATTTAGATTCCAAGTTCCTTTTTTAGATTTGAAAAGGAAGTAACAGCAACTTATTTTATATAACCTCATGTCTTTGAGAAGCCATATCATGATTTGTCTTGTTTTCCAGAAATAGAATCACCTCAATATAAAAGCCCAATTTGATTTCGATGAAGCCAGGGCTTCCATACACAAGAGTATGTCAGAAAAGTATACACTGTGATTCAATGCAAATAGATTCAAGAAAGCCTCTGGAACTAGGAGAGATGTATCAAGGTATATTTATCCATCAAAAGTTTTGCYCAAAAACACCCACTACTGAGTTGCCTTAGTGTGCTAGCATTTTCCATTTTCCACTCAAATTAGAGAGAAAATGTGGTTTCAGCTTGTGTGCTTGTTGGCAAATTGCCTAACCCAAAAGCAAGAAATTCAGTGACTGACTTTTAAGTCAACATTCAAAGAAAGTTTTTGAAAAGGATTAGATTTTCTTTTGGAAGAGGTTTTAATTTGGAAAAAGTTATGGGACAGGAAAGCCTATTAATCTAAAATACAGGACACTAATTATTTGGAGGAAAAAATTGTGTGGTTCTCAAAACGCTGTATGACATGCTAGCAGTTCACTGAGCCTTTCATCACTTTGTCACCAGTTCTATTAATGTGTACATTTTATGGTTCCTTTTCTCTCAAAATCTGAGAACAAAATTATTCAGGCATATGCACCTAGCATGTCTCTATACCATCCCTTGGATAGAAGGGAACCGCACAGGTAGACCATGGCACCTTGCTTTGGTAGGAATGGCAATGACAGTAAGCAAGAGTGAGGCCAGAGGATTTTGACTGAGAAATACTCCTGAGAAAAGGAGGTACACTGGTATTCAGCAAACAAGCAAACACCCTATCACACCGTCCTGTTTGTCTGCACTAGGTCTCATATGACACACATGCCTTCTCAACAGGTAAGAAAATCATACTTTCTTCTATTTCTGTCAACACAGCAGAACTGTCTTTCTCAAACTTGCTTTCAAAACAGTTCTTAAAGGAAAAGTATTACCTCAGGGAAGGTACCAAGCTCAGGAAATTTCTGTTCCCAAGATGACAGTTTCATCTACTTACAAACAACTTAAAAGCAGAGGGCTGTGCTTTGCAACTGTAACCATAGAAACAGGTACCAGCACCTGTGTTAATAGAGACCTGGGATTCCACCCAGCATAAATTACCTCATCCAAAAAATGCTTACCTAATGAGGCTGTGCAATTAAATAAACATTATTCCAGCATCTCTTACATCAGTGGTGTGGAGCAGTCTCTTGCTGCCAGGGACAAAACTAGAGCCTCATGAACTTGTGGCTTTCAGAGCCCCCAGATCTACCTAGCTCAACAGAGAAGCCTCCTAATGACTCTTCCACCAYTCTGCTTCTTTTACTCCTCTGTTTTGTTTTCCCTTGTCTTTCTCTTCTTTCTTCTCTTCTCCTTCACCTTTTTTTCGGCCGTATTCTTCACAGTCTCCTTTCCTGCACTTCTCCTGCTTCTCTGCAAGTAATGCTGAGGAATAACCAACCCTTGAGGTTAAAACCGATTGTTGAGGGGGGGCTTGTAAKGTGGCTGCCCTACCCAGAATGGCCACTGACTTCATTCCGTATCATCTGCACTGTCCTCTATCAGAAAGCAAAACATGATACAGTGTGCCATRTCCTGGAGTATGTCTGCCCCCACTTTAATTTCCCCCGCCCTCACTGCTAGCTGAGGCACCGGACTGCCAGTTTTCATGCGTTAACAGTGGAACTGCACCACATGCCCTAAAGCTGAGGGCTTCATTAATGAACAATATGCATTATGTGGTACCTGTAGCACAAAGAACATCATTTTGCTCACTAGAAAAAGTGGTTATTTTGGATTACTCTTTTTAATGGAAAAGAGATGTGAAWATAAATAAGCCCCAGCAACTTCTTTCAGAGATAAATTTTCTTGTACTTCATAGTAATAAAAACGTAGCTGCATTTTTGAATGCATCTGGCAAACGCAGCTAGAGTGATAGTAAAACTGACATGCTGAAGTAGCAGTGATATGCTAAATTTGACATCTTACTCTCCTAATGCGTCAGGACACTGGAACCAATCATTCATAAAGTCTCCTTTGAGATTTATGGAGATCAGGTTGAAGTGACAGTCCATGCTTGCTGGTTTACATCTATTGGAATATAAGTCCAAAAAAATATAAGTGTGCAATACAGGGAATCTACCAGGCAAATTGTGTTGCAGTGTTAGGTCAACAAAAGCTAAAAAAAATTTTAAAATATCATTCATACAATCCTATTTCCAAACAATCAGAACATTCAGAAAACATTCATCTTTTGAGTTTATTTTTCATGTAGCCTAATATAAACTCCAGTTATTTGTCAGGAAATAATTAACTGATATAACTCCTTGTATTTTACATTTCATCTTATGTTCTTAGTGCTGGAAAGAGACTCAGAGAGGGATGGAGAGAAAGGCTGATAAACAGTATCTACTCTCTCAAGTAAAATAGCTTCACTGTTCATTCCCAGGTCTCTGCCTGATCATCTTGATTCATTATACTAATTTACTCCAGGACTTTCTTTTGAAGTGAACCAACTATTTCCCTTCAAGACAAAACTGGATTGTAATTCTGAGACTATTTCACTCCAGGGACTGGGTGCTTCAGGCAGGATGAGCAGGACTGTGCCCAGCTGGGATCTCTCTATCCTAAAGAGTCATTCAGCCATCTCCCACCAGGCTTTGAACTTCCACGTACTTTCACGCCACCTCCAAGGGCAGGCAACATACACTTTGAGSTTCAAACTACAGGAACATGCCTCTGGCAGACTGTGACACTCCTCGGAGTATTTCAGGAGCTCCAGAAAAAATACCTCCAACTCCCTTCTTTCCATCTCCCCCCAAAAAGGACATTTTGGAACAAGAGRAGCATAAAGAAAACAGCTGTGGAAGGAACTGCAGCTATTCGTACAGTGTCAGGTACCGTTCAGCCCCAACACGTGCTCTCATGTTGTCAAATACAGTACTATGCATGTGAAAAGATGTTTTTAAGCGCATGTGTGGATGTTATTACTGGAAACAGCAAGGGGATACAGACTGCATTCATTATGTTTGTACAGTGCTCAGCACAGTTCAAGTTCTCACAGGTCCAGTTCTCCCTTGACTTCTGAAAGCTGGCTTGATTAACTCATTCTTTAAGTCTCTCAGGAGCAGCAACAGACCCAGTGCATGAGATGCCCGTTCTTCTCTGTACCACAGGTAAATGGCATCTTCTCTGTATTGCATACTTACGGCACATTTATAAAAGCTGTACTTCTGCACAGAAACTTCAGTCATTTTGCTTTCATAGTGGCTGCTAGGAGGTCTTTATGAGAAGATTTTTTTTTAGCACATTTTCTCTTTTCTGAGAGATGGTAATTTTCTAATTACCATTAGTTACCAGATATTATTGTGGAATGACAGTTCTTGGAAAGGGATGATTGTGGCTACCCTCTAGCATCTCCCACAAGCTCTTGRTCCAGATTTAACATGTATGTGAAAGATCACATGCAGGGGTAAACAAAGAAAAAAAAAAAGGCAAAAAAGTCAACTTTGCCTTTACATTCAAATGCATGCAAAGCTGGAGCAAAATTACCCAGAAAAAGAACAGACCAGAAAGATCACCAAAGCCCATCCAAAGCTGACACCGTTCTGTTCTTTGGACACGCATTGATCTAACTCATATTAAGYAAACCAGAGTAATAAGGAAAGACCCCAGCGGGATAGTGGGATCAGATCAGTAGCAAGAATTTTGGAAGGTTTTTTTTATTACTATATTTATTAAGTTGGCTGTCTGAGCTCTCTCCAAGTTAATGAAGCAAAAGCAGTMAATCTTTTTGCAGTTCAGTGCAACACAGGGACTATCCCAATTGGAAAGGCCTCATATAAAATATGCTGGCTAAGATCTTGTAGCCCTTGGTTGCATTGGGAATGCACAACTTCAAATTAGCTCCAAAAATGCTGTACAAGAAAGCCAGAGTCATCATGCTTACTATTTCACTTTGCTGAGGCTTCGAGTGACTTTGTGCTTGCTGTTACATTTCAAAGCCTTGTGGTTTTAAGTCCTGTTTCCTGAATAGACTCTCGGGCATTTTCCACACTGCTGGTAAGTTCAAGGATCTGAGAATTAAGGGATATTTATTACCTTGGGAAACACCAAACTTTACTTCAGGCTTTTACAGAAAGAAGCCGAGACCTGACTTCTTACTGAACATTTCCAAAGGCTGCTGACAATTTGTTTCATATTTCTGAAGCAACTTTTAAAAGGCATCACTTGAAAGTAATATTCTATTTTCCTTGAGATCTTTGTAAAAATTCATAACAGCAGCAATAACAAAAGAAATAAGACATGACAGAGCTTGAGATGTCTTCATTTCCTGCATCACCATCAAGTTTTTAACACAAAAATAAGGGCAAGTTTGGTTTGGTATAGAAAGAAGGTGCTGCCCTTGCTGATCAGTGTTGCAGACTGAGTATCAACAGTGATATACTCTACTGTTTGAAATTAAGGACAGCGATCACAAGTAATCATGTTACCACTTCCTAACAGGTACTTAATGCATCAGCTCAACCTTGATAACTGCCCACCTGAGTGACTTTCATTCACCCCAGCTGCAAATAAAATGTATTGTGATGGCTTAATTGCTTACCACTTGTCACTTGAGCTGGTACCTGACTACGCATGTGATCTTATGTGCACACCAATTGTGAATCAAAGTGCATCACCTTAACCCACCACATAACTTGAGACTGCATCAGGCCAGGAAAAGGACCTCAGTAGGTTCTGTAGCTCAGCTGATGTAGGGTAATTCATCAAGTCATGGTAACATCAAGTAGTTTTTGTCTATACTCTTAAAGTCTATGAAGGCCCTGTGGGACTAATTCATTTCACATGGGATATTATAGGTAATACTTGAACTGTATATCAGCTCAGCTTCTGCAAATTAAAATAGTTGAGAGGCACTGCTAACCCAATCCACTCAAAATCCATGGACCAGACTCAAAATAMATCAAAAGATTGCCAAAAAACTTCTGAGGTTTCTTACTTGCCTTCTGGGTAGGTTTGTTTGTTTTTTTCTAAATCCCCCTAGAATCTTTTCACATGTTTTCTTCAAACCCTACATACTAAAGTCCTGCTCTTTAATGTGTGAACACTGAGATGCTTGAATTTTCATTCAAGAACAGGGATTTGCAAAAAGCTATTCATTATCACAAGGCTTTAGGCAAAAATATAGAAGCTATAMACTCAACAAACAAGGCAGCCTTTTAGCACCATGCGCTTCACCAAAGTCATCTGTAAATGGGTATTAGAAAGGGTAGCACTTTAGTACAACTGCAGAGGATTGAAATCCACAACTGAGCATGAARTTTTCTTGCCTGGATTTAAGGGACTAAGAAAATAAAAGCAGGRCTGATTTTAAAAGGTTAGGGTTCTAGTTCACAGAAAACTTGTGAAAAACATCTTGGGTGAACATTATCAATTTGTATCTCCACAGAAATAGACAGCAAGTCAGTGATAAAAGACAAAGTGCAATTAGCCAAAGGAGAGAAGCCGGTCTCTGACTCTGAGCCACAGCCTGAATTTACATCCACAGACATTCTCAAAGGCCAGGTTTAGCATCATGAAGAGGAGACACAGGTTCCTCCAGCAGGATCTAACTTAACAACTCTTTTCAGGCCCTCGGAAATCCTTTTTTGTGAGGAAGTCAGTCTTAAATTACACTTACATGACAATTAATGATCATCAACTTCTGAGTGGCATGATTAGATAAAAAAGGCCGCCTATTCAACATTACTACTTTAATGGTGTGACTGGTTATACATCAGCATAATTGATGCCCTGCCACTTTAACAGTTGCTGTTATTGGAATAAGCAGTGTAACTGATGCATTATTCCTTTAATTTTTCTTCATTATGAAGGTTATTAAGGTGCACTGTAAGTTAGAGTAATTGTACATTTCAATTAAATGCTTAAGGAGTTTGGAAATAAATAACTCTAGGATCTAGCACTGATGCTTGCCTTTGAAATGTACATCAAATTTATATACATAAAAATGGGTTGGTTTTGGCAGGGGTAGAGAGGTGGAAAGATATGAAAACAAATAGGTGTTTAAATTTTTTGATTCTATTTCATGTGAGTTCACAATCCATCTCTTCACAATCCATCTCATTTGTTCTTTTGTACACCTCCACAAGTTTCTAAACACTTCAGAGATGTTGCGTCTGTGAAAGAGTGTGAGATAGAAATGTACTTATCCATTTTTCAGAGGAGCTAAGCACAAGATGCACTACAGCTCAGCACTGCGAGAACTAAGTGTTGCAGTGATTAAGGGTCTGCCTCCCTTTGCACTATAAGTAAAGATGACCTTGTTCTGTCCATAGTCTGAGTGACCAAAAGCAGCGTGACCATGTATGCCTTACCCAAGGCACCTCACTCATGCAGTCAAAGCTAGTTGACTCCAGACTTGATCACTAACTTCACAACTACCTACACAGCACTATGGTCTCAAATATTCACAATCCTATGCCCCAGAGTGGAACCACCAGACCTTAATCAGCTATGAAGGTTCCCTCTGCAACATGTGGGAGACCAGATCAGCCATGCATTTTAAATGGGATCCTCAAGAAGGCAGTGGGCTGAGGTAGGAGCAGACCAAGTAGATGCTGCACAAACCAGATCAGTCCAGCCATAATGACACCAGCTGCATACTGAAGCCACCAAGTTTCCAAAACTGAGTGCAACAACTTTTACTGCAAACCAGAATGAATCAGCAGTTGTAGTATGAAGGACTGTCAGTAAGGGTATCCTTACTGAAAAGTCTATGTTTAATCCCATTTCATTTGGAAAAGGAGACTTTACAGGATGATTCTTATTTGAAGAGACAACCCTGTCATGGGGGATTTCAGTGACAGCATTGAAGTGGAAGACAGGAAACAAAGAGAGAAGCTTTCATCACTGGAGGCGTTCAAAAAACGTGTGGATGTGGCRTTTCAGGACATGGTTTAGTGGGCATGGGTGCTGGGTTGATGGTTGGACTCGATGATCTTGCAGGTCTTTTCCAACCTTGATGATTCTATGATTCTAAGCTTCTTGATTGAGAGATGAAAGACTTTCAAATTAATCATCTTCTGTTGCTGATGTCAAACTGGCCAGACTTTCCTGGCTTCTATGTGGTAGAAAAGGGGGGAGAGGATGTCTTTTCATTGCCCCCTGATTTTTCCATGCTCTGCTAGTCTTCCTAGACTGTGAGAAAGAGCACAGAAGACAGTTTATGCAGCTAAAGGACACTGGTCATTGTACTGAGAGAAGGTTGTTTCTTGAGAAAWGATGATTACACCTTCACACAAAATGGCTTGTAACAAACAAGCCATGGGTTTTGATCCCACAAATAAGACTTGAGAATACCAAATAATATATCTCCATCTGCTCTCTGTGGCAGGAGGAAAAAGAGACACAACGATAGTATCTGAGGTCTCTAAGGATGCAGTGAGACTGGATAGGATAAGTTAGTCCATATTATAATGCTACTGAAGTCCATGATGAGTCAGGGATTAAGCTGACCAAATGACTACTTTTTATTCTTCATTCTAAAATAATTGGCATGTTAAATCACATATGCAATAAAAATATATATTGCAGGCAATGTTCACAGTCATAAATGTGGATCTTGGTTACTAAACCATCATAAATGCTGCTTTTGCACTCAAAGACTGGACTCACACCCTTGCAAATGGCCAGGCCAGCTGACAATCTAGAATCACCATATAGTAAATAAGAATGGTATCTATTGTACAGTATTTCTGTACACTGCAAAAATGGATCAATAAAACCACCACTCTACTGGTGAAGCGGTAAGGCATAGGAAGGTACAACGTGATGGGAACAGCAGGACACACAAGTGCAAAAGATATAGTAGACAGTTACTTAATGGGCTACATTTAGTATAATCAAGTTTTTCCCCTGGAGTTTGCACATCATTGCTACAAAAGGATCCATTATTCTCTTACATGTTTTTAACATGATTGTTAATAATTTTCAGATTATAAATGCAAACTTTCATCTGCGTAGTTTAAAGGAACAAACCTACCTCTTTAAAATAAACTCTTTGCAAGGTCTTTCATCAACACATACTTCATCTTTTGCAATTGTGAATTTGCATTGACACATACTAGCAAATATATTTCAGCACCAATTAACACCAGTTCTTTGGCTATTTTCGAGGTTTTATCTCTTATACCCATTTTCCTGACAGCTCACATAGGTGGGAGGGTGAGCTGTCTCAGAAGCCAGTTCCCAAACATTCCTTTGTGCAAGTGGTGAGGTTGAGGTGCACTCCAATTCAGTTGCAACTTGAATCAYGTCCTTGTATCGCAAGTTTCTGACCTTGCTGGAATAACATTTAGACTAAGTGACAAATTGCAGAGACAACTAGTTCTCTGTGGCAATAGCTTAGTTGCATAGACAAATTTATTCGAACTGCCTGAAACAACATAACTCAATCTGTGTTAGATGGCCAAGCAGATTGGAACAGCTTTCAATTACTTCCCAGTCATTCATGGCTGAACTAGAAACCTGGTGCAACAGAGAAGATACTTTTTCAAGTTTCTTGACTTAATATTCAGCTCACATGGTCTGGGTCTTTGCAGTCATCATATTTGGGGCTACAAAGGAACACTCCCTTTGCCAAGGTGAACAGACCCCCTTTTCCACCCTGGTTCCCTTGTCAAGATTATCTCAGCACATCTCATTTTGTGACATTATCTGGGCAATGGACATCGGTGACAGATTGTTTTTTCCAATGATTACTCTGTGTAAGACTGAAATGGTTCAGGCCAACTGTGGTGTTCTGGCTTAACAGGGGTGTTTGTACAACTATCTTCAGATGACCTTTAGATGATCAAACAGTCCTGAAAGTATTTGTGATTTTCTGAAAATTTTGGTGCTTAATTTCTGCAAAAGTAGAAACTAAATGTCTACAAAAGTAGAAACTAAAACTAAACCACTTCCTGTCAATCTTCTAAGAGACTATCTTTTCAGGAATTCACACAGGATGCAATACATCTCCTAGCAATGCACTAAGCAATCACAAGTTATAAGCATACTAGTGGCAGACTGCATAAAAACAAGAATACATTAACATTGTGAGAGTCTARGTCAGCTCAAAAACATATTAGTTCTATTCTAGTCAAACGATCCAAAGCCTTTTGAAAACAAGGACACCAAGTGGCTATGTAAATATTTCATTTCATTCTAGAATTAACATCTCCTACTAAGCATTTCCGTACCTTAAAAAGGCAAACGTGACTGGTCACAAGAGGATATATTTCTGTCCCATCCTTCATACCCAGGCATGCAGACAGCAGATACAGGAAAAAAAGAAAATCAGTGAAACCATTCAGCACATAGCTGAATTCTCCAGTTGTTTGTTATGCATGTGGTAGATTTTCTGTCACTAGATCTGGGCACATGAAGTCACTTTAAGTTCCCTCTTCCATGGCTAGGCATACATTCTGTTTGCCTAAAGACTGCAGATATTTACATGACGGATTTACAAAAGAATAGCCAGACAACAGATCCATTTAGCCTGGTTCCCTTTCTTCTTTCTACAGCGAGTAATAGATGTTTAGCATAAGAATTTAGGAATTGGAGCAGCTGTAGATCAAATCGTCTCATAATACAGTTTAGCTATTTAATTAACTGCATATTTAAATGTTAGGGATGGGATTCAAGTAACCTAACTTCAGWCTTGGAAGATCCAGATACCTACTCCGAGCTGGTTGTTGAACCATACTCTCTGGTCAGATGGTGACCTGCAGATAGCAATTCATATCCTCCAAARGAATTATTAAAGAATAGGCTTAATAGCCCTCTAGAAGTGCCGGTCTCTCCACATTGACTGTGGAAAAAGCCTAGATACTAAGTTAGGCTGAACCACTAGATTTTAATAGCTAAGAGTTAGGCAAGAAGAATCTTACCCCAAAAACTAGCATAATAACAATACAAGCTGGAGGTTGACTTCAGCTTTTTGTAGTCCCATTGCTTTACTCACTGGGTCAACTTACAGCTTCTGTATGCTGCAGGAATACTCAGCAAGCAAAAAAAATTCAACTCTCTGGGAAGAGTGATTTACTATATGTACACATTATAGGATCTGAACCACTGGATTTAAGCCATGGGAAAACATTAACCCCAGATTTACATGAATCTGGGGTTAGGGAGCTGCCCACTTACAAAGAAAAGAATGCAACTGGAGGTAGCCTTCCCAATAAAGGCCCCTCAATTTGTTTGGATCATCCAAGAATGATTCTTTAAAATACTGTTTCTAAAATTACTCTGCAGGTAGTTATACAAGGAAAGAGGAAAAAAGAGGCATAAAAGCTATATTAACTACGTATGTCTAATACAGAYTAATACATCGTAGCTATCGCAGGAAAAAAAAAGAATCAGATGGTGACCAACAGAGTATATAACAATACAGCAAAAATATTTCCATCCGTGAAATTATAGAGCTAMAAGAGCTTTAACTTTTTGCTAGTTGGCTGGCGTTTTTCCCCAATGTTTCTATAGCAAATTCCAGATTTTCCTTGAAAATTATATTTCTAAGTTAAACATAGTTTTGATTTGTAGTTAATTTGCYCTGAATTTGTCTCGCTTCATGCCTCAGAGAGGCTTTGGGGAGCAGTGGAGCCTAAGCACAGAGCCAAGCCCTCTGCAAGGRCTGGGCCAGTGTAGGAGGGAGGGAGGAGGGAGCACTGGGAGAAGCAATCTCAGAAACACACTCTGCCTTACTTTTATAGGTTTCTCATTTTCTATGGGTGAGGATTTGAAACCACTCTGGCTTTCCAGCATGTGCATCTAAGCATAACCCTGCGGTTTAAGATAAAATGCTTCAAACAGGACTTCATGTCATTTCCTGCTGAAGGGTAAAGGACCAGCAAAACCTTCCAGCAGGAGTCAAGACTGGTTTTATAAATGCAGCTAACAAAGGAGTGAATACCCTCTGACAAGTACGTCAGGTGTTTGTACTAGACAAATTAGAGGTACAAAGCTGTGTGTTTAATTCTGACTGAAAGCAATTGAGAAGTACAAATTGTACCAGAGGAACTTTCTACATTGAAGGGAACATAGGAAAGACAGGAAAAAAAACCACCACTAAAATGACCTCCACACAATGACAGTTGAGAGATGATAAAAACTTAGCAATTTGGAAGGGTGGAAGAGAACAAGGCAGGCAGGGGGACAGACAGAGAAGTGGTCTGCAAGCTTTTCATGGATAATTTGTTTTTGAGAACAGAAAAACCCTGCTGCCATACCTTCTTGGATTATTTCCAGCATTACAGATGAACCCGTAGTTTAGTGAATACAAAAGCCAGGACTTTTTTTCTCTCCTCCGCCCCTTTCTTTTTTTTATTAGCACAAAGACAGACAGCAACCACATCAGAAAAGATTTGGTGGGTTTAATTGAGCTGCAGTTGTATCCTTTCCTGTGTTTTCTATCATGTCAATTTTCCAAGTGGCCATCAAGTTTTTGTCAGCTGAAGCAACCCAAGTATACAACGCTGACATTTAGAATAGCTCCAGGATTTGCCTTCCTCCTAGCAGCACTATCAAGAGGGGCTTTAAGCATGCTTAAGTTGACTTTAAATCAAGATGTCAGCTTTGAAATCAGRCTGTCTTTGGTGTTCTTGTCAATAATGCTGAATTCAGCTTAAGCCCTGTACACCTTCATGCATTAACCGGCCAGTATTTGAAGCTATGTTCCTCTAACACATATCACAATCTTTTGTCCTTTACAGGTTTGATTGGGTAATTTTTTTTTCCCTCCCTCCTCCTTTATCAGGAAAGCACAAATGTTTTCAGTCTGAGGTTCGGGGCGGGGACGCGGGTGGTGGGGGCGGGAACTGTTGCAGTGGAGCAAGGGCATAACAAAAAGTGAAGAGATGGAAGTCTTTACTTATGTGTGTTCATGTATCTTTGTGACTATTCTGTAGCAGAGGTGAATGCAAAATGGCTTCCYGTCACCAAACACCCTTGGAGACTGAGGTGTTCACGATGCATACAGGCAGAACTCTTGCAAATGCACACCACAGAGGCCAAAAGGAGAAAGAGGGAGGGAGCTCTCTGTAAAAGTAGCTGCTAGATAGCCAGACAAGACAAAGGAACAGGATTATGCCCAAATTTTCCTCTTTTGTCAGTTCAGGGCTATTGCATTACAGAATCCCCAAAATGGTTTGTCATCACAGGAGTTTTGGGAGGAAGTCCAACACACAACATCAAGATTAGCTTTCTAGGTCATAGCTCATTCGAAGAGCCAAAGCCCTGACCGCGGAGCTTTGGGAAGTTCTGCTTCAACCCATAGGGAATATAGGAGCACTTTTGAAATGTGGTTGCTGAGTTACATTTGCATTTCAGAAGTCAGACATCTGAAGACCTCAACTATCCAAACCGAGGATTTTGGCTTGTTTCTATACCTTTTGCATTTAACACTATGAAGAAATATTTCAAAGTTTCTCAAATGGCATAAACTGGCATTGAAGTCAATGAAACCAAGACAATTCAGCCTGAATATACAAGCTGCACTTTTGACTCATGTATGAGAGACAATKAACCAGATTAAAGGAGAATAAAGGGGCACAGCACAGTAGCTATTGCAGAATGTCTCCCACATGGATACAGTAAGAGTATTTACAGAAAAGCTATTCTAGAACAGTCGTTCCTGAATACTATAATAACTTTTCCAGTTAATTGCATGGTGCAGACAAGTTCCTAAAGCAAGAAATTAGTAGTCATTGTGAACAGAACTGGAATATTATTCCCGTCCTGGATTGAAAACTGAACTAAGAATATTTGCTTTTCTATACAGCTGTCTCATTCCAGAGTACCCAGGAGTATTTCAGAATAYATAAAACCTTAGGTATGGACATGCACCCTGAGAAAACTTTCTTAGAAGGCAAAGAACACCCTAAAAAGTGGYAATTCAATTTCATAGAATTAAAATCTGACTATGGACAAGATTTAGTCAAATCCATAAAAACTCATTTTACCAATCCTGTAAGGAAGAGAAACACTAGCCTTTTACTAGCATAAAGCAGAGTGTGAATAAGAAGAATCTGTAGCCAAATGGAAGTGACTGGGTTATAATGTACAGGGTAAAACTTTTAAACAGTAAATTTAGCATAGCCCTGACATAAAAAGTACATTGCAGTTTCATGGAAATATTCAATGACTTCTCCAGTCACTTTATTTAGTGAATTCCCATTAAGGTCAGTTTTTTCATCACAACTATTTATGGCAGCTTCTTCCAAAATGACCTCTCAGTATTCTGGAGGAGTTATTATTTAACTATTACACCAAATCAGCCCTGAAATAAGTAATGAGACCCAAAATACCATTATTGTTTGGAAAATGCATTTGAAATAAATGTTATTTTTCCAAAATCCCAACAGGACAAAAAGCCACTAAAGCAAAGGAATGAAAGATTAAGCCATTTGCTAATACCATGCAGCACAAGTCGGCACATCAGCCCAAACTATGAGTCCTCCATTACACTCGTGTGTATAACAAGCAGAGGGTTAAAATATCCCACTTCTATTGGTTGCTGCAGTGGGCAGTATCCGAAGTCAGTAGTACCTCAGAAAAAAAGGTTTATAGAGCATTGGGAGACAGGCAAATTCACAGTAAGGATTGTAATGTGGCACTCTACATAGAGATGCAGTCTTGGGATRGAGATTTGTACTGAAGGCAGAGTCAAATAGGAGACTTATTTTCTTCTTGCCTTGCTTACTGGGTTCATACCATTAAGAACTTCAGCTTCTCTATAATTAAGTTCAGTAGGGATGGGAACTGAGGTGAGGGGTCGAATGGTCGAATCTCCAGGGAGGCAGGATTGCAGTTGCTGCAAGCAATGTTTTTACTTGCCAACAGCTCTAAAGRAAATTCTTACGCATCAGCTGCTACACAGGAAACCCTCCTTTGTAATACAGTAAAATTTGACAGTAGAGAGTAGCTTGTGCCAGGGAAGAGTTTGTGTTCTCCTTGCCTCTATCACTCATATGGCATATAGCATCACCAGCAAAGATATTCATTTTGTGCTATAAAAAAGGTGAAACTTCACTAAAACAGCCCTACATTCTACATTTAAAGCCAAATATCCCTAATTTTACTGAAGTGAGTTTTTTGGTGGCCAGACAGTGTTTAACACTCCACTGAGCAATGAAAATACCAAACTGAAATTGAGTAAGTAGACAAGTCTGAAATCTGTCTCTAGCAGTGCAAGRAGAAACAACACAAAATCTTTATAGAATCAGAGACGTTAAAGCCAGAAGAATCATGCATGAAGCAGGCACTCACMTTTCATAAGATCATAAAAAAAGTTGGCAGGCAAAGACCTCAAGAGGTTGCCAAGCATACACAAGGACAGGATATAAACCACCTATTGTATTAAAACAAATGAAAGTTTGTCTACTTTGTACCTGAAGTCCTCCAGAGATGGAGACTTTGCTGTACTCAGCCACTTATTTCAATACCCTTGCATTAGAAAGAACTTAAATMATCTTTTGTGCAATCAAAGCCTATTCCATCTTTTCTTATCCCTCATACACACACCCTTTTCCTGAAATCTTTAAAGCTCATTTCTGTTGTGAGGCAGCCCTCTGCCCGCCTTYCTAATAGAAGTCATCTCTCCTCTCTTCTGTATAAACTGATGTCCCACCTTACGTTCTCTCAAGGGCAGGAGTTTGGCTTTTTTTGCTAACTGCAAGGCATCATGTGAGCTGGTGGCTCTTTTCCAAGTAATAATAATGCGTTCTTTTGACATTCCCTTTAGCCTTTTAACTTCTAACAGACATTCAAAGTGTCTGATGCCCTTCTGAGCCATATCATGCACAGCAGAGTGAAAACTTTCCTGCCATAAGAATATAAAGCTGCGTACTTTTCCATTATAAAGTACTGATCCTGCAAACGCCTCTGCATTCTWCCACACTACTGGGAAAAGTAGATATATTGTTAATGTGTTTCATTTGGACCATGTGAGCAGTCCTTTTGTAATCTCTTGCATGCATATGAGTCCTTTTAAGCGCATTAACTTGATTTACAATAAGCAATAACATAATAGGGATTTGAGATTCTGAAGTTAAGTTAAGGTTTCTTAACAAAGTAAATATTAACTCTGATCATAGATGGGGAAACAGAAGCACAGGGTACCTCATCCAAAAATGACATAACTGATGCAAGCAGTAGAGAAATGTCATTCTCCAGACCCCTGTTTGCACACCTCCCCAGTGTGGCATCTCCCCTTTTAAATTAAGAAAATAGGTCTTTTTAAAATGTCAAATTAAGGATTCTGAGCAGAGTACTTTCATGAGGTAAGACAAAAAGTTTGGACTTTAAATTTCAAATGCACTTTAAAAATAGCTGAAGTGTTCCCATAGTTTTGCAAAAAAAAAAAAAAAAAAAAAATTTAAAAGCATCCATTTTCATTAGTTGAGATCCATTTTGACTGGTAATCAAATATAGTTTCTTAAGGATGTTTATAAAATGCGGAAAGCTCCAAGATCAAACTGTCATTTAATCTCATCATTGTATAGATGGGACAAAAATATCAATGTTCCCCACATAAAGATACAATAAGGAAGAGGCATAGCACAGATGATAACTCTGTACGGCTGGGTAAATATAAATGATGTTAGTTCTCAAAAGCAGTCAAAAAATCCCAGTAACGAACACAAAAGCAAAGCATTGCAGTCCTATCAGCCGCAGCTATTCACTAGGGCATAATCATATTTGCTGGTTCCCACTGGAAGGCACTGCGTCCCCTCTGTGGCCCCTTCCTGCAGGGTTTTTAAGGCTGGTCCATGCAAAAGGAGGCAAAGCATGGCTCTCCACACCTCAGGGTGAATGATGTCCCTGGCATGCCGAGCAGCAAGCAATCAGCAGTCCTGTTAAATTAGTCCCAGAAGGGGCCAACTGCACATCATACAGCATGAATCAACCACTTCTTACTCCTCCCCTATTCCCTGTTTATCATAAACCAGAAGTATCTGAATGGAAATCTTAGTTGGTATGAGATGAAGTGCCAATGAATAACTGGATTGTTAGGAGAGAAACATGCTGATGTTTTGGAGGAGAGACAGCTCAAATAAGTCAAACCAGCATGGCAAACTAATTCATTTAGAACTAGAACACAGAGCAGCAACCATTGCCAGAGGAGGGAAGAATAGTTAAAGGATGCTTACAAAAAAAGCCTGGCTACAATACCATGTTTCAGAAGCTGTCACTGTCCCAGAAGAGAGCTATCGTGAAGCTGGACTGTGCTCAAGTCAGAGAAAGCTAGAAAGAAATTAAGGGAGGCCTGGGTCTCAAGCAGTGGCAGAGGACAGTCTGATAGAGAGGGACTCAGCTTAAAGTATGCAGTATTAGGGTTGATCATTTATCTCAATTTAAAAACAAAACCAAACACAAATATTTTCATTACACAAAAAATAAACTTAATTTGAACTGAGATCATCTAGAAGACCAGACTGCTGCAAAACAGCAAACAGCAAAATAACTTTGTGACCTCTTCCAAGAAGCAGACAGAAGTCCCTGTCCAGGAACAGCTCAGCTGGCAATATCAAAAGGCACACAATAGATAGTTGTTACAAAAAACAGAAAATCTGCCAAATGCCAGCTGCCCATAAGAAGTGCTAGGATTGGGGCAGAAACATGCAGTTCAATGCAACTATAATGACGTAAAGCAACACAAAGCTCCAGGAGTTGGGGAAGGAGCAGATGACCCATGTTGGCCACCCCTACAGCATGTGCTGTGGTCTAAAATGGACTGTGACTAAAGGCTGCTCTTGTTTTCTGCAAGATTAGATTCTGTAAATCTCAAAGTGATGATAATGAGGATCCAGTTTATACAATTAATAAAAACAAATTCCTTGCTCAAACCCCAACCCAGAATTCTTGTTGAAGATGGAACTGCCACAGAGGATCATTGAGCTGTTGTCTGCCTACAAACAATAATGTGAAAGCTGGTTTAAGCAAGCACCTTGGTGGTATCCAAAGCTGTTCCCATCATGAATGTAAAGGTTAGAAACACTTTTCAGCTTACACAGCCTGGAGAAGAAACTTTCTATATTCTCCGTGTTAATGAACATTAAAGGTGGGATATGGTTATCTGTATTYGCAGATTTACAGCAGCAAGTTTCTACTGATGTATGAAATGAGAAATCCCCGCCTCATGCACAAGGAGAATTATACAGACATTGTTATTCAGTCAGTGATGTGCCACACTCAGGYTTGCTTCACACGTACTGTTCAGCTCATGGAAATGTAGAGACTGTGCCCAGAAGTCTCTGAACATTAAAAAAAAAGAGGTGTCTTTGGAAGTCTTTAAAAACAAATACAAATTTTAAATCAAGTTTTATATACCTTCCCATCCAAAGTGACCTTGCCAAACCATTTTCTTGTTATTCCTTTAGGATATCCATACTGCCTTTAAAACTCTAGAAAGATGCTGGCTCAGGGTAGTCTTCAGAAAAAAAATTAAGAAAATGAGTAACTTGGAAAAGGAACTCAGTGTTAGAATGAAGCAACTTCCTGTTGGAAAGAAATTATTGCGATTGTTCTCCCGCCTAACCTCAACCTACCCCTTACCTCAACCTACCCCTTACCTCATCAGAGCCCAGCTCCCAAATGGCCACCCACCGCATGGGGCTCCAACACAGAAGTGGATGCTATCGTATTCTCCCAGACCCACATGCCCTTTATTAGTGAGAAAACAACATTGGCAGAGATCGAATTCCGACACTAGCCATCAGCGCCTGCTGTTGCACTGGAGCCCAAAGGCACACGTTGTGAGGGCACAGCAAACCTTCCTCCACAGGCTGGCTCCAAGCAGACAGCAATTACTTTGTCGAATTACTTTGTCAAGGTTGCTGCTTGCCAGTGACAACAGTTTAACAGAGCACATGGGTCCAGAGTACTGGACTACTCCATCAGCTATCCTTGGGAACAACTAGCTAATTCCCAGCCAAGGTTTTCATTCCGTTTTAATTATTTTTGATGAAACCTTGAAACACRGAAGCCTGCCTGTTCTGTGTGGGCATTGGAAGACCTTTTCTAGGATAAAAGGTTTAGCCCCAATTCCTCATACCTTGCTCGTATGTGCCCTGCGAACAGATATAGTTGCATGTTGGCTCTACCACCCATGAAGGATCTGGTTTCTCAATTTTCTGTTAGTTGTAATCCTTTACATCAGTACAAAGTACGTGAAAAGAAAAATTAGAATAACTGTTCCCCTCAGTTTGCACTTACTATTAACAGTTAGCCCACACCTGACACTACCATTTTTACTCAGGCTGCCTGGTCCTAATTTTTCCTCTTCCTATGTCTTTATTGTGTACCAGAAAGACATTTGTTCCAGTTTCCCCTCTAATTCCTATGTTTTTCTTTCTTCTTACAATTCCACATTAGAGCTGGGTGATGTTTTTCACCTCCATATTTTCCCCACCAAAAGTATAAATTCAGTAACATGCCCAGAATCTTTAAATTCAGCTTGTCTCCTCAAATGCCTTAGAAATAAAGGACAGCCATTTTAAGAGCCAACACATTTCACTTTGACATTTTCAAACTTCGCTGCTCATTTCAGCATGTCCTTCCATTTTGAACACAATAAACCCCTTTTTCAAAGTTCCCATCCAAATTCAAACGTTCCATCCGCCTCACACACACATACTTTTTCACGACTCCCAGTGAACTGAAAAATTAATTACTCACTCAACCCCCTAGCCCTGTGCAGCACTTGGCACCACCCCGCCAGGACAGGAGGGGATTAAGGGCACGCCTGCGCCGGGGAGCGCGGGCCGGGCGGCGGCGGGCCGGGAAGCTGGCGCACAGGCGCCTGAGCCAGCGGAGCTCTGGGTCGCCGCAGCCCCACCGCGCTCTGCTGAGCTACCAAGCCCTGAGTTGGAGCAAGGCYTATCAGTGCAGGCAGACCGTTACGCGGATGCAGCTATGCCGTTTCCCATCCCCAGATGGCAAGCGCTCTGTGCTGACTTTTAAACAATTAGCAAGTCCTTGCTGAAAAGCACGGCTTATTGTGGTAAAACTTCCAAGCGTGATGCGGAGGTTTGGTTGTTCTCATGAAATAAGTGTTTACTGAGCTTTGCTTGCCAGGCAGGGCTTGCTGTTCTGCATGTACCACCGTTATCTGCTTCAAGCCCTTTTCAGACAGAGTCTTTTTCCAGGTGGAAATCCCGGAAGGCCAGACGTCGATGTTTTGAATTATACAACTAGTTTCTTCTTTCCACAGTGAGGGGTTAGCTCCCTGCCAGCAAACTCATTTGTAACACCGCACTTGTAAAAAGCTCTGATGGAACCATGCTTCACTGGGTAGTGGCTATAAAACTGCATGGCCTCCTTTTCATTATAAAAGCCTTCCAAAAACCTACCACTTCAGACTGAAGCCTCAGTGTGCAGATGGATATAAGCCCATAGAGGTGAGATTTACTATAAAACCTGAGCTATTTTTAGGTGTTATCAGCCTAAAGGAAAACGTCTTTAAAAGCCAATCTACAAAAGAATCTCAGTGATAGCATGAATCGTTACATATATGTTTCTTTCTGTGTTTTTCATGGGATTTCAATGCATTGATTCTGACCACAGGGGTCAAGAATATCAAAAGAACAGTATGAGGGGAAAGAAGAAAAAGTTGCCTTATTCCAGGGGCTTGCCTTAAATTCATGACAGAAGTTATCACAAATAATTAGGCTGGTATTTGCTTCAAGCTACAATTGCCTTTTAAAAATTTCTAGTCTTGTTGCAGACTGTTTAATGGGGTGACATATACCACAAGACTGCCTCCAGGACACATGAGATTGTTTACATTCAGGTGCCAATGCCACCCTGGAAACAACGAAATGGTGGATAAACACTGATTTGGTTTGGGGTAAGGAAAAAAAAAAAAAAAGAAAAAAAAAAAAGAAAAGAAAATACAAGAAAACAAAACCAGACCAATGAAATAATTCTTGCAAAATTTAAAATGAATCAGTGAGAGGGTGAACAATCAATGGGTAAATTACTGTGGAGCACTTCTCTTGAAGCTAGCGGACACTGGTCACGTTGAGACTGTCTGTCTGAACGCAAGGGAAGCCCTTGAGACATCCTTTGAGACTGGATGCCACAGATCTGTAAGCACGGCCTTGGGTACCACTGGAGCAGGGCTCCCGAGCACACAGCATCACCAGAAATGCCTGGAGTTTCTGTGCCAGCGTGCAGCGKGTGGCTGCCGGCAGGGCCAGCCCATGCCCGAGAGTGTGCACAGTGCCTGGACTTGCACTTAGTGATCGTGAAGGCAGATCTCGGCTTAAGCTGTTACTTGCTATTTCTGCTAAAAGGCAGAATTGGTAATTACATAGATACAAAGACATACCCCTTCCTTCTAGACATCATCGTCATTTCCCCACCAGACAGTCTGACTGACTCTCCTGAGCAGCCAAGTAATTTTCAGGCAGATCATTGTCCCCTGAGTGCAGGAAATTGGTACAATTGTACACAAAGAAGAAAAAAAAAAAGCTAAGCAATACAGCCAGAAGACATTTATAATGCATATATTTTGCTTCAAGAAATGTGTTTTTATGGCAGAGAAGGGATAAGAGACAGGCTCTAGAGACAAGGTCTCCCTATTCCTTATTTGTAAGCACACTCCTTTAAAGCGATGCTGAGAAATCTCAGGTTTTGACTACATTGAATCCTGCACTGCATGTTCAGACCAAGTGTTTATCTTGTCCTCGGACCAATATCCCGGTTGGAAGGCTCCCACTCCAGCCTAACAGAAGAGCTTCATCATGCCTCCAAAACTCCATCAGCATCACTGGCACTCACAAATCCTCTTACAATGGGCCAACTTCAGGGTCTACGTAATCACAGATCTACCAGCCACGTTACACACACACACACACCAAACATCATGGCAGCAAAGAGAAAGCAGCTCAGCAGACACATGGTCAAGCTTCTCCTTTGGCTGCCCAGATACCTGCAAGCCCAGGGCAGCTCCTGTGTTGGGCCCTGCACACCCGTGGGTGCAATCCACACTGTCATCACRGCACGGGGATGCCCATCTGTCTAACCCAGGATGGCAATGCAGCTGCATTACACAACAAGCTTTCGCATCCAGCTCCATGTGGCACACGATGGTATAGTCAGTGTCAGTGCACTGAGATACATAAAACATTTATAAACACCAGCTGCCTCAAGGTCTGACAAAGTTCATTCTTTTAGGGGTGTTCCTGTGTGTCTGCATTTACATCTTGTACATTTTTAAAAGATCAGGATTGGTTTGGAAGACGGTTACCCAGCAGTGACTGTGTGTATAGGAAAAAGTCCTAAAAGCCCTATTTCCTGGGTGTGAACTTGCGTCTTACAGAATGAAACTCAAGCATGGCTCTCGTTTAATCTACAAAAACTTTATAATAGATGATCCGCACATCTCTAGAGGCAGTATCAYCATAGAATAAGCAGTGCTTGTTGTGCTGGCTGTATCTCAAATGACCCTTTGTAGAACCTGCTTTGTGATTCTATTTGGGCCATAGAAATTTCCCAATGGGTGTCTGCCTCAGGCTGAATTTTAAAAAATTCCCAGCAGAATCATATAACTGTTTTGTCATGCATGTTAAAAAAAAATCTTCTTCAAGGTGACACATTCAGAAGTTCTGCTTTCTCAAAAAAAAAAAAAAAAAAAAAAAAAAAAAAAAAAAAAAGAGAGAGTCTGCTCACTTTTAAGAAGGATCTTGGTTTTGGAAGGGTATTGAATTTTCCTGTTTCCAGGAAAAACTGCCAAAGTTTTCACAGTTTCCAAACTGAGAAAAGTCCCATTTTACACATGACCACTAAAGGCTTATTAGAGCTTGGCAGCTGAATGGTTTGCGTATTCCATCTGCACTGAGCATCCTCAGCCCAGAGCTGCAAAGGTTGATCAAAGCTTCTGCCAAAATCTCTCCCACCAGCTGCGCAGGGTCACTTGTAACACTGGCAGAGTTCCTGTAGGCATTCAATATGCAGCCTTTTGTCTAAAAAGGGAAGGTATTTGATCTGAAAAAGTGGCAACATGACACACCACTGCACTTGCCCGGCGGAAAAGGACCTTGGGGTGCTGGTCGACGGCCGGCTGAACATGARCCGGCAGTGTGCCCAGGTGGCCAAGAAGGCCAACGGCATCCTGGCSTGTATCAGGAATAGTGTGACCAGCAGGAACAGGGAGGTGGTCGTGCCCCTGTACTCGGCACTGGTGAGGCCGCACCTCAAATACTGCGTTCAGTTTTGGGCCCCTCACTACAAGAAGGACATTGAGGTACTGGAGCATGTCCAGAGACGGGCGACGAGGCTGGTGAAGGGTCTAGAGAACAGGTCTTATGAGGAGCGGCTGAGGGAGCTGGGGTTGTTTAGCCTGGAGAAGAGGAGGCTGAGGGGAGACCTTATCGCTCTCTACAA